>JAJTWQ010000269.1:0-389802 GCA_029007595.1 Solanum commersonii
CAGAACAGAAAATTAATGAACAATATATGTTCTAAATGTTGCGCCTCTAAGCAGTAAACTAATTTTAACTCTAACTATTCTCTAGCGGTAACTAATTTTGCATATATTTATAGACAAAAATCCAACATATATTTTTTAGAAACCACAACTTAACAAACATTTGGAAGGAAATAGAAACAAACAAGCGAGTGAATAATATAAAAGGCAAGTTGGAGTAACAACATGTGGGTAGAAATGTTAAACAGATCATTTGTGACATTATTCAGTGTAACTTAAAATTAATGTACTATGTTCTAATTGTTGCGCCTTTTATTTTTATTAGAAGGCAATGCATCGTTTCACCAGCTCACCTCGTCTTATCTCGTCACCTCGGCTCATTTTCTCCTCTAACCTACCCTAGTGCATTCGGGAGTGCTTCTTACTGTATTTGTATTTGTTCTGATGAAAACTTCTAGTGCAAGTTCTTAAAAAAATTGGGATCATAGACATAAATAATTTATTTTCAAATTCGAGTCAGCAATATGAGCTAGTGATAGCAAGATGTAGTCAAGAACTAAAATGCTCTATAACACAGACATATTGTTTGCTAATACTGATTCTCAAAAAACACAAGATTCTTGACATGTATTTGTACTCTTATCTTTTTGTTGACAGCTTATGGTGTAAATATTTGACCAAAATACTCAGTAAGCTGCAAAAATACACCCTGTATTAACAATTATCTCCAGAGTCTCTTTCAAAGCCTGTATTTTAAAAGGTTCACTAGTATTAACTACAAATTCAAAAGCGGAGAAAAGTTGTCCTGAGAAAGTCTTTGTTAGCACATTTAACCATGCCAGAAACAGAGATGATGCAATGGAGGATAATTGGACAGCTCCAAGTGTATCACAAGTTTCAATTATAAAGTTGTCTCTATTACAACTACTAGCAATCTTATGATAAAACAAATTCTTATAAGATCATGACGTTGTCTCCTTTCAGAGACCATGTGAAATCTGCACCTTGTTTATACAATTTTCCTATACTTTAGAACAAAAAAATGAATTCTTTACTTACCATTGCATCCTAAACTTACAAAGATAAATGTGGCTTGCCCAGATTCAAGAATAATAAATTAGGCATGGATTAGCTAGTTGGTGCATCAAGAATACTAAGCCACTACATAGTAGACATGTTATATACTTAGGTTTGTTTCAGGTCTATTATGTGCTAAGGAGGGAAATCAAACTGTATAAAAGAGTAGAAAAGCAAACAATTAACTTAATAGCGTACTTGAAAACTTTCGGAAGCAAAAATGTTTCTTTACTAACCATTCCCGTTCTTTTGTCTACTCCTCTTTGGGACATTCTTAAGAGACTGCTGGATAGGCTTGTCCTTCACATATTTTGCATACAAGTGTCCTCTCCATTTGTTCCATAACTCATTCATCCATCCCAAGATATGATCACGATGATCATTCATACATATCAACACTCTCAAAGTTGTGCTTCAACAATTAAAACATGAGTTGAGTTATTATTTTCAGAAAAAAGAGATGCATAATAAACTGTACATCCTGTTATATGAACAATTGTACATTACTTCTAAAACTTCAGTTAAGGAAAGATATAAGTCAAAATCAGGTGTATAATGGATTCAAAATCTGTATAGCAGCTGCTATATTGACAAGAACATTGATGTAGCCGTTAACACTGCCAAATCAGAATCAGGTGTATAATGGATTCAAAAGTTGTACATCAAGTGTATATTTGTTACCTCAATGGCTTCCCACATGTGATTCAACTTTTCTTGATTAATATCATGCCACGATGATGATAGCTCCATGGGACAAATATTAGGATCACACACAATTTTTCCCAAATGACTTGAAAATAGATTGCTATTTGTTCCAACCGTTCGATTATTGTACAAGGTAACTTTCAGCTTTTGTCCAATTTCAAGTGAAGCAACTTGTTTGCACATGTTGCTTCCTCGAACTCCTCTTACCTTTGTAGGATTAATGAGAAACATTTTAATAGTTGGGGTAAAAGGAAAACTGATGTGATAAATAGCAAGTAGGAAAAAAACTCTATATGCAGCCCTTATGCATGAGAATTATAATCAATAACATACACTATGTAAAGAAAATATGATAGAACTGGCTGTATGAAAAACAGATGTTTTTTCTGTGGGAACATTTTTATATGATATATAAAATAGAACTAGTAAATGTCCATAGCATAAGACCAAGTGTAGCTCAAATCCCACAACAGAGTAGCCAAACATAACATTCATTTTCATTTGGTGGTGATTTTGCAGACAAAATCTGCAGAATGACAATATTACATGTTTAATTAATAGATTAAGAAATCTGTGAAATTGTGAAATTTCATTTTCCGGATTATTTAGCCAAAGGAAAGTGGTAAGAAATCTATGCTCCATCATTAGAGCCATATGGAAAAGGATTCTGAATTGACTGAATATACAAAGAACCATTGATAATTGGCAGGTGGAGACACAGTACACAAACTCTTGGGCAAAAGAAGTCTGGTAGAGGTGCTGTAATAAGCTGCTTATTTCCAATGTTAGTTGCCATTATCTAGAGGGAATGCAATCAGATTAGATCCCAGGCTGGTAGATTCATAGAAGACTGAGTATGCGAGGAGATTGCCATCCACATACATAGCAGAGGGTATCAACATTAAAAATTGGCAAGCTACCATGGACACTCTCATCTCTTTCCTCTGATGGCATAGCTGCATTTGAAGTATAAACTTAAGAAAGGATTTTGACAGGAATATAGTTGAACATAGCTGTAGTGAGAATCACTAGTAATATTAGGTGATGAGAGTGAATTGTAGTAAGATATCAATATTAGCCTGAAACATCTACCAACCCTTAATGAAATTCAATTCAAACATTACAAGGCCAAAACTTTTCCACCCTAAAAATCTAACTTATGCCAGTACCATTTTCAGTCTTGAGAGACCAGAATCAGGCACTGAAACCAAGTGAAAAGAAAACCTGTTGGTCAGTCATTTTGATAAGATGTATCATTGATTTTCTTTATGACCATGACTCTCTACCTAAATCAAATCCAACTTTCTTAAAGTTAAGTATTACATGATCAAGAAGGCCAACAAAAAAGACTCAACATTGGAAATATATGTTCTTATATTCATAGACAAGGCAGATCAGATTGCTCTTCAAATGTGATTACACATGGGCTCTTGCATGTCTAGTTCCTATCAATGGAAGGAAATACAGTGTTATTGTTTATTTTTGGAAAAGCTAAAGGTTGTGTTAAATTGGAGGCAAGCCTATAGGATTAAGCCTCCAACATGTGTGGTTAGGACATAGACAGATGGTAGTTTCAATACTCATAAATGAAATAGATGACATTGGAGATGTTATCAAAGTGCGAAAGGGGATCTCATTATGACTTTCTCAATTTCGACTCAATGCACTAGTAATAATAGGGAAGAAGATGAAATGGCTACCTATGGCAGTGAATAGTGCATTTATAATGACGTTATAAATGTGCATCTCAAACTTGATTCTTTAATGATTTTTTGACATGATCAGCATTCAACAGTCAAGAAACTAGCAACTTCAACCTTAGAAATACTCTTCATATTTTGAAAACTGAAGACGTGGACATTATGTACTATTATAGGATGGCAACCAAGCTGCATACTTCATGGATAAATGGCCATCTAATAGTATCTTCTTTGACTTTTTCTTATAATTTCCGTTGAAATTACACTTGAATTTCAATGTAACAAATGATCACACCGCTATTCTTTTTTTGTGTCTTTTAAAAATTATCTGAATCTCTAAATCTATAATTAGACTTAATTGATATCCATTGTAGTAATTTAAACTAATCAATCCCAAAATGCCCTTCAGAATTCATATTTATATTCAAAGAAATGTCATTGAATACTTAAACAAGAGGAATAGATTAATACCCCATTATTGTGAATAAGTAAGACTTATAAACAGTGAAACAGAGAGTCATTTCGCATTTTACTCGACGGGGTTCTCCATAGTCCTACTTCAACCTATAATTCCACAACAACAAAATTAGTCGTTCACATCTATGTTTTTATACTTGGAGTTTCTAATATTTACTTGTAACCAAGAGGATGAGTCATTGAATTACAAGTCATATACTTGTATATTTCTATATCATGTATATGGTCGCAAAATCTCAACACCCAATAATTTTGCAGATGAAATCATTAAACTAATTAATGTTAAAAAAGATGAAGAAGAAGTAACTTGGATACACAAGAAAAAAAATGTCATTCATATAACTTATGAAAGAAACACAACAATTCGATCGGAAGATGAACCCACATGAAATATTGTCCCAAGCAAAGTTTGTGTTGGATTATATTTCGAACAGGACAGCAACAACTCGATCAGAAGAATGAACACACTGAAAATTTTGTCTCGAGTAAAGTTTTAATGGATTCTATTTCAACCAGATCGAGAAGCAGCAACACGAGGAAGAAGAAGACACCTTTATCAATTTAATGGAAGAATGTCGACGTTGAGATTAGGGGAGACAACAATAGCACAAAGAAGAATACACATCTATCCATTCAAGGGGCAGAGCATCGTTGAGATTAGCTAGGCAGCTGGGTTTCATTCATGCTCAGTTGTAGTAGTGATCTGAAGAGATTAGGGCAAATTTTAGGACAAGCTTCATTTTTGAGAACTAGTTTTTTTCTTTTTACTTTTAGAATTAATTTTTTAGCGCCTCAAATTTTTGATAAAAGAAATTTTTTCGTATTGGCGGAAAGACTTTCCCGTTCAAGCCTCAAAATATGCATCCAATTACATTTAGGGACTAGTTAGTAACTTTTTTAGGGACCGAATTTAATGTCTTCACAATAACATATACCAATAAGGACCAAAATATAATCTCGTCCCAATAGATATACTTTTAGAGACAAGAATATAGACTCGTCCTTAAATATTGGTCTTAATAAAGGCTTTTTCTTGTAGTGGGTGTTGTGGGTCGGGTGTCAAGTATGGATCTCAGATCGATCATCGGGGACGTATCCAGTTTTGGGTGTCGAGGTTGGGTTCCACTTCTAATGTCAGGTCCTAGGTCGGATTCCTGATCAGTCATCGAGGTCGTGTCCCGATTCAGGTGTCAGGGTCGGGTGTGATTCCAAGTTTGAATGTCGAATTCGGGGGTCGAGTCCGGGATCGGTGTTAGAATTAGGTCTCAAATTGGTCGTTAGAATCGTGTCCCAATTTTGATGTCGGTCGAATCTCAAAACGTTGACGAGTTGATTTTTGGGTCGAATTTTATTTCTTAAAAAATATTTTATACTCTCACCCAAAAAATAGATAGTTTTTGGGAAATGTTTTTCATTCACCAACTAAACACAAGAAAATATTTTCCACTCACCAACCAAACATGAGAAAATAAGTTACAAACCAACTTATTTTCCAAGAAAAGATTTTGTAGCGAAGATTTTCCACTCACAATTAAACATGGAAAATATTTTCCTTCATACCAAACACACGGAAAAGAAGATTTCCAATCGACGGGAAGCTCTACCATTGAACATATTCTATAACAATCTGAGTGAAGATTCTATTAGTTTTAATTTTGAAACAACTTTTGCGAGGCAACTGTTATAGGAACTATTAACATTATTTTATAAGCTAGCTATCTAGACATTTTATATCTTTCCATATTTGTCATCTGATCTTTTCATTAAAATGTGTAGTAGAAAAATGTCTTACGATGGTTTGGCAAATCAAAATCAATAATTCGTTCTAATAGAACCCTTATATTGAACCATTGACTAGAAACATATATGTTTTTAAGAATGCAATTAACATCATTTATTTATAAGGAAAGAATTCAGTTGATTAAAGGAGGTCGATACATTGAGCCAGAATGTTGAATATCTCATTATATAAAAATAATACATATTATAATTATTAGTACAAAAGCTCACATAACAAGAAACATCAATCCTTTGGGGAAGCACTCGAAAAAAATAGCAGTTGATCTATGGAGGAAGAAAAAGGATTTAAGAGTAAAAGAAATAGTGAAATGGTTTGATCAATATTTCTAGTAGACTGATGAGGGTGGTGGAGGTGAGTAGTATGATGGTGAGTGCTCATAGGATTTAGGCGGGAGGTGGTGAGTTGTAAGTTGTAGGTGATTGTTCGTTGTATTCCGGTGGAGGTGGAGAGGATTTATAGGAAGGTGTAGATTCTTTGTAGTATGGTGGAGGGGAGGGATTTATAGGAAGGGGTAGATTCTTTGTAGTATGGTGGAGGGGGGGATTTATAGGAAGGTGTAGATTCTATATAGTATGGGGGAGGGGAGGATTTATATGAAGTGGTAGATTCTTTGTAGTATGGTGGAGGAGGGATTTATAGGAAGGGGTAGATTCTTTGTAGTATGGTGAGGGGAGGGGACTTGTAGTAAGAAGGTGATTTCTCATAGTAAGTTGGTGGCGGTGGAGGAGACTTGTAGTAAATTGGTGACTTGTAATATTTTAATGGTGATGGCGATTTATAGTATTTAGAAGGAGTATGTGATTTGTAATATTTCGATGGGGATGGGGACTTGTAGTAATAGTGTGTCGATAGAGCAAGCGACTTGTAGTACTTTGCAGGTGATGGAGACTTGTAATAGTGCTTTGTAGGCATTGGCGATTTGTAGTAGTGCTTTAAAGGAAGGTGACTTGTAGTAGTGTTGTGAAGGGGAAAGGCGACGTGTAGTACTTCTTTGAAGAGGCGGGTGCCTTGTAGTACTTCTTTGAAGGAGTTGGTGACTTGTAGTAGTGCTTCGAAGGAACAGTTGACTTGTAATACTTTGTTACAACAGGTGACTTGTAATAGTGCTTTGAAGGAGCATGTGATTTGTAATACTTCACTACAACAGGTGCCTTGTAGTAGTGTTTTGAAGGTGCATGTGACTTGTAATAGAATGCGATGGAGGATGTTCAACGTGTTTTTCTGGTTTCTTGTAGTATGGGGATGGTGATTTGTAGTCTTTCTTAGAGTTGTAAGATGGTGAATGAGAAGTATACTCATAGGAGTAATCAGCAACAACAGTGCTGGCTACAAAGCAAATTGCCAAAGCAAATGCAAGTAGAGGCAATTGCCCCAAATTTCCAAAGCTTCTCATTTTGATTTGTGGAAGAAAAGAAGGATAGAACTAAGACTTGTGTTGCATAGTTGAGTTGGGATTTTTGGTATTTATTTATAGTAGCAAAGTAACATCCTTCTTCAGATTAATGTAAAAACTTCATGGTTAGCCACTAAGATCATAGGAAAGTCCAAATAAAGATTAGTTTAGTTTAATTAGTGACTAGCATTTCTTTTTTTGGTGATTGAAAAAATATAATTTGCAAGTGGGCTAATTTAGAAAGAATATATAAGTTGACTTGTATATTGAACTTGATGTTAAAAAACATGAAGGCAAACTAGATTACAAGAACAACAACAACAACATACTAATCTCACAAAGTAGGGTCCGGGGAGGGTAGAGTATACACAAACTTGACCCCTACCTCAGAGATAAAGAGCTTGTTTTCGATAGGCACTCAACTCAAGGAGAAATCATCCAAAGCAGTCCAAAAGAAGTAACTAAAGTACAAACAAAAAAAAATAACAGATAGTAATAGGATAGTAACTACAACACTTCAAGAATGTGTTCAACATGCAAGTATTACAACTCATTTCCATCATATTTGTGCAGGGTATTATTGTAAACATACTTAAAAAGTTACAAATTATGCTGTGTATGTTATTTTTAATACACCAAACCAAACACTCCATAAGAAATAATCTCAGCATAACTAATATCAGCACTACTAATGCAAACATTACTGATACACCATATTTAGTACTAGTGTTATACATCCTACCAAACGACCCTTAAAAGTAGCTTGAGGATAAAACAAAAGAAAAGGAGATGGACACACCCAACCAGAATGCAGAAAAATATAAGATTTCACCAAAAGTTTCACCCCAACCTTGAACATCCTGCCATTTGTTGCCTTTGGGCCAGCAAACCAAGAGGTCCATCGGTATTTCTAAATCATGAATGATCGGGGAAGAGCCGGAGAGTTTGAGATTGTCCAGAAGTGCATTGTGTCTCCAATTGTTGGGATACTTCAGAGCAGCCAGAACCAGTTGTCATTGAATTATCTTTGTGCTCATCTGGAGAGAGTTCAAAAACATCAGGCTGTTCAATTACAATGCATGAGGTATCCTCATCTATTGCTTCATCAACTCGCGGATCAGTTAAAGGGAGCTGTCTAGTTTGGGGCTGTCCTGAAGAGCATGACTCTTCCCTATGCTGGAAGCTTTGTGCTGCAGAAGAGCTTGGTATTTCCATTTGTTGATCAGGAACTTTACTGGTGGAGCACGAATCCTTCATCACTTGACGAAGATCAAGGCGTCTTCTCTTAACAGAAGCATCCTCTATTCTCTGGCCTTGGTCATCATTACATTCTCTAAACAGGTCAGAATTCCGGGAATCAACATCACATTGGACTGCGGTGGCTGATTGATCTATCTGTTGAATTTTATTCTCATACACCAGAAGAAGTCCCCATTTTGTTGCAACGTCTGGTTCTATCGATGCCTCTAAGATGCAATACTCATTTAGCAGCTTCTTCCCTTTCTCACATGCTACAAAAGGTATGTAGCTAAAACAAATGGCGTATTTACTACCGTGAGAGCAAAATGTTTGGCGAGCAACGATCAGACATTTTTTCTGGAGTACATCATGTTCTTGCCTGTTATGTCTTTGCACTAACTTAGCAGTAACCTTAGTGCATCCGAACCTACGACTACTTCCTCGTTGTGATTTACCATCTGAAGGTTTCAGGTTCTGACCAATAACCGATGGTACACGAAAGCATATAACAAATCCTTTGAATCTACTTTCGTACCAACGCGGATCAAGTTGAATGGAGAATCTTTTCGTTTGTTCTTTCCGATAATAAGGGAACCATTTCCATTTTATATCTCCAGGGAAGAAAAGGCTAAATGGCGGCCTTTTCTCACACTACAAGAAAGAAACCGGTATAAGCTCCAACATAAACATAATTGGATAAGCAGAAAAATCACGAGAAAGAGGCGATACCGAGATGCCACACTAATCACACGGAGGACAAAAAGCAACATATCAGTCAGTTCACCTTTGTTCTCGATATGCCACGTGAATGACATTGAATAGAGCTCTGAATATTTGGTAAGGAAATCAGGGATGCTTTTCAAGATTAAAGGATCACATGCATATAACTCCTTTATACATGGCGGAAGTTCGGGCAAAGCAAGCTTCTCACAAAATGTTATGTCTAAGTAATGAAAGAGTTGATTGGTGCTCTCATCATTTCTAGTCAAATCCAAGTGAGCCAAAGAAGATAAACCTCCAACATCCTGAAAATGTTCTGCACTACATAGCCTGTTTTTATTTAGTTTTAACACCCTCAATGACAACGATTCACCTGATGCAGGGGGGAACAGAAAAGTTGCTCCTTGTCTGTATCCAGACCAACGAGAGAACGATAAAAGTTTAGTTCACCAAGATCTGTAACTGAAGGTGGTATCCGGGAAATTGAAGTACCAGATACTACTAGCTTCTTCAACAGTTTCAAGTCACCAATCTTTTCTGGCAAATAGATTAGTCTTTTGCAGTTGTAGATCAGAAGAGCTCTTAAATTCTTCAGACAACAAAAGCTATTTGGAATGCTTACCAGATCTTTACAATGACTTAATCTTAGTTGTTTGAGCGAACGAAGATTCCCGATTGATGCTGGAAGCTCTACTATCGGAACATATTCTATAACAATGTCTTGTAAACAGTGCATCCCGTCAGGTGGCGGAAATGTAATTACTTTCGGAAGACAAGAAAGTTTGAGAGTCTCAAGGGATTCCATCTGATCAAAATTTGGAAGCTTCTCAAGGTATTGACAGTTAGTCAGCTCTAACGTCAATAAACGGTGCATCCTTGGTTTCTGGCAATTCCCTTAATTTTGGAAGACAAGAAAGTTTTAGACTCTTAAGGGATCCCATCTCAATACAACTTGGAAGCTTCTCGAGGCTCGGACAATCAATTAGCTCCATTGAAGTGAGTTTCATGAGAACTCCAAAAGATGGGCTGACTTCTCTCAAACTGTTACATCCCTCTAGCTTTACTCTCTCTAAATTTGGCATCATATCAAAGCTTGGAACTTCTTCCAAGTTCTCACAGTAGCTGAGGTACAAAGTTTTAAGTTTGTCCAATCCCTATTTAGAATGGAAAAATGTTAGCAAAGATGATAAGACACCTCTACCACTCATAAAGAATGATATACAACAACAACATATCCGGTGTAGTCACACATATGGGACCTGGGGAAGGTAAGATGTACAGAGACCTAACCGCTACCTCTATGGGGTAGGGAGGTTGTTTTCCGATAGACCCTCGGCGCTATGAAGAAAAGCTATTGAAGCAGGGTTGAAAGAAAATATGACAGCAAAATAGCTAGATATAAGGAAAATGAAGTAAGAGACTATAAGAGATAGAAAAATAAGAAACTACTCGACTACTAAATACAACTAAATAATACTAACCTTATGCTCTAATTTTCAACCTCCAACCCTATCTAGGGGTCATGTCATAAAGAACAATATACGAATGATAAATTAAACTTAGAAGTGTGGTATCCTATTTTAAATGATGAAAGGTTGTTCTTCTATCATAAGTAGATTGATTAAGAGTGAAAAAGCATGGAATAAGAATGTCAAAGGAAAGCGATAGTAACAATCATACCTTTGAAATTGACCAGAGCTTCTGAATTGTAGTACTTTCAAGTATATCGAGACGAAGAAGCTTTGAAGGTTCAAAACTCTGTGGCAATGAATTTAGAGGGCAACCTTCCCAATCAAGCCACCTTATGCTGCTAGGAAGATGAGTGATCGGATCAATAGAGCAGAAATTTGTTGCTCTGACTTCAAGCACCCTTAATCTTTTCATTTTCCTGAATGTTTCATTTATGTTGTAATATGATATATCCTGTTTTTCGTATGTAATCCCTTGGGATCGATAGTCCCTCCACAGCTTCTGTCTCTAAAAAAGGAAACAAAAGAAAAACCTTTAAAGAACACTATATCCTGAAATCATTTCCATAGCCTAAAATTTGATTAATACTTGCAAGTAGATTGACATGAGTTTGCAAAAGAAACTACTGACAACAAAGTGAATGAAGGCTTCCATACAGTTCATATGCATGAGACAATGGCATATCTTACCAAATTTCCAGTAAACAAATCCTCGATGTCCTCGGGAAGCCATATTCTGCTCCTTCTTGTGTCACCTAGTCTCACGATGTGCCAGGCCATTTCTTGTATCAAATCATGCATCTCGATTGTGTCATATGGTGAGACAAATAAGAGAGACTTTTCAATCAAGACTCTTATTGTAGATCCAATATCACAACTCTCAAGAATTTCCTCTACATAACTCCTCAATTTTCCTCTATAAAAGCATCCGATATCAAGAAATAGTCTCTGATCAGAAGGACTCAGCCCATCAAAACTTATCTTAAGCTTAGCAAGAACATGATCTGGCATATCCTTGAGTCTGTCCACTGTGCATTTCCACTCAATCTTGTCTAGCCCGTAGAGAGACGAACCTAGAATTTTCAGAGCTAAAGGGAGAAAACCGGCATTCTGTACAACTTGATTTAATAGCTCCTCAAAATCTTTATCTGGAATTCTTTGCTTAAAGGCGTGTAGGCAGAATAGCTCTATTGCTTCATCGCGAGTCATCAAGTTGACTGAATACACTTCATCCACCACATGATTATGTAGCAAGTGTTTATCTGTTGTTGTAATCAAAATTCTACTGCCGATACCAAACCAGTCACGCCCTCCAACTAACATTTCTAATTGGTCCTTTTGATTTACATCATCAAGAATGATCAAAACTTTCATTGAGCGTAGCCTCTCCTTTATGATTCTCATGCCTTCATACACACTTGCTATAGTTAAACTTACTTTGAGGATTTTCGAGAGGAGAATACCTTGCAGATATTGCAGTCCACGTGTCCTTTGCATTTCCGCAACATTATCAAGAAAACAAACACCTTCAAATTGGCCCGAATATTTGCCAAACACAGCACTTGCAATTGTTGTCTTACCAATGCCGCCCATCCCCCAAATACCAATAAAACGAACATCGCGTGTTTCCATCCTTAGTAATGAACTTACTTCCTGCACTCGAGATTCCATCCCCACCAAATCATTTTCAATGGTTGAAATAACTTGACATAATTTACTCAGTATGCCTTCAACAACATGCTGAATGCAAAGAGATTCATGCCTGTACATGAAATTGCAAAAACAACTTGAAATGAGATTTCACAAACAGTGCGCATTATCGTTATATTTTAGCATTTCTAGTCCTTTCAAAATCCTGAGAAAATCATTAATGTGGAAGTTATGTTAATAATTTTAGTATTTCTAGTTCTTTTTGAGACCATGAGAAATCAGAAAATGACATGGACATAGTGTGTTCAATTGCTTCTCATCTCTCTGTTCACATACTCCCTTTGGTTCCTCTCCCGACTTTTCGTCTCCATTTCCAAAAGGTTTAATGAATGGATTTTTCCTCTGCCCACCACCCATGAAAAGACAGACTACATAGGGCCTCCCACCCTGGTTTCAAAAACCATTTTATCCTACCGCACTCACCGCTCCTCAGGCTGCAAATGATTGAATTCACACGTCGAATATTATAGAACTTAGGCCTAACTCAACTACGAAACTAGCTAATGAATTAAGGATCGCCCAAAATCATATAAGGAGACAAAAACTCATACTCCAACACACAACACAACATAGTTTTATTTTGAGTTCTACCCTTTCTCTCCTTTAGATTGCATAAGAATAGTATAACTACTTTTAGTAATTTTAACATATGATTTAAGTAATAGTTGTGTTGTTCAAACATATCTTGGAAGCTATTTATTTAGTCAATGATGAACTAAGCCTTAAAATATCTTTCCTAATAACTTATTAAATACGGTTGATTAAGAACATATCTCCAGTATACTCTCTAAACTACATAAATATTTTTCTCGAGTGTGAATTTTCTATGTCATCAAATACCTAATACGAATGATGAATCCCCTCGATACTGAAAATCATAGTCTGCCCTAACTATTGGCAGGAGCGAAGCCAGGATTTTGAGTTCATGAGCTTTGTACTACAATTCTTCTTATTCACTGAGTTCTAAAATAGATTATTTGTACATATACTACATAAATACAGAGTTTGAGCCAATGTTACTGAAAGACTATTGGAGTTAAGGTATAACTTACTGACATGAACAAAAAAAAAAAAAGATTAGCAGATTTCTGAGATAATCACTCAACTAACAGTTATTATCTCAACTAAATCAAATATTTCTCAACAAAGAAAGCAACTTTTTGAGATAATAACTATTACCCGTCGTAGCCATTTGGCAAATCATATCCAGCTATTTTGCCTACTTGACGAAATGCATCCCTCCAGCATAGCACCTTCTCAACATCACCTTTCAAATTTTCCTCATGTGCAGCAAATGATTTAGCAAAACTTTCACTTTGTTTAGTTACATGTGATGGATCTACATCATAGAATATAGGTATCACAGTTTGTCCAAAATCTTTTTTACATTCCATGATCTTCCCAAGTTCATCTAAACACCAAGTGGATGATGCATAATTCTTAGAGAATACAACAATAGCAAATCTTGATTCTTCAATAGCTTTAACAAGTTCAGGTGAAATTGATTTTCCTCTTTCCAATCTTTCATCATCTTTGAATGTATGAATTCCTTTTTGTTTTAGAGCATAGTAGAGATGACCAACAAAAGTTTTACGCGTATCTTCACCTCTAAAACTCAAGAAAACATCATTCTTCCAATTTTGAGTACAAGTAGAAGACATTGTATGAAGAAAATAATTGTGTTCAAGTTGTAGTTGAAGGCACTATTTTTATTATTCTTTCTTAAGTCTTTGTTGACTTTGAGTAATAGATAAACAAGTTGGAACTTGAAAGTCTTTGTTTATGTAGGCCTATATGTATTTTTAGTTGTTTTGTCACTTCTTGCTAAATTCTACCAAAGTACCTTGAAACTTCAGTGTTAACATTGTCCATGACAATATTCTTTTTTTCTTTTTTTAATCAAAATTTTTGTGGCCCAGAGCCTTTTATTATAACCATGACAATATTCATTTAATGCCAGAAAAGTGATATTTAGTGGCTATAGAATTTAGGTTTAGTTGCAGGGATTTATAATCATAAAAATATTTTGTCTAATGCTATTATATTTAGAATTGTTCAAATTCTTTAACGGCATTTATACATCCAAGTAGTTATGAAGGTGTGCTTATATTTAGGAAAGATAGTGAAAACTCAACCGATAAAATAATAACATCAATGGAATATTGTGTAAAGTAAGACTCGGTAAGCAACAAAGGTTATAGGCATCACAGACAAGAAAAGCATCTTGAAATTTATAATGTAAAACAAATAATATTTAATAATATCCCATTTAAGTATATATATTAATAAAATAATACTCTCACATCCTCTATTTCAAGGCACACTTTTTTTCAATATACATTTCTATAATTGAATTGAAAACAACTTAACTTTAAAATTATTCTTATATCCTAACTAAAATAATTTATCGCCACACAAATGATTAAAAACGTTTTTTATCACAAATTTTAAAACCAAATCAAACGATTTAACATAAATTAAAATAGAGAAAGTATCACAAAGTTATATTATTTTTAATTATAAAAGGAATCATTTTTTTATGAAAAAGGTGTGCAACATAAATTAGAATAAAAGAAAGTAATATAAAACAAAGGGAAAGTGCAGATTTTTCTTCTAATTTAGATCTGAAACTAAAAGCTAAGGGCATTCTCTCACTCCTTTATCTTGCTGAAGTGACCTAATTATCAACCCCGTCACAGAAAAAATTAAGTTATAGACGGTACACTCTAATTATTTTAGTTTTAAATGTTATTTATTTTTTATTAATGCAATTAAATAAATTACCTATAATTACCTTATTCGTGTATAAATATATTTTAAAAAAACGTTTCCTTTCCCAACCATTTTGGATTAAGAAGATGTGAACGTGCATTAATCTTTATAAATCACTAAGAAGGGTGCGTTCCGAGGTAGAAAAGGAATGTTACAATTGGGAATTTGAATAAAACGCGAAAGACACCAAATTTGTTAAAGCCTACGGAGAGTCACGAAAATGATGAATTGTATTGGAAGGAAATAAGAAAAGAGTAATGCTAAATGGCCAGAAAATTTGGCCAAAATTTTAAAAAGTTTATGATATTTTTTCAATTTTAAAATAAACTGATCTTTTTTTCATTTTTTAATTAAAAGATATTAAAGTTAAAAGGGTAAAAATATTTAAAAAGGTAAAATAATATAGATAAAATATCATTCTGGCCAAATTTTCTGGCCAAAAGGATTTTTCCAAAAGAAAATAAAATGAACCACTCATATGTATCCTTCTTCATACCATATGTATCCTCCTTCATACTTTGGGAGTCGCTCAACTCATTTTGTACCGTTTACCAAATTTGTTGCTACTTTACGTCTTTTTAACAAGTACTCCCTTGTCTCTAATTACTTGTCTACTTTTGAATTAGCACACTTATTAAGTAAACAATTATTAACATAGTGAGTTTATCATTTTACCCCTATTAATTATGACGTAGGTGCATTAAAAACTAACGATTTTCAAGAAATTCTATATTTTTCAAAGTAATTAATTGAGGGTATAATAGATATAAAAAAATTATCATTTCTTGATTTGTCAAAATGGACAAGTAATTAGGAATAACTAAAAAAGAAAAAGTGAACAAGTAATTAGGGACAAACGAAACACTACATATTTATCTTTTAAGAGATCTGAAAAAATAACATACAAGCAATCTTTGTAGAATCTTTTTTTTAAAGTTAAAATTGTAGAAGCCTACGTTTATATCAAAAAAAGATATCACTTTTTTCTATTTTAATCTCAACATTAATTATTATTTCTCAAAGAACTTGCGAAGTATTTTGAATGATTGATAGTTGAAAGAAACAATGGAGAGGCACCAAGTATTTTGATAAAGCCAATAAAAGTTGTTGAGAAAAATAATTATGTATTTTGAGTCTGGTGTTAAGACTTTCACGGATCTAATTCGATCAGATGTATGCTTTCTCATCTGTTCCCAATCCCATGCTTTCCATAAAACGTAGTAAATAGCAAACAATGCATCTGTAAATAAAGGTTTGAAACATGACGCGGCTGCGATAATTTTCCAGCAGTCTGGGTTGATATAAGCAAGAGAATAGCACACATCACATATTTGTTCCGGATTGGCAAAGTTCCGACTAAACTTTAAAATCCATATCAACACTAGTAGATAGGTTATGATCAAAGGAACAGCAAACATGATAAATAACGAACCCAAGAGAGATATCGAGCACATTAAGGATCTCAACAAATAAATGCCTCAAAACCGACATATTCTAATGGCAAAAACACCTTATCTACTATTTTCACAAAGCCAAAGAAAAAGAGATAACAGCCATAGGGGGAGATATGTTCCCTAACAGTAAAATACAGCAAAGCTCACAGACTTGACTTACGCAATTCTTCTGCTCCATGTGCAAAGTGGCACTTCTCTCCAAAAGTGCACGAACTCTTGGTGAAGTTCTCACAAATTTTTGTTTTATAGTTACTTGTTACGGATGAGCTGGTGTACTTCATCGGGGGTCCTGCTGATGTTGTAACACTCTGAATAAGCTCACGAACCATTCGACTGGCTTGTTCAATCTGATCAATTGTACCTTCAAGTTCTATGTTCCTCAAGTTAGGATCTGACTCATGATCCCTAATGGAGAATTTGGCTCCAGTCATACGACAGATTTGCTTTGAGTTGACGCCACCTTTCCCAATAATACGTCCAGCAAGAGAGGCATCTACACTAATCTTAGCAGTCGCAGAGGACCCAAAGCTGGCAGCTGCTCCAAGGCCAGCAGGATTGGTCTCTGGTCGACTACCATACCTTCCATGCATCTGGAACATACCATGGGACTCCTCATGCAATGGAGCTGCTGGCCTGCCAAGCTCCCAATCCCCGTGTGCAAAACGACATTTGTCACCAAATTTGCAACCTTCAGCAGTGTTGAATTTGGTGCATAGGCAGTCTTAACAGCTGGAGAAGATGATCCATCAGGGAAAGATGGTGGAGCTATTGAATTCTAGGAGCTGCTGGAAGCGCTGGGTTGCTACCAAGCATCTGAGTCACAGCTTTAAGGCCTCCAGGCACATAATGCAAGAAGTGGCATCCTTCACCAAATGGACATCCCGAAAAACTGCAGAATAATTAAATCAACACATTAAACAACTATAAATTTGGAAAAAAACAAAGTTGCATCATGAACCATTAGGATCGAACTTATCAGCAGAAGATCAATAACAGCAAAAGCCTAAATCAATAACAGCTCTGTTTGTTAAATTCCTGATTAAGGCATCAAATAAAAACATTCCAAACAAACCCATTTGTTGTCATGAAAAAACATGGTCATCCAACTAAAATGGCCAAAATCCAAGCTCTGGAACATTATAAACCAGAAAGAACAGCACATATCGAGATCAGCCAAACCTCAATAGGTCACCTACTATAAGGGTAACTGCACATTACTACTCAAATTATGAGTCCTAGAATGCTTTTGCGAGTCATATTTGAGATTACCCAACCCTTGCTTATCAATTGGATAAGAAAGTTGATAGGAATCAACAGAATAATATCACATGAACCAAAGGTGATCAAACAGCTGTTAATTAGATAAGCACCAAATATCCACGCATACTTCTTGAAATCCACTCATTGTGTATTCACTACTGCAAGCTTTTGACAAGAAACACAAAACAATAAAATTAAGTGAACAATTATCTTCTAGCAATTTTCCTAGCTAAGTCTCTGAAAGATGGTTTCCCAAGACATCGTTGAGCATCAAACATAAGTTCATTTCTTATGACATCATTTAAGGATCAGCAATATTTAGCAATTCAGCCTATTTGGGCGGAACAAATCTACTAATGCTTTGATTCCAGTTAGTAAGACTGTAAAGAGGGATCTTGAACTAACAAACAGACACTAGAAACTGAAAACGACAAATATTTACAGCATAAAGTATTTAAAAGGGACAATTCTCAGATCAAAATGCTTGAAAAGCTTGACTTTATCTAATATGAATCACCACAACCCAAACCAAAAAAAAGAGGGAAAAAAAAAAGAAATTTCCTGTTGGGAACTTTTACTCAAATGGAATGGATATGGATTGTCTCTTTTCATAAAACTAACTTTACAGTGGAACAACCATCAACATCCACAGGCAGCAAGAAATCAGAAAAATAACCATCTTGGTATAAATTAAGTGGCTCTAGGTTAGTCCCATGCGGACGGAAAGAGAACACCATGCAACAACAGGCATTGAAGTTTTGTCATTGACAACTCATCTTCTTGAAAAGTCCATCTGTTCATATCACCTCAAACAAAAGAAGAGACTCAAGATCCAACATCCAAAATTTATTCCTCAAGACAAATCTCTACCCATGAACCAAAAGCAGGAGCGATCCACTGACACCTTTATAGCAAAATGCCAATCATCATGTCTATGGTCATTTTCCACCAACAGGCAATAACAGGGTCACATTTTTTCACATAGTATCTATGAATGTATCCCTCATTCCAAGTCCCTGTGAATGCACCATCATCCGAAGTTTCTAGTAATGCATTCTCATTCCAAATCTCTAGTAAATGTAGTACTGCGTGAAATAACTAAACAGAATTCATCACCCATTATGATAGTTTCTGAGTGTAGCAAGACAGATGTAATCTCCAGAGCATCAATGTAATAGAACATCAAAACAGATGAACACTGTTTCTGTAACCATAAGCTGGAACACTATCCCCAAAAAACTTAAACAATCAATCTTGCACTTCTCTCCACAAATCTACATCTCCATATCCGAGATCAACACATATTATACTGATTATTCGTCCAACTATGTAAAGACTTCCAACTTGAAAAGGGAGATTTATAAGTTTTAACACCTTCAATACAATCTAATTAGGAGTGGTTTGGTCCAAACACAAAGTATGCTGGAATTAGTTATGCAAGGATCAATTAGGCAGGAATTAGTTATGCAAAGATTAGTTATGCAGGGATTACAATGCAAGGATTAGTTCTTAATAAATGTTTGGTTTGTTGGATTAAAAATTAGTATATTGTATAATTTAATGTATATGTTTTCATTTTTCATATATAGAAAGAGTTTGTTTAATTTTTAAGTGTGAAGTGACAAAGGGTATTCATATCATTTTGTAAATTCAATCCATTTATTACTGATACACATTTTTATTTCACATTCTATCTTGCATAAAATAATACAAAGATTTCCTTATAACTTACGCGGGTATCAGTTAGAAACAGCAAAAAGGACCAAACATAACAACTATGCTGGATTTTATACAACAAGGTAACCAAACAATGTGATGTGGTCTGATGGTTTTAAGATCTAAGGATTCCTCATCCATCAGTCTTAACAATGTAATTCTCTCATACATATCACCAAACACATCCTTTTATAATGAATAACAGCAAAACCACAGTTCGTACTAGTTCCAACGTTCATAACGTACTCAATAATAACAGAAGAAAATAAATTTAGTGTAACAGGCACAGCCTATCAATTCCACTCAATTTTTGTTTTAAATAACTGAATCACAAGGAAATTGAAATGAATTGAACAGTGCAAACGACAGTTGAAGGGGAAATTCCTCAAATAAGAACACAATATTTGCAATTATTTTCTTTTTTTGAAAATCGTGAAGTTGTATTGCTCAGCATTAAGGACATGCTAAAAACTTTCAAAAATTTGCTAAAAGAACCTAGATTACTTGCAAAGAGCCCAAGGAATCTACTAATGTTTTGCTTACAAGATTCTTTAAACCAAAAGTAAAAGGTTGCAATATATCTGTCTTTGACTTTCTGAATGTTGTTAATTGTCTTTGATCTGGTCCGATTTTTTGCTTTTTCGATATTTATGCCCAGCCCTTACGTTAATCTGATTCACAACTTTGATGGGAAAGAGGCTGTTTTTACTAGGCACTGCTTCAAAAACAATCAGAATGACCCTGATAAAGGTAATCTATTCTGCCTTTGCCTCACAAAAGACCATTGTATCATCTGCATAGAGCAACTGGCAGACTTCCATCTTTTCTCATGTCCTGTTACAGACTTTAAAGCCCTTAATCCAGGCTATTGCTAATGGCTCTCCTCATCATACTATTAAGGCCCTCCATGGCTATGATGAAAAGGAAAGGCGATAAGAGATCACCCTGGCTAAGTTCCCTTTCTGAAGCAAAAAGGCAAAGGTTCTCCATTGACAAGTATGGAGAACCTAACAGCTTTAATACAAAAACCATCCATCTTAGCCACATGTCATCAAACCCCATCTGTCTAAGAATACCAAGCAAGAAGTCCCAACTTACATGGCCATATGCCTTCTTTATATCCAATTTACAGTTTTGCACATGATGCTTGGGTCATCCCCTTTCAATCTAGTGTCCACACACTCACTAGCAATGGGTTCTACATCCATTATTTGTCTCCCTTTGATGAATGTCACTTTATATTTGATCATCAGTCTCTCAGTCAGCGTTTTGGCTATGATTTTATACACCCCACTAACCAAATTGATTGGTCTGTAATCTCTAAGCTCCATTGCACCAGTCTTCTAAGGAATGAGGGCCACATAACTGGCATTAAAGCTTTTTCCAAAGACTTGGTGGGAATGAAAGAGGTGGATAGTGTTCATTAGCCATTACATCCTCCCTCAGAAACTCCCAGTAGGATTGACAAACACATAGGAAAGCCATCAAGCCCAGAAGCCTTATCACCTGCACACAATCTAACAGAATTTAGGACTTCCTCTTCCTCAAATTCCCTTTGCATTTTGTCTTGTTCCTCCCCACAAAAAACTGGGGCATCCTGCACAATAAAATCAGGTATCCAGCTTTTTGATTCCTTATACAATTTGAGATTGAAGTCTTGAATGTGTGATTTGATATCTTCAGGTTCAGGGTCAGTGATAGTGCTGCATTCTACCTGTAAGACATCAATGGCATTGAATCTTTTATGTGTTGTAGCCATTCTGTGGAAGTATTTAGTGTTCTTATCCACACTTCAACCACTCTCCATGTTATCTCACTTATCTCTTCATTCTTTAACTGTTTCTTGAAGTTCAATTGCCAAGTGAACTTTCTGCAGCATTTCATCCACGGTTAAGCTCTCAGATCTTGTATGGACTCTAATACAGACAATGTATTTAGAATGTCCTTCTGTTTCCAATTGCCCTTGTTATCCTTGTTTCACACCTTCAGCTCCTCCTTAAGCATTTTCAATTTGAAGCAAGCATGAAGACATCCTCTCACATCGTTGCGAGTAGGAAAATCTCATCACCTAAGGGAGGCTCCCTACCTTATGAATAGGTGTCTGATACAAAGCCCATTTCTAAGAAGCACCCAAATGTCTTAATACACAAGCAACCAACTAGAAGGAAATCTTTATACCTTTTGAAAGATACTCCCATCAATTCCTTTACAGTGTCTAAAGGGGATCACTTCACAAGTATCATGATATTCGAAAAATAACGAAGTACAGGAAAACATGGCAAGGATTCTCTACCAATTTCCACTAAATGATTGAAATGCTACCTTAGACTGATTTCAATACAAAGAAAATTGTATGCAAGCTTCTCTTCAGCGCATGATATACATTTTTAACAGTCTTTCGGTACCACTAACCCCGCAAACCACAAAAAAGGGATCTAGAGTCAACTTAAACTTTATGTTAGCTTACAGTACATCATGCCACTTCTTTCCATTTGATTTTTGGTCTAAATAACCAAATGGAAAGGAAACTAAGGTGGAGAAGTAGTCGTACAAACTTCAATTGAAAGGAAATTCTCCAACCAACAGTAATATCTGCAATTCTAAGAATAGATAGAAAAAAAATTTCACAGATATTAATCATGCATGTTTAATGCACCATAAAGGAGAAAGAAGACAGAAATGTCATACAATCCGATAATTTATTCTTAGATCACTACCTTTTTTTTGGGAAACTCTGTTCAGATCACTACAATTGACTCTGCGCAATTGTCAAATTATCTCCAAGATCATCATGTTTCAGTTAAAACAGACTTGGAGAAAACACACTCCGCAGCAAGATTCAAAATTGCACAAACTGATTTTCTATTCCCGATCAGTTCAACGCAAGATTCAAAATTGCACCTATCAATTTTTCTATTCCCAACAGTTCAACAAAAACAGATATAAATCTTATTGCCATGAAGCAACCAAACATCTCATACACAATCAGCCAACTACAAGAAACTGATGTTCTTTCTATCTTTTGAAAGATACCAAACCATGCACTTTACCTATACGGACAATTTCAAGTTTGAATGTCCTGCCCCTTCAAAAATTACCCATGAGTATAACAATCATCTAACTTAGAAGAATTTGGTAACATTTTCCTTTTCAAAAAAATATGCATAAAGTGATTAAGGGCAATTTTTTGCACACAGCATAATTCACCAAAACAGCCACAGAAGAAATATATCAAAACATGGTACCTGGTTCATGTCAAGTATGTACTCTTCAATAGACCCAAAATAAGGCACCAGTAAATTCTTCTCACAAATTTGGTGCCTGTAGACAGAGAAAAGCCAAAGCTTATTACTTCTGTCTCAATGTAGTCACTGATAAACTAGGGGTATTTCAGCAGCTTTTAGACCACCCTCTAAAACACAAGTAAATCCAACTATTATATACACTTCCATCTATGCTTTAACCAGCTCCATAGCAAAAGCAGAATCTTAAATTGTTCATCAAAGTTCTCGTGACAAGTTACCAGCTAATCTAACCAGTATCCTACTTAATATTTCCACCTAAACACCTTGTCAGATTTCTTGCATCTTCAAACAAAAACTTTAAGCTCATAAAACTGCTGCGAACTTGCAATCATGGCATATATGCAATGTGACTAAGCTGCTGCAAACTTGCAAACATGGCATATATGCAATAACGCAACTGCTGCAAACTTGCAATCATGGCATATATGCAATATAACTCAAGTATGGATAACTTCATAAAAGCCCACCTAGTTTAGGATTTTTTCTCATCTTTTGATAGAGAAGAGAGCACCAAAAATTTTACCAGAGAGATTATAACCTTTTTAATATATAAAGTGAATAACCAGCATGATTATATCAATGGCGCTCTTCTAAAAATTAAAATAGAAAAACTTCAGCCCATGATACCATAAAAAGGACATATGATTCCCTTTTGCAGCTTCTTTTAGACTTCTTTTTTATTAATAAAAAAACCCATGTGGCCACATTTCTTTTTTAAAAAAACAGCCATATGCGATCCAATGTGAACATAGCCTCCAACCAAAAATGCACCTGTGAGGTTTTGACCAGTAAAATCCTTGATAACTATTTTGAACTCACACTCCCGCTACATTCTCAACCATATAAAATATGTCGACCTCACAATCATCTTGCACAATTAACTTTGATGCCTCTTAACAGAAACCATAGAACGGACAAAAGCCATAGAGCAACATCTCAATCCTAATATTCAAACTTCCACGTAAATTCTTCTAGTAAGTAGACTCATCAAGAAGAACTGAACATATGAACCAATGTTTGTATTTCTGCTATCTTATATTGGCGTAATTCTTGACCTAGATGTTAATATGCATACAGTAATCTCGCTTCTTTTTTTGAAACTGGAACATAGTGGTCGAGGTAGCAAAAACTGCTCCCTTCGCCATGTAGGGTAATCTTGTGATCTTCCCATGCAAACTTTAAGAGTTGGGGTAGGGTGGAGGAAGTAGTATACTATTCTATTTTTATGTTGTTATATTTGGATGATTTAATAATCCGTACTATTTTATGTTTTTTCACTTGACATTATTATAATATATGTTGGCCACCTTCAACAAGGAACAAAGTAAGGAATATTTTGTTCCTTTCCATCTCAAAAATAACTGATGAATTAAGAAATAACATCCTCGTGTCAGTTGATGCATAGACCAAAAACTTAACGATGCCAAATATCACCAGCAATGATACAATTATCAAAAAAAAATCACCAGCAGTGTTACATCATGCCTAGTCTTGTAGAAAAAATAGGTACCTAAAAGAATCAACTTAACCAATGAATTTATTCCTTTCAAACCAACGGGTAGGGATCACATTACTTTGGATTAAACATGTTGATATCAAAAAGAAAAACAAGTAACAGTAAAACCAAAGTAATGTTTTTTCCTTTGAAGTTATAACCCCATCCATTCATAGAACTCTTTGAAGAAGTAGTTCTCTTAACTAGTTAGATAGAAACGTCCCAAGAAACAAGATCATCAAACCAAGATCTAGTATGCCAAGAGCAAAAGGTTTAGAATGAACACATTAATGTAAAGAAGTTCGGAGGCAGCTAGTGAAGTCGACCGAGAAGGATGATCATTTCTGAGAAGGTTCAAGATTTTGTCATCTTGAACATGCTTGAGACACTTTTAATCAAACATGAAAGCTACATCAGACATTTTGACATTCTACAGGATAAAGTAAACACTAGACCTCTTAAAACTTTGGTGATTCTGGGAAGACTTATAAAACACTATTTCTCAGTTTTTAAAAAAGTGAAAAGCACCACACGGCACACGCAACAAGGTTCATGGGGCTTGAAGCAAAAAGGGGGGAGTAAAGCACATGCTTTTTTACCATGAAGAACATGATTAACCAAAAAAAAAAGTACCACACAAACATGAATTAAGTTCTAGAATAACTAAATTCAGTTAAAATAATTAATTTCAACATCTTAAATACAATGACTTAGATATTAATCCAACTCCTCAAAATATCCAAAGAAAAGATTGTTTCTCGTAGGAATCACTTTGCGCCTCATTGATTGAACTTTGAAGTGGAAACTTAAGTGAAGCACACTACTTCGCCCATGAATTGTAGGCCCCTCGATTTAAGCAACAAAGAGATGGCTTTTTAATTAAACGATATTTCTAAATATAAATGTGTTAAAACATGTTTGCTCACAAGATGAGTGATTCTTGAGAGGCGGTAAAAGTGGCTCGTAATTTACTTGAATGATCACAAAACACAAGTTTTGTGTCCAACATGAAAGAATCTCTAAAGTAGTGAAGAATGAACCTAATTATTGGATTCTCATAATTCATACTTAGTGGCATGTACATTTATCCACCTTGTTTATCTTTATTGTGCTTCAACAAAGGTGCATTGAAGGCTTTAAGATACTAGACTGAGATCCAAAGACCCAAAGAGAAAGCATGTCATGAAACAGAAGGCATGTCAAACATAGAAGCAGTGAATTACTTGTGTAACTTTAATGAATACAAGAACGATAGTGATTGCGGCTCACCAATTCATCAATATTCCACTTTGTCTAAATAATTTCACCGAAGTTACTCTTAAAAATTATATAGCAACATTAGCACTGCATTTGCTTGTCAACGTGATCGAGTGTAGCACAATCATTATACTGGTTTATGTAAAGGCGGATGAGATAGAAGTTTTACCCCGCTAATCAGTTTTTCATTACATAACCTGCGCAAGTTTTAATTCAACATTTCTCAAAATCATCCCATTTCATTTCAACAGCTGTTTTCAACTTAACAACTATTATCCCTGTAACACAACTTTAGATGACCAAAACATTAGTCCAAATGGATTTGAATAATCGGAATAACTACAAAAATACTCTTGATTAGAATTTGAGAAGTTAGAAATAAATAATAAACTACACTTCAAGTACTTATATTTTAGAGGAGTTAAGATTAGAACCTGAAAAATTTAGTGCACGGCTTCGATTTGCTTCCTATACCAGTTGGAATTGACTCCAGTTCTGTTGCATAACATTAATCAATTGTTTTACAGAAAAATTTGTGTTATTAACCTTCTATTTGAAAGATATCTATCAGTCATTTTTCACTAGTTTACATTATCGCCAAGTTCTACTTTTTGTAATCAATATAAAACCATGGAGCTAATAAACAATGATGAAAAGCATTACAAATTCAACTAACTCCTTAAGTTTCTCCAGTAAACCTTAGAAGTATTGTATGACCGGATTTTATCTTTCTCCAGAAACAAGAACCTCCACTTGTTAACAAGTTTTCAACCCTTCAAACTCGCAGGGAAAAAATGAAATGAACTCTTCAAACTTTAATTCAATTAAAGGTGAACACAGAACATATTTCACGGCAATTTACCAACACAAACTTGGTCACAAGAGAATTCGAAGTCAAATACAGTGCCATCTAACAGACCATGTTTTATAAGCAACTTCCACAATGTAGTAGTACTCCATCAAGAGTTACTAAAGAGACGGAACCAAATACTAATTCCTAACTTCTGGGAAGGTTAAAATACAATAGGGCAAGAAGGAATTAAGTTCTCCTTCTTGCTTACATATAAACAAAATTTTGTCAGCTCAATCATGATAACATATTTTACTACATGCGATTCAAATTTGACTTTGCGAGTTCTCCTAAATACCATACTTTATAAGAAACTCACTCAGATTTAGAACTTCCAAAATCTAAATTCATTTAACTATTCAAACTTATCACTTTGATGTGGCATTTCTCTCTATCAAACTATATTAACAAGTTACAACCACTACTTAAATATTTTCATCCACCACATCTGACAACAAAATATATAAGCCGAAATGAGCCCTATTAATACACATGACAGCAATGAAAAGGCAAAGGAAAAACCACCAAAAATCATAACCAAGTGAAAAACCACTAGAAAGCAATAAAAACAACAAAGAGCGATATGTATTACCATCAAATTCAAAAAAAAAAAAAAGGGGGGGGGGGGGGAGAAGAAGAATTAGCAAAACCTAGATTTGACAGCAGATATAGATAAACAAATAACTAAGCGAATAAGAACCAACTAAAACAAAAACTAGAAAATGAGTATGAAATGTAGAGAACAGTATAGCAAAAACAGTTACCTTGCTTAGATTTCTTGAATCCACCATTGCCATTCATAGGTCCATGTGGCCTTCCTCGTTTTCGACCACCATCGAACTCCATTGAAGCAACAGAAGAACTCGAATTTGCAGAAGAAGAATGGAAATCGAAACCTAAAATCTCTGAGAAGACGAAGGGCTAAACGAGAGAGATGTGAGTGTGTGCGTATCTGGAAAAAGAAGTAATTTAGTTGATTTTTTTTTTCTTTTATTTTGTTGATATATATACTCTATTAACTTTCCAGAAAAACAGAAGAAAATCACGTGCACCTTATTTATCCAAAATTTGAGTTTGAATTTAAGGATAATTTAACATTGTTTGGTCCCTCAATTATAATAAATTTTAATTTTGTTCTTATAATATGAAATATTAAATATATTTATTTTTTAATTAATTTAAATATATAATTTTAGGCCCTTATGAAAAAAAAAATTAGAGTTTGTTTGGATTGATTTATTTTAAGTACTTTTAAGTTAAAATAGTTTTATAATATTTGTTAAGAATAAAAAATATTTTTAAGTTACACTCAATCAAAAAATGATGACGAGAGGGAGTTGTTCGGATGGTAAGCACCCCTCACTTCCAACCCAAAGGTTGCGAGTTCAAGTCACCGAGGAGCAAAAAGGGGTGGGAGCTCCTAGAGAGGGTAAAAAAAAATGACATATTTCTAACAAAAATAGAACACGTCGAAATTTTGAAAAGTCAATATTTGTTCTAGTATTCTTCATCATCTTCTTGTGTGTTCTTGTTCGAGTGTGCAATTTTAATTCAAAGGTTTAAGAGAAAATCCTTCAGATTTGTTATAACTTTAGCTAAAGATTTTTTCACGAGTCAAAGACAACCCCAACATTAATTTCTCAACATTTTATCAAATCAAGTAACTTATTTTGAACTTTCAAACTTCTAAAAGATACCATTAACAATATTTTGTTATCAAATAAAGAGCACGGTCTCGCTTTAATTTCAATTAACAAGAACAATTGCTTGTAATTAAGGAAATGGTGAGAGCACAGCAGTGACGAGAGTGGAGGCAACGGCGGAAATGGAGGTAGATAGAAAGTAAAAAAAGAAATGGCTTATCACACGTGTATATTGGGTGAAACTCATCATATTTGTCAGCTCAGCAAAATGTGTCTAATTTTTTTTTAAAAATATTGAATCTTTGTAAATGTTTAATAGGAACAGCTCTTAATTTAAATATCTAAAGGCAAAATGGTCTGGTGGACCCTTGCACTTATATGCATTTGTATTGTGAACCCTTCTACTTACCCATTTGTCATCTGAACTCATGAACCCATCTAAACTCAACATTTTAAACACCTTTTTCACCCTTTAGTTGTGCGTGTACCACAAACGCCTGACATGTAATTTTAAAAATAATTATAAAATGACACGTGTATATATATACCACTTCATGTCATCTTGACATTTTTATTATATTTAATTAATATATTTCTGATTTTTATTTGCCTTTTGCCACCAAACCCACCACTTTCCCCCACAATCTCATTTCATTTCTCTTTCATCTTCCTTACACTCTTTTTTTCAACCTCTTCTACTCCTTTCATTGAAGAAAAAACACAAGCAACAATCTTTGCCATAACAGTCTTCGTCTCTTTTTATCATCTTCCTTACCCTTTTCCTTTTTCCAACTTCTTCTACTCTTTCCATTGAAGTAAAAAAAGTTGGCATAATTTTTGATTGTTCACAATATCATCGGAGTTTGGAGTTGATTTTGGGTTCTGTTGGATCTGGGGTTTGGTGGTGACCGGTGGTGCTAAGGAAGAGTGGGGATCTGTTGGATGATCTGATTGTTTCTAGTTGTTCACAATCTCGTCAGAGCTCAGGTCTGGCGGCATTGTGAAGGTCGAGGCTTATTGGCGAAGTTGGTTTGGGTTTTTATTGTTGTTGGTTGTTCTCACTTATAGTTGCCGATTGAAGCTTGGTGAGAACGAATGCGGTTTGGTTGGAGAAGGTGAGGAGGACGAGAAGAAGGAAGTAAGTTTGGGTTTCGTTTGAAATTGAAACAGAGGGGTCATTTGGGTGGTGGATGACTAAGGGTTCAATGTTGAAAATTATTTGAGTTTTTGTTGTTTTTGTTTGATTTTCAACTTATCTGGGTAGTTTTTTCAATTTATTTTCGAATTCATTTGTTTCTTCATTCCCACAAAATTGTTTGAGTATTTTTGTTGGTTTTGTTTGATTTTTAATTTATCTATGTAAATTTTGTAACTTATTTTCGTATTTGTATGTTGTTTAGTCTAGATTTCATCTTCTATTTATGTCTTTGTTTAATTGTTAGGTTTTTAGTCGATTATACTTTGAATTTTTGATATTTATTTGGGATTTTATTTATTATGCTTTCAATTACATGTTTCATTTATAGGATTCTAAGAAAAACAAATTTCATGATGATGTAGAAAACTACAATATGATCAACCACAAAATGAAGCAAAGAATTAACTGAAAATGCATAGAAATGAAAGAGGAGTATAACGACGAAAAAAAATGGAGAAGAAATTTGGAGAAAGAAGATCGAAAAAGAGGCAAGAAAAAGCTCAAATTTATCTAATAATGGTGTTACATGCAAATGGGGAAGAAGATGACTTTATAAAACCCTAATGTGGCTATTAGACCCTTTTAACCAGATGTCACGCTCTCAAATGTGTGTATCACACGCCCCTTGGTTATGTCTGCCACATAGGACGCCAAGTCGAAACGTGTTTAAAATGTTGAGTTTAGATGGGTTCGGGGTCCGGATGACAAATGGGTAAGTAGAAGGGTTCGCAATATAAACTCATACAAGTACAAGGGTCTACCAGACCCTTTTGCCATATCTAAATAAAAAGTGATGCATTTGTATGTGGTTTTTATTATTTATTTATTTTACCGTCTTTTCATGAGTTCTCACATTTTTGCTTCCTTCGCAACTCAAACTCACAACTTTAAGATTGGAAGTGAGAAATGTTTATCTTCAGAACAACTCCCTTTTGTCCTTTATATATGTTTAACATTGAGTTCATCAAGATCAAACTGTGTTGAGTTAGACTATTGCATCACTTTCGCAAAGTGATTTACCTTAGTTGGTTGGACTAGTGATAAGTGATAATTTTACTATTTATTCAGTATCATTTTACTTATATTTTTGTAATTCTTTACAAAAATAATCGTCCATGGCCTTAATTATCTGAGCAAATTATTTACTTTACTTTTTATTATGGCTTAAGTCATATGGAACCCCTTAGGTTTGGCCATAGATTTCCAAATATTCTTGGCAAATATTATTTGGGTGAAATTACACCATGTGCTTGGCCATAGTATTTGGAAAACATATTTCACTTTTTTAGAAAAATATGATTTATACCCATAAGTTTTAAAAACTATCAAAAATAATCATAATTTGTATTACAAGTCAATTGGATCATCGTTGCAACAAATAACAAGTAGTGTCCATGACACTGGAGCAATGTGGTAGTTTGGAGTGAGTGCAGCAAGCATCATTCATACATCGTGAAGTAGACAAAGTACATGACTTTGTTACCCTGAGCCGATTGTTCATCATTTTCATCAACAACCATATCATCACTTTCATATTCACTGAATATTTCATTACTACTTTGGTGTTCACGTAAAATATTATGTAATACAACGCAAACAACTATTATAGATGGTGTTTTTGTAAAAGATAAAAGTTTGGTGTAAAATTTAAATTTTTAATAGATCCAAATAATGAGATTTGGCCCAAATACTAGAAAAAACTAGTATTTGGGAATTTGGGATATTTGCCAAATAATGGCAAATTATATGGACAAACATTATTTGCCAAATTTCCCCCCAAATATTACTTGGGAAATCTATGGCCAAACGAAAAGTTGTCCACATATTTACTTAGACACCTCTATTAAGCCTTGTACCTATTGAACACCTTATATGTTCAAAAGTGATTCCTATTAGACACAAAAGGCTGACATGGCAAAAATGGTGTATTTCACCCTTCTTAAGCGCATAAAGTAATTTGAAAATATATTTTTTCTTTTTCTTTTCGACTTATACACCTAATTAATAAATAATAATAATAATTAATTAATTAAAAAGGGAAGAAACATTTTCTATCTTCTCCTCCATCTTCCCTACAACTATTCATCATTCTTTACACACCCCCACCCACCCCCACCTCTCTCTCTCGCCCTCTCCAATTCTCCAATTCTTTTCTATTTTTTCCTTCTTCTTTTTTCCATGAAGATCTAATTTAAGTCTCAAATAATCCGGCGAAGCTCCATTGTTTCTGTTAGCAAGGTTGATTATTTTTCCCGATAAATATTTTTTTTCTTGTAATTGTGATAAATGATTCGGTGGTGGAAGAGATGCGGACAATGAGTGAAAGGTTTTAACGCTATGAAAGGTGAATGAGGGGTTAACTTAGATAGGGATCAATAGTATATTATTGGTGCTGGGAATTGGTGAAAGGGATGAGATTCGAGAAAGGGGTAAAGGTGATGATTTACGGGCAGTTGAAGTCGCAGCAGCCCAGTAGAAAGGAAAGTAAGATCCGACGGAGAAGAAGAAGGAGGGTAGAGGCAATGGTTCTTGGTAGCCGAGTCACGGTGAAAAGGAACCTAAGTTCGAAAAAAAAAAAAAAAAGGGGGGGGGGGGAGGGGGGGGGGGGGGGGGGGGGGTGGGTTAACTTAAACATAATACTTTGTTTTCTTAAAATTCCTTTGGGATTATTTGAATAGAGTTTATAAAAAAATTAATTCAATTGCCACGTGTCAACATTGCATTGGTCTATTTTTCATGTATATGCGTTTGAGATGCACGCATGTTTGTGAATTAATTATCATTTTGTGTCAAATAGGTATAAATTTGTTAAGATTTAAGTGTTCAATAGGTACAAGGCTAAATTGAGGTGTCTAAGTGAAATATGCGAACAACTTTAAGGAGCCATGTATGACTTAAGCCTATTATTATTTTATTCAAAAATAGGCATTTTAAAATAAAATAAATTTTTCCCAACTTAAAAAACCCCACTATTAAACCTAAAATAATTTCAAAAGTTGTATATAAACAATGAGAAAATGATCAAATGCCCCCCTAACCTATACTCGAATTTCCAACTACACACTTGAATTTCACGGGGGTCCTATCACCCCCCTAAACTGTTTAAAATTGAAATTATTACACCCTTAAAAAGTCATAATCACATTTATGTTGATAAGTGAAATGTACACGTTTGACAGGTGGAAATTTTATTAAAAACTTTTTCTTTTAGTTTTTCCCTTTTTGATTCATCATTTAAAAACTTTGTTGAAGGTTAAAAGGTCAAAATTTATAGATTTGTCTTTTGATCTTCCTATTTGAATTTTGTTGATTATAATGTTATGTTAGTTGTTTGAAGTTGAAAACACTGGTCAATTGAGTTCATAGCTGTGATTTTAGTTCTGAAGAACGCCGGTTTTCTATGGAAATGGATAAGCTTCCATATGATTTTTTTAATCTATATTCTTGAATTGGGAGCAAGTAATTTCGTTAATGGTTTGAAGAATTTTGTGTGGCTGAAAATTAAAGTTCAAGGTTGAAACCTTAAGCACAACTTAAACCACCATTAAAGTTAGTTCGAAAGCTTGAGTACTTATTTCGACTTCCCACAAACGATCTCCGTTTTGAGTGGGTAATATACCAAAAGAATCGAAACAGTGAGGAAGGTTTATATCTAGAATTTGGAGTGATTTGAAGAAGGGTTAAGGTGATTTTGCATCAAATTTTTATAGCAATTGTTCTAAAGAAGATGAAGAACATGGATTGCATTTTTAGATTTGCAGGAAAATTATCAATTGTAAGTTGAAGAGTATTATTTGAAGCTAAAATTAGGTTAATACACTGAATTGATTGTCTGAAACATGAAGAAAGATATGTAAAACGACATTGATGGAACTTGAGCTTTAAACCTGAGAGAAATCAAATCACAAAAATTGACAGAGTAGCGGAGAAAGTCGTAAACCGTCGGTTACCTTTTAAATCAAAGTAGCGACAAGCCGAGTATTATGACTACAAGGGGAGAAGCAAAGCTTCGTAAACAGCTTCACTTCCTTCTCGCTTATTTCTAGCGAGTAGCTTCTCAAGTGGGCAGCTTGGTAAGCAAGGTATTTTTAGCATCGATAAAATCCCTATCAATAATAAGCCGGAATGGTGGGGAAGAGACCCTCCCTACTTCAATGGAAATGGACGAATCGCCATTTCACTGTCGCTCCTCTCCTTACAGTCAAGTGGCTGGCATAAAGTAATTCGCTGCTTTCTCTAGGCAAGTATTCAAAAGTAAAAGAAAATTTGTCCAATTGATGATTCAAGAGCTCAAAAAAGTAATTTGTTTTCCGTGCCAACGAGAAGGGGGGCTTCACCTGATCACTCTGGATCCGCTGATCAAGAAGAGAGAAAGGAAGAGGTATTTTCTTTAGATAAAGCGGAAGCTCATGGTATCATTGAGGATTTAGATGTTTCAAATAAAGATTGAGGATTGGTTTGGTAAAATAATGATTGTATTTGAGCAACAATGGATATGAAGTAATTTCAGGATTTTTCTACTTCTTCAACTCAATATAGACTTTCACGCTTATATTATTAGATATTTTCAATAGCGGAAATCCAAATACAATTCCATAGTTAATCTCAATGTTTTCAAAAGTATTAATCTTGATTTTGTTTGAAATTTGTGTGATTAAATTTTTATAATCAAAAGTAGATTCTACTATAATTGCCTCAACGTGAGAACTAATAAATTATTGCTTTGCAATTCAACTTTCATGATGTTGTAGGAGAATCACATTATTCTCTATTGATAGAATGTTATGGAATCGAGTGTTGATTTGACTTGATGAAGAACAAGTTTAGGAGAAAAAGGAGAATTGTGGGAAGACTTGGGGAAGAAAGTGTAACACCTCGGTCTTAGAAAGGGCTAATTATTGAAAGAACTAAATTAGAAATAGTCAATTTGAGATTTGTGCAAGTTAGTTTTCAATTGTGTGTTTTGGGTCAACTTCAAACGACCATAACGTTTAGTACTGGATGCATTAGGTGGCCCATAAGATATCAAATGAAAGATCTTTGAGTCCTCTTTTCAATGCCACCAAGTTCGATAAATTTCGAGTTCGGATGAGGGAGATATGACCGTTTGAATTCAGCCTATCCAGTTAAGGAAATTCATCCAAATTATAAAGGGGTATTTTGGTCTTTTCCTTACACCACTAGGTCCACACGTTTTCCCACCCAAATTAGAGGTCAAATCTGATTAAAATCAGTTTACTCTAAAGTCTAAAAGCATTTGAAAAGTTAGGGCAAAGTTCAAGAGAAGAAAAGGGAGAAAAACTTCAAGCGTTCAAGACTTCTTGCGATATTCGATGAATTTCGCCAAGGATTTGACCCTTTCGAGGTATGTAAGCTTTCATAGTGATGAGTTTGTTCACCCTCATGCCAATCATGAGTTTCTTGATTTAATTTCGTCCATGAAAGTCCATGTATTGAAGTTTTTGATGAGTTTTCTTGAAGTTTCGTTCTTAAATCTTTAATATTGGGGTTTGATGAGTTCTTGGGGTGAATATTATGAGTTTGAGAGTTGTACTTAGTACATTTTTGTTTACTTGTATTGGGTATTCGAATCTAAGAGAGTTTGGAAGAAATCATTCGATTCTAGGTGAATTAGGGCAAAAAATCGAGAAAAAAAATTCGTTGAAAGGTTTTGGGAATTGGCTGGGGCGACAACACCTAGATGCGCCAAGAGGGCTGGCACCCTATGCCTGCAGTGCACTACAAACCAGCCCCAGTAAGTGGAGGGCTGGCGCGGTGCGCTAGGGATGTGCCTGGAGCGTCAGCCAACTTTCCCTGCCTCCCTTCTTTCCGCAATTGTTCCTTTGAGTTGAGCTTTCATTCCTTTCTTAATCCTAACTATTTAAACCTTCATTAATCATCGAGAGATATTATATATCATGAATCATAACTCTTGAATTCACATTTCAAATTCAAGAAAAGATTAGGAGTCAAGTTTGAGAGAACCTTTAAGTCATTTTGAGAAGTCTTTTGCAAACTTTTAAAACTTGTTTTAAACTTGAGTACTTGAGTATGATGGTGAGGAGAGTCGAGTTTCATTTTTCGAAATGATTATACGGGAACTAAGTATTCCCAAGAGTAAATGGTTTACATGTAAAATGAGAGGAAACTTTGATTTCCAAATGAGTTTATGAGGAGTTTTTGAGCACTATCTCTTTTAAGAGAACCTTTTGAGTAATAATTTCGAAGTTTGAGGATGAGGAAATGTTTTTACACATATGAGCATGAGCTATATTATTGGGAGTAGTATTGAACACCGATACAGGGATGAGTTCAAATAACTTAAAGTCCTCATAAACCATTTATGCCAGCATGGGTAAAAAGGGTCATACTTTTTAGATTATTTTCTTATTGCTTTTAAGTATAACTTAGTGGATCCACTTAGTTGAAGATGTCTTATACTCCGGCAAGGTATAAGACAGTTCTGGAAGCATGGGCGACACGCTGTATCATCACATAACTCATAGTGATGGTTGTCGATTATAGAATCTCCCAAATAAGAGTAAAAGAGTTATTATTGTATTTTTAAATACATTGAGTTATTATCTATTGTTTCAAAAGCTTTCTTTATAATGCATTTTTATTGTTGCTTTTATATTGATCTGAGTTGAGTATTTCTGAGTTTGAGTATCCTTGAGTTGAGTTGAGGTGAGTATGTTCTTCCTTTTTATCAGTTCAAGGTTATGTATGTGCTTTAGAGTTCCACTTGAATGCTCGTACATTCCATGTCTTGACACCATTCACATATATAGGAGTTTAGGGTCATTAACAGGCGCACCGTTGATACCACTTGCAGTTCCAGAGTTGCTTTTGTGAGCCTACCTGCTTCCGGAGGATTTCACTTGTATTTTCAGTTTTTCTAAAATGTCGTGGGTCTTATCCCGACGTCTATCATAGTTATTAGAGGCTTAATAGACAATAGTGTTTTGAGAAGTCTTTTTCAATTCCATCCTTAATGTTTGAGACTTGAATTGCCTTTTTTGGTTAGTTGAATACTTTAAATATTCTAAGTTATATACTTGAGACATTTGAGTTAAAGCTTTACTTTTAAGTTCATATATTGTTGAGTAAGTCTTCTGTTGAGAGTTGAGCCATGCCAAGGGTTCGCTTGGGGCCAACAGTGGTTCTCGAGTGCCTATTACGCCCAGAGTGTAGGCTCGGGGCGTGATAAACTTGGTATCAGAGCTTAGAGTTCAAAAGTCCTAGGGTGTCTATGAAGCCATCTGTAGACTCCTAGTTATCGGTGTGAAGCGCGCCACATCTATAATTAGGAGGCTACGTCATTTAGGAAATATCACACTTCTTTCATTCTCTTTTCGTGCGATAGAGTTCAACTCTATAAAAGTCTCTTTTTAATTCATGCTTGCACGTATCTTTCAAATCATGCCTCCACGAAGAGTTGTTTTGTCCTTCCAGGAGAAATATTGATCCTCGGGATCAAGAGGTCCCCAATGCACCAGAAGTGCAACCCCAAGGAGAGGTCACTAATGTTGAGTTTTGGGATGCTATTTGGATGTTGAGTCAAGGTGTGAGCAACCAAGCTGGGCAACAAAGAGGGGTTCGATAGGATGTTGCTGATACATCTATAATCCGTGAGTTCTTGAGGATGAATCTTCCAGGGTTCACCGGTTCAAGTGTCATTGAGGATCCAAAAAACTTTGTGGGAGAGTTGTAGAAAGTGTTTGAGGTGATGCATATTGTAGATTCTGAGCGTGTGGAGCTAGTTGCATACCAACTGAAGGGTGTTTCTAGGGTCTGGTACGACCAGTGGAAGAAGAGTAGAGCTAAAGGAGCATCAATTATGAGCTGGGTTGTGTTTGAAGGTGCCTTCATGGGGCGTTTATTTTCCCGTGAGCTGAGAGAGGTCAAGGTAAGAGAAGTTCTCATTCTTAAACAAGAATCCATGAGTGTGCATGACGTGAGAAGCAGGGTGGGCTTGTTTGTTTCTTGGTTATCTCGCATGTCAAGCAAAGAGGGGAAGGCTCATATGTTGATAGGAGACATGGACACATCAAGGCTAATGATCCATGTGCAGCAAATTAAGGAAGATAAGTTGAGAGATAGGGAAGAGTTTCGCAACAAGAAGGCTAAGACAACAGGTGATGAGTCTGGGCAGCAGAAGGGTAATGCGAACCGATCATCTTTTCAACAAAAGCCAACTAGACATGCTCCATCATCTGCTAGTGCATCTGCACCAAAGAACAGAGGTGAGTTCATGAATTAGAATTTGCAGAACTTTAGAGCTATACCTGCTCAATCTCAAGGTAGTGTGGCACAAGGGGCTAACCAGACTCCTGCATGTGCTAAGTATGGTAGGAACCACCCATGAGCGTGTCGTGATGGCTCCACTAGTTTCTTCAAGTGTGGTCAGACAAGTCACTTCATGAGAGAGTTCCCCAAGAACAGGTAGGGTAATGGTAATGGGGAAATAGAGCCCAATTTTTTTTAGCGGCTCTAGCAGACAGAGCTGCACCTAGAAGAGCTACTTCAGGGACAGACGGAGGAGCAAACCATCTGTATGCTATCACTAGTCTCCAAGAGCAAGAGAATTCACCAGATGTTGTCACTGGTATGATCTAGTCTCCAAGAGTAAAAGAATTCACCAGATGTTGTCACGGATATGATCAAAGTCTTTTATTTTGATGTATATGCATTGCTTGATCCAAGTGGGAGTCTATATTTTATGACTCCATATATTTCTATGAGATTTTATATCCTTCCTGAGCAACTTCTTGAGCCCTTCAGTGTTTCTACACCTGTTGGTGAGTCTATTCTAACTGAGAGAGTTTATCGTGATTGTACCATTTTTGTCAATCACAAGGACACTATGGTTGACTTACTCGAGTTAGAGATGGTGGACCTTGATGTTATTCTAGGTATAGACTGGATTCATGCTTATTATGCCTCAGTTGATTGTAGAGCTCGAGTAGTTAAGTTACAGTTTCCTAATGAGCTAGTTATTAAGTGGAAGAGTAGTTCAGCAGTGCCTAAAGGTCATTTTATTTCATACCTTAAGGCCAGAAAGTAGTTTCCAAGGGGTGCATTTATCACTTAGTCCGAGTTAATGACTCTAGTGTTGAGACATCACTTATTCAATCAGTTCCAGTTATGAGTGAGTTTCCAGAGGTCTTTCCAGATGATCTTCCAGAGTCCCTTCTCAGAGAGAAATAGACTTCGGTACAGATATCATTCTTGATACTCGACCTATCTCTATTCTGCCATATATAATTGCTCCAGCTGAGTTGAAAGAGTTAAAAGAGCAGTTTAAAGATCTTCTTGATAAATGTTTAATTCGACCAAGTGTCTCACCTTGGGCCACTCCCGTCTTATTTGTGAGAAGAAAGATGCTTCTCTTAGGAGGTGTATTGATTACCGCCAATTGAACAAGGTTACTATAAAGAATAAGTATCCTCTTTCGAGAATTGATGATCTTTTCGATCAACTTTTAGGGTACCGCTTGCTTCTCTAAGATAAACCTTAGATCTGGCTATCATCAGTTGAGGGTAAGAGAGAGTGATATTCCAAAGACAACATTCAGGACCCGCTATGGTCATTATGAGTTTCTGGTTATGTCTTTTGGCTTGGCTAATGCTTCTGCAGCGTTCATGAACCTTATTAACAAAGTGTTTAAGCTTTATCTTGATATGTTTGTTATCCTATTTATTGATGACATTCTAATTTATTCGAGGATTAAGGATGATTATGCTAATCATCTCAGAGTAGTTTTCCAAACTCTCAAAGATAGAGAGTTGTATGCCAAATTTTCCAAGTGTGAATTTTGCTTGGGTCCGTGGCTTTCTTAGGCCACATTATATCTGGAGAAGGGATACAAGTTGACACTTAGAAGATTGAAGCAGTGCAAAACTGGCTCAGACCCACATCTCCAACGGATATTAGGAGTTTCTTGGGATTGGTTGGTTATTATAGAAGGTTTGTCGAGGGATTCTCATCTATTTCGTCCCCGTTGACAAAGTTGACTAAAAAGACAACGAAGTTTTAATGGTCCGAAGTTTGTGAGAAAAGCTTTCAGGAATTTGTATAACTGTATACATTTCTGATGTTTGTAATTGTATAAATTTGCTATTTTGAGTTTATACAAAAATAACTTAATTATACAAATATACCCGCAAATTATACAAACCTGTGAATTATACAAATTCGCAAATTATACAAACGAAGCAACTTAAAGTGTAGGTACAACCCATTATGCAAACAATAGCTATGGAGCGTAATTAAGTTTATTATTGTGGCTATTTGCAAAAGTTCCTCATAAAAAAATTAAAACTTAATAAGAATTTGGTGGATTGAGCTATGATTCGAAATTTAGTCCATTTCAATCCAAGTAACTTGACTCGTTTATTTATTAACTCAATTAGATTTAACATGCCCAAATTCAATTTAACTCATTTGTTTGATTAGGGTTGTTCAAAATCAAACAGAAAAAATTATTGGTTTATCGATAATGTGTTATTTGTTCGATGGTTTCGGTAACAATTTTGATTTTTTTATTATCATGAATTGCTTTTGAACGAGTTGAGATTTTTTCTTAACGAGTTATCTATAACCCCATAGTAACTTAAAAAATTATATTTATACCATTTAGTATATAAAGTCCTTGACTTAGAGTTTAGTTTCGTAAGTGTATTAATGATTGCTTTTAACTCTCAAAAATTCTAAAATGTGAATATCTTTGCTTTTGAGCAAGATGTAATTTGTTAACTCATATGCATGATTTATTTGGTTTGTCACCTTGTTTGTAAGTGATTTTCAATGATTTTGTTTAATCAAATCTTAACGGTTAGACCGATAAATCAATAATCAATCGGCCATTATCGTAATAGTTCTACAACGATTTAGCATGTATACAAACCACCAATAAATTGAACTGATAAATATCAAAACCAAACCAAGCCAATCAATACACCTCCCTACATTTGATACTCCTGATTGTCATCATTAAAAGAAATTAGCAATAATTTTTTTTACCAATAATAATAATAATAATAATAATAAAATGATTATAATATTTGTTAATGAATTATAAAAAAAAATTGCTAGCTACAAACTAGTGGAGGATTAGCAAAGGAATTAATATCCTAACCATTCCTTTTTTCCCCTAATAAAGGGAAAGCCATAATTAGAATTTAGAGGCATTTTAACATCTTGGCCAGAAGATGAAATAAAATGATGATCTTTTTTTCTTTTATATGGAACGGATATTGCATGATAAAAAAAATTCTTTACGGAAAAACACTTGCTTAATTATTAATTCTAGTGTGATTAACTTGAATAAATGAGTAAAAAGATGTGTAAAATCTAATGTATATAGTCGGAGCCAGCTATAAATTAAATTTCATTAACATTAATAATCACGTAAATAATCTTATATTATAAGACTACAACTCAGACTCACCTAATTCATATAACTTAAGAATTAAGACTTGCATTTAAAAAAATAAAATCTTAAGTAATTATACTTATATACAATCATTTTAATTGGAAAAAAAAACATAGTCTGTTTGTATAGATGAGAATAATATCTTGATTAACTTTGTAACTTAGTATTAGTAATTAGGGATAAGGGTCTGAAAAATACCCAACTTTGGTCGAATTTGTTGTTGCGATACTAAACTTTCATGAGGACCTATTATCTCCCTAGACTATTTAATACCGTATTTTAAACATATATATTTTCTCACGTGGACATAAAAATAATGCAATATTATAAATAGTAATGTGTCCACATGGGCACTTATATACCTTTAAAATACACTATTAAATAGTTCAGGGGGTAAAAAATACGGTATTAAATAGTCTAGGGAGGTAATAGGTCATCATGAAAGTTTAGTATCGCAACAACAAATCCGACCAAAGTTGGGACATTTTTAAGACCCTTATCCCTAGTAATTAATATTAATTAATTATTTTTAGTAGAGGTAAGTGTGAATTGAGGCCCAATTGAGTGAGAACAAAATCTATAACAAAAAGTACTTTAGCTACCGTTTTTTGTTTACCAGTAACGACATTTTGGCTTATGGTTGTATTTTGTTTTTTTATTCATTACAAATGAATCATCCTTTTTTATCTCTACTATTTTTTTTCTTTTTTTTTCTTTTTCTTTTTGTCACCCTTTTGTATATTCTTTTCATTTTCAATATTCATCATATCCAATCCCTCATTTCTCAATTTTACACTTTGCCCCCTACAAGAAAATATTCTATATATAGGCATAACTTAGGGTACAGTATCAAACCAACTGAAAAAGAAAAAAAATGAATGGAGGCGGCGAGAATAATCATGTTTTTCCATGGGAAACTAATGATGTTTGGTCGTACCTGAACTTGAATGACAATCAAATTGGAAGTGGAGTGACATTTGAGGGTGACAAGTTGCCAGATCCAACTAGATTTGATACTTATCAGCCGCTGACAGTTGTTAATGAGGTGGTTGAAGCGAGTACCAATGTTGGTAAGAAGAGAAGTCCACCCAACCGAAAAAAAAACGGTAAGGGAATTGCTGAATTAAATTCTGGTGTTGATGGAGCCGGAGATAGAAGAGGATTAGGGCATGAGATACACGTATGGACGGCGAGAGAAAGGACAAAGAAAATTGGAATCTTGTTTGAGACTCTCTGTGCTTCGATTCCTAATCTCCTTGCTAAGGTAAAATAAAAATTCTCTCAATGACATACCTTATTTTTTATCATCCGATATCTTATCAATCAAAAGGGAAATAATTCAATAAATTTTATGATTAGCTGAAACAATTTTTTTTGTTATTTTCCTTTTATTGCCTTCCGCAACCTTAATTAATAATCATAATCAAGTCATCGAGAATTATTGGGAAAATGAACATGAATTTTTTAAAATAAAATAGAAACTTGTAAAATGATTTAAAAAATTAGTTCATTGGTTGGTTCTTTTTGGCAATCACATATGATAACCCTTTTCATACGTGATAGTTCCATTTCTTTCAACTTTCTAAATTGAGTAAATAAATCTTAGGAGAATCTTTTTAGGAAGCTTACTAAAGGAGACATGATTCTATGTGAAAATGTAACTTGATTTCCATGTGTGTGTATATATATATATACATATATACCAAAATATTTTTTAATCTTGTAATCTTAAACATATCATGTGGAAGTTAAATTTAAAAATTGTCAAAAATGAAAGAAATATTATTTAATGTTTCGAAATAAACTAAAAGAAGTAAAAAATTAGAGGGACTATTTCTAGTAGACCCTCGGCTCAATTGGAATAAATTTATTTTGTGATATACACATTTTCCTTATTACCAATTTGTACCTTTCAACATGTTAATTCCAAAATAGAATAATAAGACGTATTTTGTTTTACAAAAAAAGGAAGGATAAAACAATATAGAACTTCCGGTTTTTTCGCATATATAGTTATAAAAAAGAATCTCCACAAATTTCTTTGTTTTCTCTCTTCTAGCATAAGAATATGAAGTTTTTAACATTATTCTAATTCCATTGTAAATTTGTCGAAAATAGCATTTCCTTAATCCGTATAATCATAAGATCTTTGTAACTCATTGAAGTAATTAACAAGTATTAATTTTTATATCAATTTAATTTGTATAAATTAACCATATACAGAATCATTACACTAGTAGTAGCGTATTTTCACTTGTTGTTACCGATAAAACTTGCTTATTTTTCATATTAATTACAACTAATAACACTTTTTATGTATAAATTGCTTATTACAATTAATTTTATAAGAAGGATAGATTGGTCAGATGCGTATTAATAAACAGGGTTTGAAGATTGTAGATTCCAAATTATAGCCTCTTTTTTTGTAATTTTTACTTATTAAATGAATCTTTTTCAGACACTAATAAATGACCTGAAACTAATTAACTCGTGCATATATATAGTAGATATGGTATTCCCTTGACTTCTTGGTATGTATTTACTTCTCCTTGATCAATGAAAATCTTGACTTTGCCTCTGAAGTAGAAATTAAATTAATTTCATATTTTTTGTATATGCAGGCTGATAAGTCTACCATTGTTGAGAAAGAAGTGAACCACATCCTAAAACTACAAAATACTTTTGAGAAGCTTGTACAGGAAAAACTAGAAAGGCTTCAAGAACATAGCATAAGGTTGATGAGTTCACAGAAATTCACAAATGATGGTAATAGTTGGGAGAAATATCTGGGTGATCAAGGATCAACACGTAATTCATCCGCTATTACACCAACAACTCATGGTGCTAGTCCCCTTATGGTGAATAATAACATTCCAATAGGTTTTATGACATGGAGTTCACCAAACGTGATATTAAATGTTTGTGGTGAAGATGCACATATTAGTGTGTGTTGTCCTAAGAAGTCAGGGCTATTCACATTCATTTGTTATGTTTTGGGGAAAGATAAGATTGAGATTGTGTGTGCTCAAGTTTCATCTGATCAATTCAGAAGCATGTTCATGATCCAAGCTCATGTAAGTCCTTTCATTTTCTTCAAAATAATATGTTGGTCATTTTGAAGATTGTGAACTAGGGTTTTTAGTTAGTATACTCTCCGATTTACTTTACGTGTCTTTGTTTGAGTGATCAGGAAATTAAAGAATGACACACGTTGGGAAATTTTTTGATTTAAAATTAAGGGTGTTTGAGAAATAGTTGTTTTTTTCTTTCATAAGTCTCACGTCTAATTAAACATTATCTTCGCATGAAATGAAGGTAAAAAAAGTATATCCATCTTCTTTTTTTAAAAATGCCTCCTCTCACCTAGTTTCACCTTGAGGTTGAAACTTTCCATTTGCTACTACATATAGTATAGTCATAGATTATGCTTAGAAATTATTAAAATTGTTTTACCTAGTGGAGTGTCTAATAGAAATAGTCTTTCTACTTTTACAAGATCATATGGGTAATCATGTGTATATATTACTCTCTTCAGACCTCACTTGTAAGATTTTTATTGAATATATTATTGTTGTTGTTATTGCTTGGTTCTAAAAACATGTTTGATGTATATTCAAGCTAAAAGGGGAACTAGCATAGCTCAATTCTCCGAAGCATCGACAGTGGAAGAAATGTACAAGCAAGCTGTAATTGAGATAATGTCATTTGCAACCCTCAAATGATCTGTATCAATTTCATCAGCCAAATCCAACAAGGGTCATCATATTTAGTTTCAAAGTTCATCCGATAGAGGATGGACGGCTGTTGCCGTAAAGGCAATGATATTTACTTTTGTAGTTCATCCGGTGGAGGATGAATAGTTGTGGCCGTAAAGGCCATTTTATTTATATTTGTATTTCTCTATCTGTCGCCGTATAGGCGTATTTACTTTATAGTTCATTTGTTAAAGGATTAACGGATGTGGCCGTAAATGCTATTTTATTTACTTTTTCATTTCATCCAGTGGAGGATGAACGTCTGTCACCGAGTTAGAGGAATCAAAACTATGAAATTTGGTCCCATTAAGTTTCTTCCAATGATATTTATAAATAGCAAAAATCTTGGTATTGGCATATGCTTATGTATTTGATTTAAGGGTGTGTTTGGTATGGATTTATGTTTATCAACTCCAAGAACCAACTTCTATTTTCCAACTCTCACCTTATTTTTTTATATATATAAAACAACAAACATTTTTTTTTTTAAAAAGTTACATCGTAGGAGTACTTTTGTTTTACTTCTTAGAATTCAAATATGTCGAGTTATCAAACATGAATCATATTTGTAATTATGATTTTCTTAAAATTTAAGGCCTATCAATAAAATTTATTTGACTTTAGAGCGCTTATAATATTTTGAGCCGCTCCTGATCCTCAACTATCACTCTTTAGTATTTTTCTAAATTATGTATAAATATTCTTGAGCCAAATTTTTTTCTTACCTACCAAATAGCACAAATAAGCAAGAAACTGAAATTACTCATTTTTACTCCCCAGCTTTTCTAAAGAGGGTAAAGACCCGCCCCCCCCCCCCCCCCCAAAAAAAAAGTTATGTTTGTCTCTTTTCATATTAAAAAACGAAGATACCGCTTTAAGAAAGTTATTTAAATTTTGTTATGTAAAGAGAAATTGTCCTAAACAATACTAGTGATACCAAAAAAACCTTTGCAGAAACACTAAGTTACCAAAGTTTAAATAAGACAGTGAAGAACAAAAATTAATTAACAAAAACTAAAATCTGTAAAATGTACCAGAATCTGTATATTACAGAATGGGAGGAAGATTAAGCCCATTGAATGCACAGTGTCCCCTTAAAGAAATTATTCCCCTATAGTATCCGAGGTTTGATTTGGAATATGTCCTCCCATGATAGAATGATCTCAATCACCAGTGTATTGATACCCAAAACTCTGGTGGAGCGAGCCACTCAACGACAACAAATTACACAAATAAAATTTGTGCAGAAGAAGAAGAAGAAATCAAAAAATTTTGTAAGTAAAAAGATCGAAGAATCACTGGTATTTATAGCCAAGAAGCATTGGTTCCGAAAGGTTGCAACCTTTTAGAAACCACACGACCTTTCATGAAAGTTTGCAACCTTTCAAACGGTCACGACTGTTCTTGAAAAGTTTCAACCTTTCAGAATAGTCATCTCCAACGGCGGGAAATTCAAATTAAAATGGGAAAGTGTTTTAAATAAAACGGGTCACGCGGATTTGAGTCTGGTCGAAATGTTTTGGTTAATTAACCAAATAATTGAAATATTTTTTCCTTTTAATTTAATTAATTAATTAATTAAAAAATAATTTACTAAATAATTAAAACAAACTTTGTCTAAAAAATAATCGATCGATAATTTTCCAAAGCCAAAGCCAAAGTCGTAGCCGTAGCCGCTGCCAAAGCCGAGTGAGCAATGACGATGACGGCGCGAGGGGGGGTCCTTCTTTCCAACCCTTTTAACAACTAATAGAAGTGTTTCTCTATTTAAATACTTCTATTTTTCTTTACACCACCAATGAGGGAGAAATTCCCATTTACTAAGGCATAAGAGAACTTTTCAAGTTTCTCTATTTTCATCTTCCTTCCATTTCCCATTAACTCTTTCTATATACCCAACAATCCACCCCATGAATGGGGAATGGTTATAACATAAAGGAATGCATAGACGAGTGTGTACTTTACAAACAAGGATCAATTGCATCTGGATAAGTAGGTTTTTCGTTGAACTTTCCGTAGTGAACATATATCGGATATACTCGGTCAATCGGTAGATGCGATATCTTTGAAACGTCGAGCTTTGATGTATACCTAGACAACCATATGTCACACATTTAACCCTTTAGCGTTTATGGTTCTTATGGTTGTGTTTGTTTCAGCCATGAACACCTCTTGGTTTCATAAGTGTATAGAGAATAAGCTTTTGACAAAAAATTCTCTTTGAAGCAGCTTACACTTCACACTCACATTGGTGATTTTTAATTGTGTCATCGCGTAGATACACTACTTGGTCAAACTGCCAAACTTAGCAAATCATTAAAAACTTTAAGCTTTATTAACTCATTAACAAGCCTTAATGTTTTAACCTCGTTCCTGAACATTGTCTTCCTCATGGGAATGGATTGAGTTGATTGACAATGTTGAATCATCAGTCACAACTTTGATTTCTCCTTGATCTAGCTCTTGGGATCTCAAGTCTGCTAGATAGAGTTACCGCCATGACGATTTGTCCTAAGCCATAAACCCATTCACTTAGATAATCTTTCAACTGTCTCTCTCACTAGGCCTTTCGTTAGTGGATTTGACACATTATCACTTGACTTCACATAGTCAATTGTGATAATTCCACTAGAGAGCAGTTGCCTTAAGGTATTATGTCTCCGTCGTATATGATGAGACTTTCTGTTGTACATGACGCTCCTTACCTTATCTATTGATTCTTGACTATCATAATGTATGCAAATAGGTTCCACAGGTTTGGGCCAAAATGGAATATCCTCTAAGAAATTTCGGAGCCATTCAACTTCTTCACTGGCCTTATCTAATGCAATAAATTCAAATTCCATTATGGAGCGAGCAATACATATCTGTTTGGACTATTTCCAAGAGACTGCTCCTCCACCAAGTGTAAACACATAACCGCTTGTGGATTTTACTTCATTTGACCCGATGATCCAATTTGCATAACTATATCCTTCAATCACTGTAAGATATTTATTATAATGCAAAGCATAGTGTTGTGTATGTTTCAGATACCCCCAACACACATTTCATTGCCATCCAGCGAGTTTGATTAGGATTACTAGTGAACCTACTCAGCTTGTTAATAACACATGCTATATCTGGTTGTGTATAATTCATAATATTTATCAAACTTCCCAACACTCTGGCATATTCTAATTGAGAGACACTTTCACCTTCATTCTTTTGAAATGTAAAGCTTAAATCAATTGGAGTTTTGATATCGTTGAAATTCAAGTACTTGAACTTATCCAATACTCTTTCAATATAACGAGATTGAGATAATGCTAGTCTATGAGGAGTTTTGAGAATCTTGATCCCTAAGATCAAATCAGCAACTCCTAAGTCCTTTATATCGAACTTGCTGGACAACATGCACTTAGTAGCATTTATATCGTCAATATCTTTACTCATTATTAACATGTCATCAACATACACACAAACAATGACTTCATGATTTGGATATTTTTTAATGTAAACACACTTATCATATTTGTTAATCTCGAATCCATTTGCCAACATTGTTTGGTCAAATTTAGCATGCCATTGTTTGGGTGCTTGCTTGAGCCCATAAAGTGACTTCACAAGCCTGCACACTTTCTCTTCTTTACCAGGAACTACAAACCCTTCAGGTTGTTCCATGTAAATTTTGTCCTCCAACTCTCCATTTAAGAAGGTCGTCTTAACATCCATTTGGTAGATTTTAAGATCATACACTGCCGCTAGTGCTATTAACATCCTAATTGATGTTATCCTTGTTAATGGATCGTATGTATCAAAGTAGTCCATACCTTCTTTTTATCTGTATCCTTTGACTACAAGCCTAGCCTTATATTTGTCAATAGTCCCATCGACTTTCATTTTCCTTTTAAAGATCCACTTTGATCCTAAATGTTTATTTATTCAAGGAAGATCAGCCAATTCCCAAGTATGGTTACTTAAAATTGATTCGATAGCACTAGTGACTGCTTTTTTCCAATAAGTTGACTCAAACAAAGATATAGTTACTTTAAATGTTTGAGGCTCATTTTCAAGCAAGAATGCCACAAAATCTGGTCCGAAAGAAGTGGATTTCTGTTGGCAATTACTACGCCTAGGATCCTCGTTAGGTAGTATATTTTCCGTTGATTCTTTCCGTGGTTGTTTAGGTCTTCACTTGTTGACTCACATTCAGTTTTATACAGATAAATATGTTCAAAGAACTCAGCGTTATCTGACTCAATTACCATATTAACATGAATTTCAGGATTATCAAATTTGTGAACCAAAAACCAGCAGGCATTACTGGTCACTGCATATCCAATGAATACACAATCCATTGTTTTGGGTCCAATATTTCACCCTCTTGGGTAAAGGAACCTCTACCTTGGCTAAACACCCCCACACTTTGAAATATTTCAAGTTGGGTTTCCTTTCTTTCCATAACTCATATGGAATCGATTGTGTTTTGCTATGGGGTACCCTATTGAGTATCTTGTTAGCTGTAAGGATGGCTTCACCCTACAGGTTTTCCGGTGAACCAGAACTGATTATCAAGGCATTCATCATTTTCTTTAATGTTGTGTTCTTTCATTGCACCAATCCATTTAATTGTGGTGTATAGGGTGCTAGTTTGATGAATAATACCATATTCCAAACATATCTCTACAAAAGGAGATTCCTATTTTCCACCCCTATCACTCCGAATCATTTTTATCTTTAGATTCAATTGATTCTCCACTTCATTTTTGTATTGGTTAAATGCGTCAATTTCTTCATCCTTACTATTGAGCAAATATACATAACACAATCGAGTGCAATCATCAATAAACGTTATAAAATACTTTTTTCCACCGCGAGATGGTATTGACTTCATATCGCATATATTTGTGTTAATTAAGTCTAAATGTTTTGAATTCCTGTCAACAGACTTATAAGGATGTTTAACAAACTTAACTTCCACACAAATTTCACTTTTCTATTTATCACATTTGAAGTTAGACAATACTTCTAAAGTAATAAATTTTTGCAAGGCTTTGTAATTTACATGTCCCAAACGGGCATGCCATAAATCATTTGACTACAATAAGTAAATAGAAGCAAAAATTTTATATTGTCAACAACCATTACATTCAATTTGAAGAGGCCCTCAGTGAGGTAGCCCTTTCCTAAGAACATCTTATACTTACTTATTACAACTTTGTCACTAACTAGGACACACTTAAACCCGTTCTTAACGAGCTGCAGTGCAGTAGAAACTAAATTCTTTCTAGTAGTAGGAACGTGCAGAATGTTGTTCAAAGTCAACACCTTGCCGGATGTCATTTTCAACATTACTTTTCTAGTTCCTGCAATCCTTGTTGTTTTTGTGTTTCCCATGAACAAATCTTCATCGAACTCAGCAGAAGTATACGTTGCAAAAGCTTCTTTTGCATAGCAAATATGTCGAGTGGCACCTGAGTCGAGAAATCACTCCTTGGGATTTCCAACTAAGTTGCACTCCGAGATCATTGCACAGAGGTCATCTGCACCTTCCATCTCTTCCATGATGTTTGCTTGACTTTTGCCTTTGTCCTTGTCCTTTCTTGGAGTATGAGAGTCAGAAGACTTGTGACCAGCCTTACCACAGTTGTAACAGTTGCCTTTGAATTTCTTTTTGGCCTGTTCTGACTTCTGTACGTTGGGACTTCTTTCTCTTTTTGCCATTGGTAGGAGCTTCTTCAACAATATTAACTCCCAATATTTTTGAATTCCCACGAGATTTGTTTTCGGCGGTCTTGTTATCTTCCTCGATCTTCATGCTTCATTTCCTTGCGTTTGTGCTTTAAATAATTCTTGAAGTCATTCCACGAAGGAGGTAACTTCTCGATCATTGCAGCCACTTGAAAAGCTTCATTTACTACCATATCCTTAGTAATCAGATCATGTAAAATAATTTGAAGTTCCTGCACTTGTGATCCAACAGTTTTATTATCTGACATTTTATAGTCTAAACTTTGCGACCACAAACTTTTTCAAGCATGCATCTTCTGTCTTATATTTCTTCTCAAGTGCATTCCACAATTCTTTCGAAATTATCATTGTACTATAGACATTATATAAGTCATCCTCTAAAACACTTAAAATGTAGCCCTTACATAGGAAGTCTGACTGTTTCCATGCTTCAATAACCACGAACTTTTCTCTGTCTGTCATATCATCAACAGGCACTTGAGTTTCTTTGTTAGTAAATTTCTACATACCAAGAGTGGTAATCTAGAAAAATACCCATTGCTGCCATTCTTTCAAATTCACACTAGAGAATTTTTCCGATTTCTCTGCTGGTGGTACAACAGTTTGGGTTGGTGCAACAATAGCCACTGAAGTCGTAGCATTCTCAATTGCCATTTCTAATAAACAAGAATCGATACAATTGATTCAGTAAACAATAACTTAAATTGCAAACTTAATAGGAGTATAAAATCAAGGAGGTTTTTTATCTCTACCAAAAACACATATTAACAATAAATAATGTAATTTCCTTAAGATTGTTATGCAATCTGTATTCTAAACAATACTAGTGCTAACAAAAAAACCTTTACAGAAACACTAAGTTACCAAAGTTTAATTACACAGTGAAGAACATAAATTAATTATCAAAAACTAAAATCTGTAAAATGTACCAGAATCTGTAATAAACAGAATGGGAAGAAGATCAAGCCCACTGAATGCACAGTGTCCCCTTAAGGAAATTATTCTCCTATAGTATCCGAGGTTTGATTTGGAATATGTCCTCCCAGGATAGAATAATCTCAATCACTAGTGTATTGATACCCAAAACTCTGGTGTCAGCGAGCCATTCAACGGCAACAAACTACACGAGTAAAATTTGTGCAGAAGAAGAAGAAATCAGAAATTTTCATAAGTAAAAAGTCTGAAGAATCACTGGTATCTATAGCCAAGAAGCACTGGTTCCGAAATGTTGCAACCTTTTAGAAACCACACGACCATTCATGAAAGTTTGCAACCTTTCAAACGGTCATGGTTGTTCTTGAAAGGTTGCAACCTCTCAAAACATTCATCTCGAATAGCGGGAAATTCAAATTAAAATGGGAAAGTGTTTTAATTATAATGGGTCGTGCGGATTCGAGTCGGGTTAGAACATTTCGGTTAATTAACCAAATAATTGAAATGTTTTGGCCATTTAATTTAATTTAATTAAATAAATAAATAAATAAAATAATTAAAACAAACTTTGTCCAAAAAATAATCTCTTGATCGATCATCTTCCAAAGCCAAAGTTGAAGCCGAGCCAACCGAGCAACGGCGACGCGAGGGGGGTCCCTCTTTCCAACCCTTTTAACAACTAATAGAAGTGTTTCTCTATTTAAGCACTTCTATTTTTCTTTCCACCACCAATGAGGGAGAAATGCCTCTTTACTAAGGCATAAGAGAACTTTTCAAGTTCCTCTCTTTTCATCTTCCCTCTATTTCTCATTAACTCTTGCTATATACCCAACAAATTACTCTTTCATCAATCAAATCCAATACAAAGGTTAAAGGAGATTGTAAAAGTCATTATATTTAGTTTCATCCTGCTAGAGGATGTGGTATGTCGTCGTAAATGTAATTATATTTACTTTTAAAGTTTATAGGATAGAAAATGGATACATGTTGTTGTAAAGATTATTATATTTATTTTGGCAATTTATCTAGTGGAGGATGAACGTCTTGTCGCCGTAAAGGTCATTATATTTACTTTTGCAGTTCATCCAGTGGAAGATGAACGTCTATCACCATATGTAAATGTCATCATATTTACTTTTAAAGTTCATTAAGTAGAGGATGTTTGTCTATCGTTGAAAATGCTATTATATTTACTTTTAAAGTCATCTAGAGGATGAACATTTGTTGTCGTAAATGTCATTATACTTACTTTTGCAGTTCATTCAACGGAAGATGAATTTCAATTACCATATGTAAAGGCCATCATATTTACTTTTAATGTTCATCCGATAGAGGATAGACATATGTCGCCATAACAATCATCATATTTACTTTTAAAGTTCATCAGGAAGAGGTTGAACATCTATCATCATAAATGCCATTATATTTACTTTTAGAATTCATCCCATAAAGAATGAATATTTGTCATCACATATAAAGGTCATCATATTTACTTTCAAATTTCATTTCAGATTGTATCAGAAGAACGAAAACTATGGAATTTGGTCCATTTAATTTTCTTCCAATGACATTTATACATAGTAAAAATCTTGGTTCTGGGAAATGTTTATATTAATGCTCTAAACTATGGAATTTGGTCCATTTAATTTTCTTCCAATGACATATATACATAATAAAAATCTTGGTTCTGGAAAATGTTTATGTAAATGCTCTAAAGGTGTGTTTGGTACGAATGCAAATATTTTTCAATTTTATAATATTTTATTTTAAAATATTGTATTTATGAAAATAAATTTCTTACCAATGAAAAAAATGATTTCTTAATTGATGCTTAAGCTTATAATTGTGGAAGTCATTTAATTATAAGCAATGACCATATTTTAAGTCCCTGTTTTGAAACATAAAAAAAATTACATTGATTCTATGGTAATATTCATGTATGTTTAGAGTAAAAAAAAACTACATAATCTTTACCAAAAGGATAAATATAATTATTTAGCCAATGTGATTGATGATGACAAATTGTTAATTAATTTTTTTTTTTCATTCTCATAATAAAACTTGTGTCTATATTCTTTCTTTTTCCCCTTTTACTAAGTTGTCAAGGGATGAAAGACATCGAATAAATTAAAAATTACATTTTCTTTCCTTACATTCTTCCCAAGTTTTCACACATTGCCTAACGATTATAATTCTTAAATATTTTAGAGAAAGTTACGTAGAATAAAAAATATTTAGCCTATATTAGGTACTATAACTACAATCTAAGAAAATTGTAATTTACGGCTATAGTTTCCCTAATTCTTGTTATTCTCAATTTCGCATGATTTGTATCATTTGTCTAATTTATATAAGTCCTGAATTTGTACAATTCGATTCACGATTTGTATACATCCAAAATTTATAGCAAACAAAATTATAACTATGAAATGCAGTTATCAAAACTATAGCTATAGAACTTTATTATGTCTATTATGTTTGCTATTTTTGAATTTTTTTCTTTTTTTAACTCATACTTTTTCTAATTTTTATTATTTCAGGCTTTTTTTAAAAATTATATTAGTGATTACTTTTCATGAAATTTGTTGAGTACCATAAAAATATAGTGCCTTATTCCTATAAAAATATAGAAAGGTTATTTGTGATGTACCCTCAACTCAAGAAAGAACCGTCCAAAAAAAAGTAATAGAAGTGAAAGCATAAAAAGAAATGGACATATTTCGAGATTTGAAATCTGTAAGTATAGTTTGCAAACAATGATTCAAAGCATAATCTAGCACTCTTACTAGCTTGAAAGACAACAACTATTGCTTAAGGTGTCTATAAATATGAAAACAGGACGCGTAGATATTTTTCTGAACATTCTTAACCATAAAGAAGCTTAGCAAAAGTAAACATACCAAGAAACAAAGGAAATTCAAAGTCTACGTATACACATAAAAACAATTTTGACTATGTATATGGTGTAATTCTCCGATGACCTTGCTCCCCTATCTCTGCTTAGATTATGTCAAGGGCCAAATACTCTCCATAAGATTTAGCGCAACACCAAAGTGATTCCTACTTCTATTTTTTCGTTCCTAAATTTCATGTATCTCAACTATTCTCCAATCTTTCCTTTCAATGTCATATATAAACAAGGGTAAATCCCACAAGTTGAAAGTGATAGCTCTCCCTTAAAATGAGTGGCAAATAAAGGAATACAAAATGGGTCTAATGATAATTTTGATGGTAGCTCAATCGATTGCTTTATTCATGTTGTCTCATTTTGTAGAACATGTAAATGTGTGACGAGAAAATTTGAAATACTCACTAGTGCAACTTGTCCCTTTACATCTATTAATCTTGGTGAGTATCCCCTTACCTCAACTTCTCATCTCCAATACTGAATGCAACTATATAATAACGTAGTCCGAATAAATTTACAAAAATAAATAACACCATCGATAAAAACACTATCCTTCTTAGGAAAAAATTGGGAATATTTACGTATGCCTCCCTCCATGATTTGTGCACCCCAGTGATGAAAATCCAGAAACACACTTGAAGTGTATTAATTACCAAGTTTGCCTTCAATACTATGAATTTCTTGTTGGTGGGATCAAACCCTAAAGAGAAACTTGTAATTGAACGTGTTATAATTTTTTTCGTCGATGATATAGGAAGAAAGGCATGATCTCTTGTGAACGAATTACAAATAGCAACATATCCTTGATTGTTCCATATACAAACAATGCCATTGATAGACCCTGATTAATGATCAAGATTTCGAAAACATCGATCATCCAAGTTTTTGAAGGGATAAGAAACACAAGTTAAGTCATCTTGTCCTAGATTGTATATGACATATTTGTCCTTCAAAGCTATGTGATACATAAGAAATTCAGCTACACGACTTTTTTGGTGTGCTTCAATGAATAAAGATTCTAATGTAAGAGAGCTAAAAGATTTTGAAACACACCTAAAATGCTTTAAATACTTGGCAGGAATTCGTTTCAAAATTTCAAAAAAGAGCTCATTGGAAATGTTAGAATTACCCATGACGACAAATTTGTATAAATCGCAGGCAGGGCATCTCGTTTGTATAAAAGCGCAGCGATTGTATATATATATATCGGTTAGATAATTGTATATATGTAACCACTATGTATATATATCAATTATTGTATTTCTATATCTGCATAAAATTTGAATTTGATACAATTGAATCGAAATAAAACAATTGTATATCAAATATTTCTCTCGCACTTTATACAACAAAAATTATACATTGTAATTTGTATAATTGTGTTTGTATAAAACGAGAAAGAGAGAAAGGCAAAAGAGAACTAGTAGGGGAAGATATGTATTTGTATAATTATAAGTGTATAGGACGAAAATATATGTATTTGTATTTGTATATACAGTTTCTCTCACTTTATACAAACACAAACACAATTTATACATTTGCGTTTGTATAAAGTGAGAGAGGTGAGGGAGTGACGAGCAAGAATTTTGGAGAGTGTCGAGCGAGATTTCTGGCGAGAGAGGCGAATGACAAAGTGTTTGCTATGAATTAGAATTAAATGAAACTGTGGTTATAACATTTATTTTGAATTAATAGTTTGTTATTTCATACAATTTTTCCTATTTTGAAAGGGATTGTAATTGCAGAGGAGATCCATTTCCCACTATTGATAGCTTTGGGGTATTAATTATAAAGAGATATTTGTTTTACTTTTATGGTGCATTAGCTTAGTTTCTCCTTTAAAAAATAATGGATTGATTTTATGAGCAAGTTTGGTATGTAGGAATGTTTTCCAAATATTCTCATATTTGATTGGTTAAACTATTTTCTCAAGAAAAATAAGTTGAAAAATGAGGAAAATGATTTTCCTAATGGAAATAGGAAAAACAATTAGTTCTAGAAGTGACAATACAAGTTCATTATCTCCTACGCACTCATCTAACCCTCTCTTCACTCCTTGACAATCTACCCCCTCCCCCCGAACTCCTACTCCCCACCCCTGCTACCCCCACAGTGTTTTGTTATATTACATATAAATACTTGTGAGTTTTTATTTTTTTTACTTACTTACCAAACACTAGAAAACAAATATTAAATTAATTACTTATTTTTTAGAAAAATGTTTTTTTTTTGTACCAAACACACTACCTCTCTACTTTGGCTATTTTGAAGGGGATTAAAGTAATTCCTAACTCATTTAGACATGCGATATAAAATCACAATTTGAAGTGGAAGTTTTGTCTGGATATTTAATTTGAAGTTTTAAGTTGTATTTTTAATCATAAATATGAAAATCCCACAAATTGTGAAGATTATTAAAATTTCTCCAATTCTTATAGAATCTTATCAAATGAGCAAACTATAGTTCATGAATATCCTAAGGCTATTAATAAATGGCATATCTCCACATCTTTTATAAATAAATATTTGCAATTATAAACTTTTAGATACACATAAATTTATAAAGATCAATTAGTCAACAATAATAGTAATTAGTTATTTTTAATACAATTGTTTCACATGCTATAAACAGTCTCTTCACGTCGAGCATAATTTTTTTTACAAAATGTAAATAATGATTTTTTTCTTTACAAATCTAAATTTATGAGTAAGTGATATATTTTAAAAAATTAAAATTACAAGTTGAAGTCCCAAAATATTATTATTTTTTTATAAATAAAAATTTGAAATTTGAAATCATAATTCCAATTACATGTCCAATACTAATTTGAAATCATAATTTCTTATAAATTTATATTATATATCCAAATATACTCACTAAAAGTGGTCAAACTTCATCATCTTTCCATGTCTATGATGCTTTTCCAACCATTAAAGAAATAAAAAGGTGACCCACTATCCCAAATGACTTTTCTTTGAATGTACTTAAAACACAACCAATTTTTTTTTTACCATAAAAATGAAATATTGGCATTGGATTTCTAGTGATTTTCAAGTCAAGATTCATTGCAACCCCTCATATCCCCACCCACCACACAGTCCCCACAATCCAACCAAAAATAAAATAAAATAGACCTACACATCGAGAAAAAATATTTTTTTATTATTAAAATAGAAAAAAAAAATCTTCTCAAATCTCTCTTGTGTAAAAATAAAGATTTTTATATATATAAACAAAGATCTCTTATTAAAAAAATTATAAAATTAAAATAAATTAGCAAAGGGCTAGAAAATTATTTTCTCTCAACCATTAAATTAATACTATATTTTGTTAATATATAAATGATTATATGATAGTAATCCGATTTGAAAGACTTAGTTTTTTCAATTAAGCAGTAACCATAGTGATTGCTAGAGTACTATGACATTGAAGACTATGATAATTACGAATAACAATTGCAATATCAATTTATAATGATTTATTTTGTATTTAAATAGCTATTCAAGGACAAAATTAAAGTAGAAAAATATATGTATTGACCTTATTTAGTGAATATCAATTATGACATATTATTTAATATATACTTCAATAGCTATTTTGAATTCTTTGAATTCTATCATGCGTGAAATGTGATAATGATTTACGATACCGTAAATTTTTTTGTTTCCTTTTTTTAAGCCAACATTAACTATCTTTCATAAGAATCCCAATACATCACTAATATTGATATTAACATTATTCATTTCAGCAAAATAAAGAGAACGATTGTTAACTAGAGATTATATGATTAAACTAGAAATTACTCATATTAACCAAATCTAAATTTCTGACATGAAAAAAGAAAATACAATTTTGGTTAGACTCGGAGGCGTGCAAAGGTTTCCTCATGCCGGACGAAGATTGGCCCTCGAGTGCGAAGGCAGAAGGGAGCTTGACTGCAAGACCCATTCATCAAGCAAGGACGAAAGTCGGCCTTAGTGATCCGACGGGGCCGTGCTTGAATTCAAACCGGATCAAACTCTTCTTTGTTTGAGCTGCTCCCAGGCACGTAGGCCGAAGATCTCACTTGTCCTGGATGGCGGTGAATGGGATTGTGAACACAAGTTTAACAATTGCATTGTTGGTGGTGTGACGCTAAAAGTGTGTTCGAATTTGAATATGATTCTTGATGAAATATCGAAGATACTTAGGATATGCTTTTGTGGATGTAAGTTTCGGGTCGTGGGTCGCACATGTGGACCTCCTCGATCTGATCCAAGAAGTTGTCTAATAAGAGATAAGAACTAATTATCTTTTATTTGAAAAAGAAGAAAGGAACAATTATAAAAATGAAAAACTTCCCAATCCCTCTTGATAAAAGAATGTATTCCTTTACAGTAAAAAAGGAGACAACATAAAAAAAACACAACAAAAAGATAACACAAACCAAAAGAAAAAAGAAACTTTTTCTGTTTGAAGATATACATTTAGTTTGTGAATCAAACTTTGTTTTCTAATGATTCAAAGAGGGACTTTGGAGCAATCCTATTATAAAAAAACAAAATCAACGACTTCCGCTGCAAATATAACGTACACAACTCATTGATTTGCTTTAGATATCTAACAAATGGTATCAGAGCAAGGTTGCTTTGCTCTTTGTTTGAATATTGTTTCTTGTAATTTGTTGTTATAAGATAGTTGTTAATAATATCTGTCAAATTCCGTGCAAGAAAATTCTTAAAATAAATTAGAGAGTACATGCTACTCACTTGTTAGAAAGCATAGGAGATCAAATATTGACTGAATATTAGAACTCATTATTGTGCTTCTTGATTTTGAATCAAATACGTTGTCTGATCCCTGCGAATTCAGGGTTTCTTTAATTTTTTTTTTCATGAATTTCCAGAGAAGTAGAAACAATTTATGTTGAAAATCTGATTCCTTTTTTTAAAAAATGGGGGTTGATAATTTTTTTTCCCAACATATCGAATGTTATCTACTATTCTTTAAAGGAAGGGGAAAAATTGTGGGTAGTTTTTTTCCCTCAATGAAGTATTTTTTGTTTCTTGAGATGATATATAACCTACTTATAGTAAATAAGATCCAAAAGGCTAGGCTGCCCCATTTAAAAAAAAAATTAAGTAATCGTCTTTTATGGATCTTGAAAAAGTTTTTTTCCTTATTTCCTCAAAAGTTGTTCCTTAAAAAGTATCAGTACTATTTTGTTCTTCTATAAATAAAGACAAAATCAAGTACTATTGATACTTTACTTCTTGAAAAGAGCATCATGTACCTTAAATTATATATTTATTTATATTAAAGAGTAGTCGCTATTAATTTTGCTTACCATTGAAATAAATTTGCAGTGGGTTGTACAAGTTTTTTTTATGCAAAAACTTATTACTTGTACTTGGATTATTAATAGTACCTCTTATTTTAATGTTTGAGGAAAATTATTTATGACATTGGCAGGTCTATAATATAATTTTGTTTGATAATTAAATTTACACACACGCACACACAGCCATGAGTTATCTTGTTTATTTAATAAAGAATATTGACCTATTGTTTTGACTAAATTATGATTTTTAATTATGTGCATTATAATTGGTCTCAATAAATTCGTTTAGTCTTTAGGTTTCTTAAATGTTTCCTTGTCTTCTACGAGAAATTTGTGACATACATTATCGCATTAAATGATATTAACCATATTTCTATTTTTGTTCCCATTTCAAATATGGCTGAACGGGAACATGCTCAAATTACTCCAAGTGAGAGTTCTCAAAGTCGAGCAAAGGGACAAGTGTAACACCCCGAAAATTTCTAAGCAAAGGCCCAAACTATTCTTTATTTTCATATAAGGTCTTATCGGGTTATTCTTAAATTGTTCATATATATAAAGGTAAATTTTTTAGTGTGAGAATGATTTTAGATATCAATTAAGGTCACTAAAAACTTCTAGCGCAAAGTTGAGTTGAAAGTTTCCTTACCGATTAAGTTTTGATGTAAGATTTTACTTGGTCAACTTTAAACGACCATATATCTTAGAATATAATAAGTTACATGGCCCATAACCTATCAAATTAAAAGTATTTGAATCTTCTTTCTAACGCCACCAATTTTTCAACAATTCGACTTTTGAGTAAAAAGTTATAACCATTTTAGTAACCTGATACAGTGCAGTGACGAATTAGCCGACGGAAAAACATTAAAAATGGTCATTTTTATCTTTTTACCTCTAAGAAAACCCTAAACGAATTTCTTGACTAATTAAGACCTATAACATTTAGATTTTCATCTCTTAATCCATCATTCTCTTCTCTCTCAAACCCTAAGGCAAAAACCCTAAGGAAAAATCAAAGTAGAAGACTCCATTCACGATTCTTCTTCAAAGTAAGTCTTTCTCCAAGAGTTCCATTCTTTCCAACTCAAATTCCTTCATAAAATTATGAATCACTAATAAAAATCATATTTCTTGGACATAGATAGTTCAAGAAACTAATTCAAGAATCTCAAGAAAGGCGGTTTTCTTGATTGTTCTCCTTCAAGCTAGGGTTTCAAGGATTCTAATCAATTTCTTCTTCAAGATTCTTTAAGAATCTTGTTCTTTCAGGTATGTAAGGCTATCATAGTGTTGGACTAGTTCGTCCTCATGTTCTACATCTACTTTCATATCAGTAAAAGAGAAATCTAGGATTCGACCCCTAGATTTGAGTGTTCTTGAGATGAGTTAGTTTTGAGTTCTCGAGTTCCTATTTCTTTTTGAAATTCTACTCCTAATTATTGAATTGATATATATTATGCATTAACATTATTAAGTTGAGTCGATCATAACCATAATTCCGCCCGAACCTTATAAATTGAGTTATAAATTTTGAAAAGCTTTTTAAAGCCAACACTTGAGTTTTGAGAAAGAGTTATATTCATGAGTTTCTATGTGGTTATTGAGGTCCTCAAGTTGAGTCGTTCATGCTCATAATTCTGCATGAACCCTACGAATTGAGTTATAAGTCTTGATAGTTTTTGAAAGTCTATCATTGTGTTTCAACCTGAGTATTGAGAAAAAGTTTTAAGGTTCTATTTCATAAAGACTTAAGAGTTTCTAATGTTATTTCATTCATATATATGTGTGTGTGTGTACCTATGTTAATTATTGGACTTGAAAGATAAGTTCATAAGTGCATGTTTTCAAGAAGGTAAACATGTCTCATGTTTTGAAAAGTATTTCAAGTAATGTAAGAAGTCCATTCTTTGTAATGAGTGAATTGAGCACAAAGTTATATTAATTATTTTGGGAATAGTATCGAGCATCGAGTTGGGTTAGAGTATTTTATAACTCAGAAGTCCCATAAAACTACATAGCCAACGTAGGATAAGATAGCATTAATTATTCATGCGACTCCTTACCGCCTCTGAGAAGGCATATAGTTGGATCCATAGTCACGATATCATCCTATACCCCCGACAAGGTATAGGATGGTCCCTTTCAACATGCGGCAGGGTGTTGTATCATTGTTAGGCTCATGGTAATGGTTGTCGGTTAGAGAAACTCCCCACAAGTAAAGTATATTATTTTCATATTGATTTCATTGTATATTTTATTGTAAATATTAAATAGATTTTACTTCATGTTCATGTATTGATTCAGTTGAGTTGCTTTCAGCCATTCAGTTCAGTTATTTGCTTACTCAGCCATATTACATACTCGTACATTTCATGTACTGATGTAATTCTACTTGCATCCTTTTATGATGCAGATATAGGTTTTCATGATTATTAACAGGCGCTTCATTGAGATCACTCTACACTCCAGTGAGCTTTGGTGAGCCTCCTTGTATTCTAGAGGACTTCACAGTTACTTTCTAGTTAGTAGTTTTGAGGTGTCTTGGGTCTTGTCCTGACATCCTTTCTTAATAGTAGAAGCTTCATAGATAGACAGATTTTGTGAGTCTTTCAGTTTCAGTTATTTTATTTATAACTTATGTTTCATACTCAGTTTATTCAGCGAAGTTTTGAGATTCAATAAACTGTTTTTAAACATTTCTTTCAATTTGATGCTTATGTATGCTCAAGTTAGTCTTCTGGTTTTAGTCATCCAGGATGAAGGTTCGCTTGGAGACCAACAATGGTTTTCGAGTGTCGATCACGTCCAGGGTGTTGGCTCAGGTCATGTAAATAAGGTAGAAGAGCAAGTCGTCGTAGGACATATTTCCAAGGGCGTGAAATTATATGGATTGGTGTCCCATGGTGACATAAAATCTATTAAGGAATCAAAGAGTCAGGGAAAAAGAGAAGAAATTTAAAGAGTTTGAGTCTTTGAAGATGTCCCCTAATATTTTAGCATGTAATTTTATTCACCTTTTGAAATAAAATGAGTTAAATTGGCTGATTATAAGGAAATTTCATATTGGAGAGCCTTATCTTATTTAACATATCGTCAGTTTTACCCCCACTCACTTGGACGCAGTTCCATGCTCAGCATCTGGAAAAATATGTGCCCCGGACTTTGAGGGATCACAAGAAGGATGAGTTCATGGCATTGGAGCAGGGTGGTATGTGTGTAGCTGCTTATGAGGCTAAATTCCATGTTTTGTCTTGATATGCTTCCCAATTGGTGACTAGTGAGGAGGAGAGGATTCATCTATTCGTTAAGGGACTTAACTCTGAGTTATAGGTATTATCTATTCACATGACCTCTGCAAGGAAAAGTTTTAATGAGGTGACATATTTTGTGAAGAAAGTTGAAGGAGTTAGATGTGATGGGCAGGCCAAGGCTTTAGCTAAGAAGCCCAATAGCACAAGTAACTTCCATGGTTCCTACTCCAGAAGTTTACGTAGGCCAACACTTGCAGCCCTGCCAATTCAGTCAGCCTTGCCTGCTTCTACATGTAGTTACTCAGGAACTCTATAATATAATTTATTCAGGATAGCCAGGGAGCCGCACCTTCGACGGGCAACAAACCATCTTTTGACCGCACTTGTTATAGTTGTGGAGAACCTTGGCATATGAGAAGAGATTGTCCTCTCCCGCACATGTTTGACCCTGCGCAGCAACAGACTAGAGTAGTGGTACCCATAGGCAATGGTAATAATGACAGAGGATGTGTACAAGGTAGTCGATGAGGGAATTAACGAGGTCGTGAAGGATAGGGAAATGGTAATACGGGTAAAGGAATAGTGCAGCCAGGCAACGAGGGTGTCTGTCAAGATGACAGAGCTAAGTTTTATGCCTTTCCGGGCAAGAGCGAGGTAGAATCTTCTGACGCAGTGATCACATGTACTATTCTTGTGTGTTACTAGATGACTACTGTTTTGTTTGATCCGAGTTCTACTTATTCTTATGTGTCAGTTCAATTTGCCTTGGGATTTGATGCGGTGATATACTTGATGCCCCCATCCATGTTTCTACCCTAGTTGGAGAGTCCGTCATAGTCATCCATGTATATCGTGCTTGTCCTGTTTTGTTTATGGGTTTTTAGACTTAGGATGATTTGGTGATTCTGGATATGACTGACTTTGATATAATCTTAGGCATGACTTGGTTGTCTCTTTATTATGTTGTACTTAATTGTAATACTAAGTCTGTGACTCTAGATATCTCGGGTAGGGAAAAGTTAGAGTGGGAAAGGGTGTACAAGCCTAAGCCAGCTAAGGCCATATCTTTTATTCGGGCTAGGAAACTGGTAGGGCCAGGGTGTTTGGCATACTTGGCTCATATTCGGGATGTTGAGGTTGAGTCTCCCTCTATTGAGTCAATTCCTGTAGTGTCTAAATTTAAGGAAGTGTTTCCTACTGATTTGCCTGGTATGCCTCCGGATAGAGATATAGATTTCTGCATTGACTTGGAACAAGGTACTTGCCCCATTTCCATCCCTCCTTATCGCATGACTCTTGTAGAATTGAGAGAGCTTAAGGCTCAAATCCCAGAGCTTTTTGATAAAGGTTTCATCTGACCTAGTACTTCCCCGTGGGGTGATCCTGTCTTGTTTGTTGAGAAAAAACATAGTAGTATGAGGATGTGCATAGACTATCGGCAGTTGAATAGGGTCACTATTTGAAATAAGTATCCGTTGCCTCGGATATATAATCTTTTCGACCAATTGCAAGATGCGTTAGTTTTCTGTAAGATTGATCTAAGGTCTAGTTACCATCAGTTAACGTTTAGGCCTGAGTATGTACCCAAAACGACATTTATGACCCGCTATGGGCATTATGAGTTTTTAGTGATGTCGTTTGGATTGACCAATGAGCCTGCAGCCTTCATGAGTTTGATGAATGGTGTGTTTAAACCATTCCTAATTCTTTGGTTATTGTCTTTATTGATGACATTTTGGTTTATTCGAAAAGTGAGAAAGAACATGTCGACCATCTTCGTATAGTTTTGAATGTTCTTGGGAGACAAAAGTTATATGCTAAAATTTCCAAGTGTGAGTTCTGGTTGACTTCAGTTGCCTTTTTGGGGCATATAGTTTCAAGGGAAGGGGTAATGGTAGATCTTCAAAAGATTGAAGCGGTTAAGAATTGGGTCCGACCTAGCTTTGTGACTGAAGTTAGGAGTTTTGTAGGGCTCACAAGCTACTAACGTTGGTTTGTGAAATTTTTTACTTCTATCACCATGCATCTGACACGGCTGAACATAAAGGAGAAATGTGAAGAAAACTTTCAAAAGCTCAAGACTCTCCTGACCACAACACATATTCTAGCACTGCCGGTGGAAGGTAAAGACTTCATTGTTTATTGTGATGCTTCACATTCGGGGTGTGGGTGTTGTGTTGATGTAGGATAGGAATGTCATAGCTTATGTATCGCGGCAGTTAAAGGTGCATGAGAGGAACTACCCGACACATGATTTGGAGTTGGCAGCGATAATGTTTGCCCTTAAGATCTGGCGGCATTACCTTCATGGTGTCAAATGTTAGGTGTTTACTGACATCGTAGTCTACAACATGTATTCATTCCAAAGGACATAAATCTGAGATAGCAAAGGTGGATGGAGTTACTTAAGGATTATGATGTCACCATCCAGTATTATCCGGGTAAGGCTAACGTGGTGGCAGACGCTTTGAGTCGAAAGGAGGTAAGTATGGGTAGTTTAGCCTGTCTGGGTGTTTCCAAGAGACGTTTAGCCATGGAGATTCAAACCTTGGAGTCTAAGTTTATGCAGTTGGGCATCTCAGAAAAAGGTGGGGTGTTATCTAGCATTAAGGTTAGGCTTACGTTCATTGAGGAGATCAAGGCCAAATTGTTTGAGGATGAGAATTTGAATGAGCTTCGAAAGAAGACATTGTCTGGTAAGGCACAATATGTGGTTCTTGATGCAGGGTGTGTGCTTAGTTTTAAGGGGAGAATCTGTGTTCCCCAAGTGGATGACTTAATTCATAAAATGTTGAAAGAATCCCATGGTTCGCGGTATTCCATTCATCCGGGTGTGACCAAGATGTACCGAAATTTGAAACGACTTTATTGGAATCCTGGCATGAAGAAAGACATAGGTGAGTTTGTGGCTAAGTGCCAAAACTACTAGCAGGTAAAATATGAGCACCAAAGGCCGACATGTTTACTTTAGCGAATGTCGATTCTGGAATGGAAGTGGGAAATGATATGTATGGATTTTTTGGTTTGTCTCCCCAAGACCTTGAGGGAGTCAGATTCCATTTGGGTAGTGGTTGACAGATTGACTAAGTCAACCCATTTTATTCCAGCCAAAGTAGACTATAATGCTCAACAGTTGGCTAAGGTTTATGTGAAAGAGATAGTGAGGCTGCACGGGGTGCCTCTTTCTATCATCTCAGACCGTGGTACGCAGTTCACATCCAAGATTAGGAGAAAGTTGCATGATGAGTTGGGTAGTCAACTCGCTTTTAGTATAACTTTAAATCCATAGACGGACGGGCAGTCAGAAAGAACGATTCAAGTGTTAGGGGACATGTTGAGGGCATGTGTGATCGACTTTGGAGGGCATTGGGATAAGGTTCTACCTTTGTGTCAGTTCTCCTACAATAACAGTTACCACTCCAGCATTGACATGGCACCTTTCGAGGCACTTTATGGGAAGGGATGTAGATCACCCATAGGGTTGTTTGAGGCTGGAGATGTGAAACCTTTGGGGGTTGATTTGGTGAAAGATGCTTAGGATAAGGTAAGAAACATTCAAGCTAAACTTCTAGCAGCCCAGAGTCGACAAAAAAAGTATGTGGACCATCAGGTAAGGTGCATGGCATTTCATGATGGTGAGAAAGTTCTTCTAAACGACTCACCCATAAAAGGGGTGATGGGATTCAGTAAGAAGGGCAAGCTTAGTCTGCGATAGATTGGTCCATTTGAGATTCTTGACTATGTAGGGCTAGTGGCTTATAAATTGGCCTTACCCCCTAGACTATCTGGAGTTCATCTAGTGTTTCATGTGTCTATGTTGAAGAAGTATCATGGGGACGAAGATTACATCATAAAATGGGACTCAGTTTTGTTAGACAAGGACCTTCAGTATGAGGAGGAACCAATTGCAATTCTTGATCGTGATGTCCAAAAGCTGAGGAACAAGGAGATTAAGTCCATGAAATTTCAATGGAAGTGTCATCCGATTGAGAAAGCTACTTGGGAAATCGAGAAGGACATGCGAGACAAGTATCCAGTTGTTCGATGATTCAGGTACTACTTTACTCTTACTTTAGCCAGTTTTTCCTAGTTTATCACTCAGGGTTGAGTGATGGGTAAATTGATATCTATTGTAACGACCTATTCCCGTCATTATATAAAAGCCAACGGGGAAAAAATTTGGGCCAAAAAACTTTTGAGTAGTGACTTGAAAAATTGTAGCTTAGTCTAGATTTGGATGAAATCTGAGCCACGTGAGGTCTAGGGAAATATGGTAATGAATGGGGAACTTAACTATGAATTTGGTCACATGAGTGGATAGCTAAGACGTTAAGGAGCTCGTACGACTTTACAAAATCGAATTTGGGCGAGTAGAACTCCCAAAACTAATCTTGGTGTGAAAGGGTAGTTTCTGAACGTCAAGGGTTGAAGGTGTGTTGTGAAATGGAGCTTGGAACTCAAATTTCGAGCTTATTTTTCCATGTAAGCCGCTGGGGTGGGATTATTCCAGCTAAGGTGGGGCCGCTGTGGCGGGTTGAGGTCCACTGTAGCGGGCCAGTCGCAACTTAAGTCGGGGAAAAAACCCTCATTTCGTTATTTTTCTGCAAACTTCGTTCTTAAGAGCTAGGAGATGACCCAAGGCAATTTCTTGAAAGTTTTCCACGACTTTTGGTGATAAAGGTAAGGAGTTTACTCCCTAATCCGTTCTTTGATCCGTAGTACTTAGATTCTTGGATAATTATCATTGGGGGAGGGTTTTGGCCTGAAGTTAATGATGGAAAAATCCTAGCTGCACATTAGGATCATGAATGTTTGGTCTTGGGTTATTGGGTTGTTATAATCCGGATAAATTAGACCTTAATTATTGTTACTTGCATTAAATTACTCGTTTACAGACTGATTTCACGTATCAGGACACTTCTTCCAATACTAAGTGCCAACGATCCTTAGTCAATAATATAACCCAACTAAGTGAGTTGGGGTTGAGTTCCACAGGGAGTGGTACGTGCCTACGATTCAAGAGCCAAGTGCAAATATGTTTAAGTCAATCATAGGTAAAGACATTTACGAATAAAAGCATATTTCAAATTAAGGGTGACACAAGTGTCAAATATGAGGGAGGTTTTGATTGTAATTATCAACTACAACAACAGCAAATACACTAAGGAACAAGTAAAGAGACAGGTTCTTGGGATGCAATTGGATTATAGGCTAAGCTAGACAAACGGGTGATTGCAACTGATAGTAAATAGTTGTAAATCAATGAGTAAGCTAGACTTTAGTGGGGATAAACTTTCTCCCGAACAATTTACCCTGAATCAAATTGGTTTCTCTCGAACACCAATAAACATCAATTAAGAACAACCTTCGCTTTAGTCCATTCACTCTCTCAAGTTGAATGCGTGAAAAAGGGTTTAGGATTCACTCTCTCGAGATGAACCCATGACAACCCAATACCCACAGACTATCAAATCAATAACCTAGGTTTTAAACTTCTCTCTCGAGCAAGCCAAAAATACTAAGTTAGAATTGCATTTGCAACTACAACCCTTTAAATTAAACCACAATTACTAATTGAAATCACCTTTAAACAACATTTAAACTATCAATTAACAATACCTAGTAGCTAAATCAACCCATAATCACATAATCACACCCCAAGAATTGGGGTTTTAGTTAGACATCATAAAAAGATAGAAATCGTTACCAATTATGTTTCCATCAACTGGGTACGATTAATTTCATCTTTACAAAGGTCAAGGTTGAAGAATCTCAAAGACTCACTTCTAATTTCTCAAAAATGGAAATCTTCAAATCTTCAAAGCTAAGGAAAATAGTGTCTCCAAACTCAGAGTTCTAACTCAAAAATTACTCTAATGAATGTTCAGAATAAAATTTCATACTAAACATAAAGTTTGAAAATATATTTATAGTCTCCAAAAATTGTGCTGCGAAGGACCATTCGGCGCAATAAGTCAGGATCGCCGATCCACTCGGTGATCCACCTTTGGTCAGTTCCATCGCCTTTCTGCTTTGGCCTTCAACATTCTCAAGTTCTGTAACTCTGGGCGATCTAGCACTGCATCGCGGAACCGTTTGGTGACACGCCGACTGCTCCATTCCATCGCTGACTTGATTTTCTCCTTCAAGGCTTAACACGTTGGAACTTTAGGCGAGGTTGGGCCATTCGGCGACTCGCCCAATGGATTAGGCGATCATCAGGCCCTCTTTTTTTCATTCTTTCAACTGCCTTGTTCCTTTTTTCTCATTAGTGTCCATGCTTTGTTCCTCAATCCAAATACCTGAAAATCAAGGATTTACATCAGTTATTGGCACAAAATATGCATTTGAGGATACTAAATCTATTAAAATAAAGCCCTAAATGAGTCCAAATCGTAGACTCATTAACACCCCCAACTTAAACTTTTGCTTGTCCTCAAGTTTAGCAGTTCAAAAAGGATTTCTCAAACAGTGCTACACAAGACTCAATCATGAATGTACACAAAAAGACTCAACTTACTCATGCAAGGATAAATTGTGCACTCAAAGATTTAAGTTATGACTCACCATTATCAAAGACTCTTAAGTTCACAATACTTGCTTCAAATGCAAGTTGAAGCTCAATAAAGGTACTCAAATGCCCTCACACAAAGAATGATTCCATATTCACACACAATGGTTCAACAATTTAAAGCTCCGGAATCAAGTGCAACACTCTCACTCACAAAAAGGAACACAATGTATGATTTCACCCATAGGTTTGCCCGTATTTTCTAATCAACACTTGTTTCAGCTCACTCAAGATCAAAAAGGTCTTTTCAAGGTTTCTAACGGGGTTGAGTGTAAAGGTATGGTCATTTAGGTTCAGTGGATACTATCCTCATGAAATGTGGTATGAACAATACTTTTTTCACTCTTCTTTATCATTCTCATTCATGCTCAAAGGTCACCCCATTATTCACTTTACATGGACTGTTGGACACCCCATTTCTTTTTGCAATTTCACAATTTTATTCCACCACTTTTTCATTCTTTGTTTTTTTGTATGGAGGGGTTCCATCTTTCTCAAGACCATGGGTCAAAGGGACTTCTTTGCATTTTTTTGATTTACCTTCTCTTTTCACCACACCCTCGACTTAGGCTTTTGGCCTAAGTTGGCTATTCATGCAAACCACAAATCATGAGGATTAAGGGTAGTGGATCAAGAAAGGTCACAATTTCATCAAGTTGCTTCCAAGAAAAGGGATAAGGCTCAAATGGTGTTCAAGCAAAGTTCACACACTCACAAGGTAGGCCACAAAAAGAGGTATAATGTCAAATTGGTTCACACTCTTTTAAAGTTGCCTAAAATCATATCAAGAGATTGCATCACTTAGTCAACCGAACCAACAGGGCAAATTCTAGGTGTCATCACACATGGTTCACGGTAACCTCATCACACAAGGCATTGACACCAATGTCAAACAAGACTCCACATTTTAGCTGGTGTGCAATGCTCATTACAAGAGACTCAATTTGATGATTGACTAGTCACAACGAGATGCAAAAAGTTCACATATTGTCTATGCAACTTCATTTGGCCTCATATAGACGCACATTCATTTTTGTTCGATTATGAGCACTATTCAAGTCTTCGGTATTGATCAAGACCGATACTCAAATTTGCAAGAGAACAACAACAATCACACACAAACAAAAGGTGGCACAAATCAAAAATCATTTTGCAATTAAGAACAGCCTTCGCTTTAGTCCATTCACAAAAACAATACTAAACACAATTCACAACTTAAAAACCCAATATATACAAAAAAATCGTCGCACATGATGGGCCTTACCCCACCACAAATAAAAGTTATTTTTTCCTTAAATGCAAACAAAATAAAATCCACAAGTCAGGCCACTTCTTTCAATACTAAGTGCCAACGATCGTTAGTCAGTAATATAACCCAACTAAGTGAGTTGGGGTCGAATCCCACAAGGAGTGGTACGTGCTTAAGATTCAAGAGCCAAGTGCAAATATGTTCAAGTCAATCATAGGTAAAGACATTTATGAATAAAAGCATATTTCAAATTAAGGGTGACATAAGTGTCAAATATGGGGGAGGTTTTGATTGTAATTGTCAACTACAACAACAACAAATACACTAAGGAACAAGTAAAGATATAAGTTTTTGGGATGTGATTGGATTATAGGCTAAGGTAGACAAATGGGTGATTGCAATTGATAGTAAATAGTTGTAAATCAATGAATAAGCTAGGCTTTAGTGGGGATAAACTTTCTCTCGAACAATTTACCTCGAATCAAATTGGTTTCTCTCGAACACCAATAAGCAGCAATTAAGAACAACCTTCACTTTAGTCCATTCACTCTCTCGAGCTGAATATATAGAAAAGGGTTTAGGATTCACTCTTTCGAGCTGAACCCATGACAATCCAATACCCATAGACCATCAAATCAGTAACCTTGGTTTTAAAACCTCTCTCTCGAGCAAGCCAAAAACACGAAGTTAGAATTGCATTTGCAACTACAACCTTTTAAATTAAACCACAATTACTGATTGAAATCACTTTTAAACAAGATTTAAACTATCAATCAACAATACCCAACAGTTAAATCAACCCATAATCACATAATCACATTCCAAGAATTGGGGATTTAGCTAGACATCATAAAAAGATAGAAATCGTTACCAAATTGTGTTTCCATCAACTAGGTATGATTAATTTCGTCTTTACAAAGGTCAAGGTTGAAGAATCTCAAAGACTCACTTCCAATTTCTCAAAAATGGAAATCTTAAAATCTTCAAAGCTAAGGAAAATATTGTCTTCAAACTTAGAGTTCTAACTCAAAAATTACTCTAATGAATGTTCAGAATAAAATTTCATACTAAACATAAAGTTTGAAAATGTATTTATAGTCGCCAAAAATTATGCTGGAAGGACCATTAGGCACAATAAGTCACGATCGCTGATCCATTCGGCGATCCGCCCTTTGGTCAGTTCCATCGCCTTTTTTCTTTGGCATTTAGCATCCTTAAGTTCTGTAACTTTGAGCGATCTAGCAGTGCATCGCGAAACTGTTCGACGACATCCCAACTGCTCCATTCCATCGCCAAATTGATTTTCTCCTTCAGGGTTCAACACACTGGAACTTTAGGCAAGATCGTGGCCATTCGGTGACTCGCCCAATGGGTTAGGCGATCATCAGGCTCTCTTTTCTTCGTTCTTTCAACTGCCTTGTTCCTTTTTGCTCATTATTGTCAATGCTTTGTTCCTCAATCCAAATACCTGAAAATCAAGGATTTACATCAGTTATTGGCATGAAATATGTATTTGAGGGCACTAAATCTATTAAAATAAAGCCCTAAATGAGTCCAAATTGTGGACTCATCATAGACCTAGAACAAGCGGAAAAAATCCGAAAGGGGAAGATCAAGTGTCTTAGGAGTATTCAAACTTGGTTTAGAGGTAGATGATGGTTTGATTTCCTGTTTGTATGATATATTTCGGTTGATTGCTACATTGTATTGCATGCGTGTATGTGAATAGGGAAATGTGAATCGAACCTAATGAAATAATTATGTGCGAACAAATACATGCAATGAACCTACATACTTGACTATGTGACTATATGTTCTATTCATTATGGTGTGGTTGTGATTGTGGTTGTGCTGATTGGATCAGGGTTTACGTTCTGACACATGCATTGGATTGGGTGTCATGTTCTGATACATATATTGGTTCAGGTGTCACATTTCGACACATACATTAGATCGGGTGTCACATTCCGATACACTAACAGTTTGGGTGTGGGTTCCATGAGAGGACCACTATGATTATATATTTGTGTCTAATTGTTGTTGATATTGGGAACTATATGTTGCTCTTGAAAAGATAATTGATCTGTGTATTCTGTATATGTGTGTATAGTGTGTTGTAATTGTTTGCCTATGTTTCACTTATTGGAGTAGCCACGTGATTCTACCTGTACACTGTGGTTATGTAATGATATTGCATTTGCTCATTCTTTGTTGAGTATAGGGTATCTTCAGGCGGTTACTGATCGACCTTAGCTAGGAGATAACTGATCAAAACTGGATTCAAGGATGAGCCAGTTCTTCCAGGCTGCCATGATTTCTCTTTTGCTTAGTCCATTCTCTCCGGACTTAGACTAGTTCTTTAGATTATTTCTTATGCTTGGTTGGGGTTGCACCCCTTGTTCTTAGACTTGTCGTTAGTGGAGTTTTGATACATTGTCCTTCAGGTTTTAGGCGTTGTGTTTCCGCAAATGTTTGGTAGTTGTTTTTGTTAAACTTTCGGAGTTTATGTGAACTCCATATTTCTTAGACATTTAAACTTGCTTCTGTATCTTTAAATGTTTAGTTTATCGTTAAGTTGCTCAGTTGGGCTATAGTAATGGTTCTCCAATCGGATGGTTAGTGTGGGTGTCAATCACGACGTTCTGTGTCGTGACAGAAATGTATGCAGAAGAATGGAAGAATTCGATGCAGAAAAATGAGAGAAAACCTCTCTATTTATAGCCAATAAAGGATAGTATGAAAAGGTGTTAATTGTGCCTTACCGAAAAGATTACAACTCCTTGGAAAACAGATAACCTTTCATAAAGATCACGCCCTTTGGTAGTTAGGTCAAACAGATGACCTTTTCGAATAATTTTTTTGAAAATGACCTTACACATATAGATAATTACAAAGAAGACACATAACATTAGAATGAAATTGAAATATGATTTGACAAAAAGAATTGAAGAAGAGGTTCATTAAAGGTCCATTATTTTAGCATGTGAAAAAGAGATCGACCGATTAAGCTTTTTTCAACCTCTTTATCGAGTAAATAAGATGATTATTATTTTAAAAAATAAGGCCAGAACTCGTGGCCCAAAATCAAGGAAGAACTCTTGATCCAAAGAAAGAATAAAAGGATAAATACATCATATATATCCGTACGAGATCCAACAAATTATAAAAGAATATTAATAGCATGTGTAATGAAATTTTCAAGTGGAATGCTTCCATTGGATGTAATACTTTAGAGCTCGAGTGGAGCTTTCCTACTGTGTCATGTGCAAAACCACATCCTGATGCTACAAAAACACATCAAAAACACCTTATAAATATCACACGATTGCCGCCATTGTTTATTTATTCATTTATTTTAGTGCAATTGTTACAAATTATGCAAGTATTAATAAAATGAGATAACTAATTAGATGAAATAAAAAGATAATATTAATGATGTAAATATTGACTAGCCGCTAACATAGTAGTATGTCCCTAGTAAGCCGACACCTTTTATTTATGAAGTCTCCATAAAGTTTTAACTCGAGAAGCAACTCAAAAATATAATAAATCAGTGAGAGTAAGGAGTCTTATGAACAAGAATATGTGTTAACCAATAGTTTATCAGATAAGCAAGTCCCTCCTAGGCGTTGCGATCCCTTTTGAACATGTTTTTCTCCTCTACCTAACACGTAATAAAAATAAAATAAAATTGAGTACTCAACAAGTCCCTTGAAATAAGAGTATATATAATAAAATAAAAATAATAATAAAATAGTTACAATGAAGACAGTTCAAAAAGTGACAGAGTGAATCATGAAATTCAGTAAATCAACAATTTTAAAATAGATTAATATTACAACGTATGATCCACAAATAATACAATACAAATATTAGATAATTATTGTAAATTCATAATCGCTAAAAACATATATTTCATATATCAAGTACTGCTGAAATAAATATGTTCAATATCAACAAATAAAAATTGTGATATACTATCATTAACTACGAAGTAGTCATACATATATATATATATATATATATTTGAGTGATTTTAAGATAGTTTTAAATTAAATACATAAAATCACTCAAATAACATGTTTTATTTAAAAACAAGCAAAATAAATAACTACAAAATTATTATTTTTTTCCTTTAAAATTTGTCATCGTAACATTTAATAGGTTCAACGTACCTAAGATTAAATATCGAAAGCCTTTAAAAATTATCCTATTTAAACTTCTAAATTGCATATAAATGTGAATTATCTTTTATCTTTGAAGGATAATTTTGAATACTCATAATATCACAGTTTTTTTATCATATAAAATTATTATTTTTATTCAGTCACAAGAAGTCATGACATAAAGTAATGATATTTTTAATTTTTTTAAAAATATTACAAGTTTTAAAACAAATTTTAGATATGAAATACTAAATATATTTTCTGATTTTTTCTTTTCTTTTATATATATATATATATATATATATATATATATATATTTCTATATAGTAGAAGAGACACTTTCAACATGTCTGTTTCTAGACATTAACTAAAAAGATTAAGGGTATTATGGTCCTTCAAAGATATTGCAAGTTCAGCTTGCATAGAAAATTTGTACCATCAGCCTTATTATTTAGGCATTCTTTAACATCTTTAAAAAAAAGCCTATACTTTTTTTACTAAATTATAAATTATACCTTTTATCATTGAGTGTAGTGGGGTCCATTTAATTGTACAATTGACACGTATACAATGATGACTTTACTGAGTTTCTATGTATTTCCATTTTTATTATCTACATATTAAATTGTTTAAATTTAATATAGTTAATGATTTAATAAAATTTTAATATTTAGCTTTTATATTCAAAACAATTTTTTTTTAATATTATATATATCATTAAATAACTATATAAGATTATCAATAGTCATAATTATATTTTTAAGAAAATTAATTTTAAAAAATAAACTCATAATAAATAATTTATTAAGAAAAACGTCAAATTAATTTAAATCAAGTATATATTAATTAACTGTCACGACCCCGATCGTAGTGATTGGCACCCACACTAACTCTCTGGTGGGAGAACCACTACTACAACTCAAACCAAGCAACTAAACCAAAACTAAGGCACTTAAGTATATGAAAGCATAAATAATAGCTAAAAACTGAAGTTCCCATAAACTTCAACAAAAGATCTAACAAGTAACAATGCGGAAGAATTAACCTGGAACCTGAAAGTCAATGTACCAAAACATTTAACAATGATCCAAGTCTAAACAAAAAGGGATACAATCCCATACTAATGAACTAACTAAAACAAATGTCTAAGTCCGAAAATGATGGACATAGACGAAAGATAACCTGTGGCAGCCCGAAAGAATTGGCTCACCCTTGAATTCGAACAATCACTGATCTCCAAAGCGAGGTCTGTCAGTAGCCGCTTGAAGATGACCTATACTCAACAAAAATAAGAGCAAGTGCAGTATCAGTACACAACCACAGTGTACTGATAGGATCACACGGCTATCCCACTAAGTTCAACATAATCAAGTCAAGACAACATTATAATCACATGCATATATATCAACATATACAATATTATCAACATTTACGAACAACGAGCAACTTCACATTTTATATCAAATCATTGGTTCTCTCATGGAACCCAAGCCTAAACAGTTAGCATACTGGAACGTGGTATCCAATCCCATAATTATGCTAGAACGTGGCAACCAATCCCATAGTTATGCCGGAACGTGGCAACCGATCCAAGTTAGTTATGCCGAAACGTGGCAACTGATCCATTCAACAAACCACAATCACAATCACAAGTATATCATCAAGATCATACCTTTAAGTCATGATTTCATGGCAATTATCATTCATCTATCTAATTTACAACAAGTGTGATCAACATTGCAACATTCATACATATACAAGTATCATAATGAAGCTAGAACAAACATACATCACACAGTAATAGAATCACAACCATCACCTACCACGAAACAAGCTTGAAACCCTAAGAAACTTGATCCTTCCCTTTCCGGATTCATTCCGCTTGTTCTTGATCTACAAACAATCATAATAACACTGGAATCAATAAACAATAATTAATTACCCAGATTACTAACAATTCTATGAACCCTAGATCAAACCCATGATCCCAATCATCCCAATTAGGGTTGTCTCCACCATAGAATCTATATCAAAAACCCCTCCCCGTCAATATTTACCCATTCTATTACGTTCTACGGATCGAAAAATGGATTCGAGGAGTGAAAAGTTTTCCTTTAGCTCAAGAATGGTGAAAAATGAGTAGGAGTCTCCTGGGGTACGTTCCTTAGCTCTAAAAGTCAAAAAGTGCATAATGAGATCGTTTAGGGGTTTATTAACGACTTTAATTCTCGTCGATCCCGCCACAGCAGCCGTCACCCAGTTGTAGCGGCCTCGCCAAAGCGGCAAAACCCAGCGCCCAAGCGGGTTATGCGAGACAGAGAGTTATTTCAAGAATTCCAAGATTCTCATTTCACAACACACCTCTAACCAACGACGCTCAGAAAATACCCTTTACGCTAAGTTCGATTCTGGAGTTCTACTAGCTCGAATTCAATTCCGTAAAGTCGTACGAATTCCTTAACGAGTTATCTATTCCCTCATGAAATAAAAAACACAAATAGTTCACTCGATTGTTACCATATTTCCCTACACCTCAAAAACTCCAATTTCATCCAAATCTAGACAAGGTTGGGAAAATCCAAATACTACAAAAATGTTCCGGCTCCAAATTTTCCCTCGTTGGTATTTTTATAACGACGGGAACAGGTCGTTACAATAGATTCAAACTTACCCATCACTCTTCCCCGAGTGGCGAAACTTAGGAAAATAGGCTAAGAAAGGAATGAAGTAGTACCTGAATCGACGAACAATTGGGGATACTTTCTCACATGTCTCTCTTGCTTTCCCAAGTAGCTTCCTCAACTGGACGATGCCTCCATTGAACTTTCACGGACTTAATCTCCTTGGTTCTCAACTTGCGCACATCACGATCAAGAATTGCAATTGGTTTCTCCTCATATTGGAGGTCCTTGTCTAGCACAATTGAGTCTTACTTAATGATATAATCCCCATCACCATGATACCTCTTCAATATGGACACATGAAATACCTGATGAACACTTGATAAATTAGGAGGTAAAGCCAATCTATACGCTACCGGTCCCACACATTCAAGAATTTCAAATGGATCAATATATTTAGGACTTAGCTTACCCTTCTTACCAAATCTCATCACCCCTTTCATGGGTGATACCTTAGGAAGAACATTTTCACCGGATTGAAACGCCATGTCTCTTACCTTATGATCCGTGTTGCTCCCCCAATATACACGCAAGTGTACGTGGTCGCGCAAGTAATATAGATTCTTTAAGAAATGAGTTATCGTTCCCAAAGGACTTATGATCAATTTATATTCACTTAATTCTACAACTAAAAGTAGAAAGTAACCTTTTCAAGAGTTGATGATGTATTGTTTATCTACTAATAATTATGCACTAATTGAAAGTAACTAATTGTGAACGACTTTGATTAATGTTTCAAGCAAGTTAAAAGCAATTCTAGGGCTATAACATATAATGAATATCATGTATCATATTATTGGCTTAGAACTAACTTCAGTTGTCAAGTTACTAATTTATAAGGTTGATGATATGATCCGGGTTATACGCCTCTCGTCGCCTACCCCAGTTAGCTATCTAACTACATCGTTGAGCGGGGATAAATGGACTAACTGGCGGACATTTATATTTCATCCTATTTAGTAACCAAGCAAGGTGTTTGTCTGGGGGTCACTCCTGAACACTAATCACCTCAATTTAATGGGTGGCCTAAGCTCTCTATATTCTCTGGTCTATCTAACCTCTCATCTCTCGATTTTAAGATTAGGCAATAGATTTATCTTATGGTGCGCAAGCATAAAATACTAAAACAAGAATATAGAAGTAACTTGTATTGACAACCGAAAATTAATTCAATAACCTCAAATAATCAACAATCAATTCGTAGCTACAGTCCCAGAACTAGGGCGTTTAGCTGCTCATGCTATTAGAAAACAAGAAAATACAATAGTTCATGCAATTTCTGTAAAATAGAAGAGTTAGAGGATTAAAACCTATTACAAACTTGAATTCTTTATTTTGCACACAAAATCAAACGTCGAACCCCTATAATGGAGCCCTAAGGATCGATTTATAATAGTAGGAAAATTTGGGAAAAAATCCTATTTAATGTTTAAAAGTTGGAAAAGTTGGAAAAAGTGGGATGTGTCGCGCCTCCATCGTGCCTAGCAGCGCTCACAGAAGTTCCACTTGTGGCGCGGTGCTCCAAGCAGCGCGCCTGAAAATTAGCAAAAAACTTTGGTTGCTGGCGCGAGGCACCTCTCAGCGAGCCTCTTGTGTGCCCTCAGTACTTCTGGGGCTGGCGTGTAGCGCCAAGCAGTACGCCCCAGAAGTCTTGCAGAACTTTGTGGACTGGCGTGATGCACCTCTCAATACGCCATTCCATGGGGTCTTCACACTTGGTCAATTTCTTGCGCGTCTTTTCTCTTTCTTTCTTCGTTCCAACTCCAATTCCTTCGAGAGTTCTTGAAACAACTAATCATGTGTGTAAGTGCACAATCATCACAAGTATAACAAAAATCAAGCTAATAGACTCAAGATCACTCCTCAGTTCAAGCACTTTAGGGGCAATTATTGACAACTTAGGCATATAAATATGTCTAAGATCACCACCCCACACTTAGACTTTTGTTTGTCCTCAAACAATCTCTAGACTAGCAACTCTTTTCCACAACCCTTGGACTTATCAACCCACCTTAAAATCAACCAAACATTTTTAATCATGATCTTGTAGTTCACTTTGGATGCAACAATTCACAACATTTACACCAAGTACAACACATGCTCAAAGAATGACTCTTTTGTTATTTTTCCGGGCTAATGCAAACTCATACCACACATCAATTAGATAATCCTACACGTGCCATGAATGCCCTCACTTGTTTATGTCTAGTAAAGCCTTTCACTCAAACAATTTCAAACTCAACAAGTCCTATTTTTTCAAACAATCAACTCACTCTCACAAAAGAAATTCTTTCTTTCCTCAACATACCATAAGCTTGCCCATAGTGTGTTCTTACTTTCACATTATACTTCTCAAGGAATCAAGAGGACTTTCATTTGGTTGTAATGTCGGCTTAAAGTAAGGGATGGAATATTTGGGAATCATTTTAGTGACTACACCTCCCTAATGCACATGTTATTATTTTGCCAACAATCTCCTTCATAGCTTTTCCTTCCTCCTAGTATGCACTTCATGACTATATACCCCCTTTGTTGCTCCATATTTTTCCTTTATTTCTTTTTCATCATATTTTTTTTCATGCCTTTGTACTAGCCATCCAAACTCTAGATTTTAATATCCGAGTAAGGTACACATTATTCTTGATAGGATCAGGGCCAATGTTTCGAGCATAGTTCTAAATTAGCCACCCTCACTTTTAGTCGAGGTGCACATTGTCACTAAGGACCAGGGCCAAAATAGAATTTTCTTTTCCACACAATGTAGTATTTCACCCTTAGCTATATCAACCAACAATTTTCAACCCTTATTCTTTAACATAGTGCATTAAGGATTTTCATAGGATTAAAAGGCTTGGTATCAACAAACGGGTTTCGACTTATCATGTGGTTTATCAATAAACAAAGCTAAAGGCTCGATGGGGCTTCACTAGGGAGAATTTCAACGGTAGGCATACAAGTAGAGTTAAGAATTGGCTATTTCAAAGAAACGGCTCAATCACATTCCCTAGGTCATACAAGCTACTAATTCAACACACACAAGGCAAGTTCTAGATATCAAGTTAAGCAAAAACAAATCAATTATCACCACTCATGGCATCAAGACACATATAAGGATATATCAACTAACATGCTCATACAAGTTTCATTACGACATATTACACAATTAAGCCTATTTTCATTTTGTTTCGAGTCAAACTTAAGAACACATGCTAATTACAAGGTCACTCATCTATTGTATTTTTTCCAATTATAACTACCCATGCCATTTGGCTAACTTATTCGGACATAGCTTCAAAAGACCAAGGTTGGTTTTTTTTTCAATCCTGCTCCTCTATGTGACTAATTTTCCCTTAAGACGGTCGTCATCCATCCATCATTGGGAACTATCACTCCTAAGACAACTCGAAGACTCAATAAAGCAATAAACTAATCCTATTTGGTTCAAAGGGACAATCCTTAGTAAAAGTACCAAAAACAAACTTTGAGGAACCTAAAAGAAAAAAAAATTAAACTAGAAACTAACAACTAGACTCGATAAAGCAGTAAACAAATATATACAACAGAGAGTATTACCCCACCCCACACTTTAAAAATGAGCACTGTCCTCAGTGCTCAAATAAAACAAAGTAGAAGGTTAGGAATACTCCCTGGGGCCTCAAGGCCTCGTCGTCACCACCATCGAACACCATTAAGGCATTCGTCGCACCATCTTCATCGGCATCCTCCTCAGTATCATCCATTGCCTCATCAGCAGTGGCCTCGTCATCATCTAAAGGCTCCAAAAAGACAGGACCAGTCTTACACAAAAACGTTGCACTTTCAGACAAAAGATAGCATTCTGACATTGTTTCCATCTCAGCATCAGTAACCAGACGTCCACCGATCCGCAATTGCAACTCAGCCATCCCAAACATCCTAGCCATGACAATATCATCACGGGCTTGCCTCTCTTGGGCAGACAGAACCGGTCCATGGGATGTGTCAAGTGCCTTAGTCCTCGTCACATCAACTAGAATTACCCCTCAGATCCGGGTGAAAAGCAATGGTTATATCACAGGCCTCCTTCTTTGTTCCTTGGGCCCTCAGATAACGGGTAATCAACCCTCTATAGAAAAATTGCCTCCACATATTGTTCTTGAATTTCATCATGCTACCTCAGGATCGCCCAAACATTAATGGGCATCCCCTTCATCAGCATGTACACTAGCACTACTTTATCCCTAGTAACTTCAGACAAATTATTCGCATAAAGCAACTCACTACAAACAATCATTAACTAAAACCTAGCAACCAAATTGAAATTCGCAAAATAGAGGGTGTTATGCCTCTCGGTCTCCTTGCTACGCCCCCACCTAGCCATGGACTCAACCCCACACAATGTATGCCTAATATCTCTATACAGAGGGATCTCTTTCAGTCTATTAAACTTATCGGCGTCACAGTTGGGGTGCCCAACAACTCATTCAAAACTCAAGCCGAAAATATCACATTCTTGCCTCTAATAGGCACATGTTTAATTTGTGTTTTCGTGATCCAATTAGCATAAAACTCACGTCCCAAAGTCAGATTACAATCACCTGGATGATCGAAAATAAGTTTTAGCCCCAACTCCACAATAGTCCTATATATAGCCGGAAATTGAGTTTTCAACCTTACCTCGTCGACATACTCATCTCCTATGTATTTCGGCTCTCGTTGGCAGTCAAACCACAACAGCCCAAACGCTTTCATCGCCTTTTTCCCAAACTTTTGGGCTGGTTCCCTATTATCGGACCCAGAGGCTTCGCCCTTCCTACTCCGCTTAGAACCCGCCACATTCTTTGCCTTAGGAGCCATCTCAACTTATTAAGAAAATAAAACTAGAAAAAATATTAGAAAAATAAGGGGGGGGGGGGTCAGGTGGGGCAGTGGAGAGGGGGATGAAGAAAAGGAAAACATATTGTGGGAGGGAGAGAGATGGTGGTTGATTTGTCGGTGAAAAGGGTTGTATAGTAAGTAAAGGGAAGAAGGAGAGTTGATAAGGGGGATGGGAAAAGGTTTGGTAGGAGTTTAATGGAGGAAATTGGAGTGTTTAATGGAGGAAGGAGAAGACGTTAGGGAAGAAAAACAAGAAGAGAGAATGGGGTTTTTTTTGGGGGGGGGGGGGAGGGGTAGTCATAGGAGTAGGGGAGAATGAGGGAAAAAAATTAATTGTAGGGATTTAAGAAGGTGGGTCGGGTTGAAATCTGGGTCGAAACCCAAAAAAAAAGGGTACCGGCACGATGGGGGCGCGGTGCTCTTGTGCATCGCCTGAAAAACTTAGTTGATCTCTTCTCCTTGGTGAGATGCTCCTTGCAGTGCGCCAGCCTGTAGGTGCTTGGCGTGATGGCTGCGCAGCACGCCACGCTCGCGCCTTCACACATGTTGCTGAACTTCATGGCCAGGCGCGGCGCGCCTGCCAGTGCGTCTGGCTTCAATAATATATATATATATATATATTATTTTCTTATTTTTATTTTCACTATTACAAGCTAAGTTACAAATAATGAAAAATATTATCTAGCTAAAACTAACCTATATTCTAAAAAAATTAACTAAGCTACTAAAAATTTTAAAAATTCAAAGACGAACTACCTATCTATTACATATTGTTCATGGGTTGCCTCCCATGTAGCGCTTGAGTTAACATCGTGGCACGACGCAACTTGGGTCATTCATCATTTAGCTTAAGAGCTTCCCGATCACGATCTGATCTTCACCGAAACAGTGTTTCACCCTTTGCCCATTGACCAAGAACGTAAGGCCAGTCGTACCTTTAAGTTCAACAACCCCATGTTGTGTCATTCTGACCACTTCAAAAGAACCACTCCACTTCGACCTTAGTTTTCTGGGGAATGACCTTAGTCTAGAGTTAAAGAGTAGTACCTTATCTCCCAGATTGAAGGTACGAGCTACTATGTGCTTGTCATATTACCTCTTTGTCTTTTCTTTGTATAGCTTGGCATTCTCATACCCATGGAGCCTAAACTCCTCAAGTTCATGCAGCTGATTCACTCTCTTTTTACCGGCTAACTCGGGGTCTAAGTTCAGCTTCTTGATTGCCCAATATGCTTGATGTTCTAATTCCGCCGGATGGTGACATGCTTTCCTAAATACTATGTGATAGGGAGGAGTCCCTATTGGTGTCTTATATGCTGTCCTATATTCCCGCAACGCATCATCTAATTTCTCAAACCAATCTTTCCTTTGCGCATTCACCATTTTCTGCAAAATTTGCTTCACCTATCTATTTGAAACCTCCACTTGGCCACTCGTTTGACGATGGTAAGCTGTAGCAACCTTATGATGAATACCATACTTAGCAAGAAGATTCTTAACAAGATGATTAATTAAATGCTTACCTCCATCACTTATAATTGCCCTTGGAGTGCCAAAGCGAGTGAAGATGTGCTTCTTTATAAACTTTATCACCACCTTGAATCATTGGAAGGAAGAGCGACCACCTCAACCCATTTACTAACATAATCCACAGCCACAAGAATGTATTGGTTTCCACTAGATGGTGAGAATGGACCCATGAAGTCAATACCCCACACATCAAAGATTTCCACCTCCAAAATGTTACTTAGTGGCATCTCATGGCTTCTTGAAATAGTACCCAACCTTTGACATTTATCACAACCCTTCACAAAAGCAATAGAATCTTTAAATGACGAGGGCCAAAAGAAACCATATTATAGTACCTTATGAGCAGTGCACTCTCCTCCATGGTGACCTCCATATGGGCTAGCATGACAAGCTTTCGAGCACTTTGTGAATCTCAGATTTTGGAATGCACCTTCTCACTACCTGGTCTACACCTTTCTTGAACAAGAATGGTTCATCCCAGATATAGAACTTGGCATCATGATTGAACTTTTTCTTTTGTTGGGTGGTTGCACCCGGAGGATAATCGCCACTTACTATCAAATTCACAATGTCTGCATACCATGGCACTTGAGAGATATCTAATGCCATCAATTATTCATCTGGAAACTCTGCCTGGATTTACTCACCTTCATTCACATGTGAAAAATCCTCCAACCTAGATAAGTGATTTTCTATTTGATTCTCAGTACCTTTCCTATCTTTGATCTCAAGGTCAAATTCTTGGAGAAGCAACATCCATCGAATCAGCCTTGATTTAACATCCTTCTTGTTGAATAGGTACCTAATAGCTACATGGTCAGTAAAAACAATCACTTTAGTACCTACCAAATACGATCTGAACTTGTTGAAGGCGAACACTAGAGCATCATTGTCACGACCCGGGAGCACCCCCTAGTCGTAACCGGCGTACTCGACCTCGAAGAGGTCTAATACAAGCCTCTTAGCATTCATTCATCGCATAGACACTAAAACCATAAGGAATTAAAAACTTTCTTTACCAAGAAAACATTTCATAAAAAAAAAGATATAGCAAGCGGAAGACTTTCTAGACTTTATACATGATGTCTTAAACCATCTAATACTTTGAATACAACATTGGGATTAAGCCCATACAAAACTTAAGCAATACTAAAAAGACATAAAAGAACATATGGGGTATTGTCCTCGAATATATGAGGACTCACCAAGTCTTCATCTTCAACACTTAGAAACCTATCAAATAGCCATGACATGTCACCATCTCCAAATCCCTACACTTTAGTCAAAAAGGGAAGGAAAGGGGTTAGCACAATTAAGTACTAAGTATGGAAGCCATGCAAAAACATGCTAAAAGGGACGTTTATTGAAGAAACATACTTTTATGCCATTTGGTAAAACTTCATAATAAACAATACAAGTATAAGAGTCACAATATTCAACCATAACCAACATACAAGTCATTAACCACTTTAGCACATACTCCACACATAACCCATTCCTTCACCTTAAACCATCCACCTCAAGTAACCCTTGGACAACACTTTGTGCAATGTATGGATAGCGTCTCATACCACCATCCACACTAAAGCATCATCCTAAGGCCACCAAATGTGAACTTACCACTTATCATGCTTCATATCACAAGCCATCATGCACAAATAGTACCAATGTACAACACATGAACATAATTGACAAGTAAGCCTTTTCATCATTTCTTGACCTCTATCTTAAGTTACCCAAAGCCACACTTAAGTGAAACATGAAGTGACCGCCCATACAATCTCTTTATATACACCTAAGTGTTCCTAAGGGTTACCATAGATAAGGAATGTGCCATTACAATATAGCATACTAAGTCAATGTTCACATATAAAACCATAGCCAACCGTATACATACTCAACATATATTCATATACAACCCATGCTTAACTTTAAAAGAACACATGTCATTTCATTACCATAGGACCTCTACCTAATATAATCTTAAGACACACTTGAGTGAGACAAGAAGTGACCGCCCATACAACCTCTTCAAGCACACTTAAGTGTTCCCCAAGATTACCTTAGATAAGGACATTTTCTTTACAACATAACATCAATAGACCAACATTCTTTAAGAAACCATTTTGGAGACATTCAAGCACATAAGGGGACTTTCACATAATAGTCGTTAGACTTAGGGAACTCACTTTAGTATTTTCAAGGCCTACTCGTGCCATGTGTAGATAGCATCCCATACTACTACCTACACGTTGTAGAACCTATCCAATAACTAGCGTGCACATCCCACATGATGGGAATAGGCATAACCGACATAGACCATACTAGCTAGGTATGGAATCAGGAGTCTATCCTACTCCGTGGAGGTTGTTCTACTTGCCAAAGGTAGAATTAGTAAGCAAAACCCATGTAGGCACATGGTTTAGGGGATGTCCAAGGAAGTTCATTGTGCCCCTAGTCTCATACTCAAGTAGGGCCACCATCCTAACCACATCCACTCGGTGCTAGCCTTGTTTCCCATAGAGTATTCAATCACATATGTACTTAGAGAAGGTTCCTTTTCTAGTTCAACCAACTCATAGTACCTCTTCCCAAGAAAGGCCCCATTTCTTAGTCATGGCCAATCAAGGTTCATAAGGATAGCTCATTAAATCCCCCTGGAAGGGTGCCTTAGGCCTACCGATTTTTCATTAAGGGTGCCTTAAGCCTATCGGTCCAAGGTTCATCATTGCACACATGAGAAGGGCTACCACTATTAGGTCTACCGATTTCATGGTTTTACAATTACTTAGGAAAGCTAGACTTATGAAAGGACACCATTTCTTAGTTTTGCCGATTCAAGTCTTGGTCTAGAATTCCTCTTTTAGCATTTATAGAAAGAGCACCATTTCTTAGTTACGCCCATTTCACACATTCATGCATTCAAGACTTTAAGTAACAAGGAGGGACACTTTAGTCTACCAACCAAGTCACAACATTTTCATCTAAGGATACTTCATAATCCAACATCATTTCATATATACCTCATGAGAAATCATACTTTAACTCACAATGCTATCCACTTTACATAGGATCATCACAAGATCACATAAAACTCATTCACATCATACCTTCACATATAGCTTCACATAAGACTCATTCACATCATACCTTCACATATAGCTTCATATAGGACTTTACATATAGCCTCATATAGGACTTTACATATAGCCTCATTTATATATAATAATATAACAATACAATAACACTCATATAATGCCCTTCATGGCCTCAATTCACAGTAATACAATATTCCAACATTATGCAACAACTTCCCCAATGCCTTCATGGCTACAATTCACAATAATACCACACAAGAACAAGATATAACACTTCCACCAAAGATGGATTCAACCTACCAACAAAAATTAATTCAATAAAGAGAGTTCAAGCTTTCTTACCATAATTCAAAGCCATAGCCAAAATCACCAAAAATCCAAGCAATCACCAATACTTCACCCATAAGGCTTACCACCCTTAATTCACCCATTATCAACAATTAATCATGAATAAACATTAAACAACACAAGAGATATCAATACAATTCACTTTACACATAATTCCATCAACTTTGAATTTATAGAAATAGACCCACTTCATAAACACATTTTTGGGTTTTGTAGAATACAAGGATTCATGGAGTTTTTCATCTTAAAACATCAAATAAACATCAATAATATCATAACTTATCATTTGAAATCGTTTCATGCAAGAACCCTTGAGTTTGAGTAGAAATTAGGTTTTTTCACAAACTTTGGAAAAGTTGAAAACCATTTGAAATTGGCTCTAGGGTGATAGCTTGCCCTAGATAAAGAACTCCCATACCTTTACTAAGATTCCCAAGAAATTTGATGAAGAAAACGTCTTGCATCCACAACCCTAGCTCCCACTTCTTCTTCTTCTTCTTTTCTTTCTCTCTTCTTCTCTTCTTCACTCAAGAACCTAACTCTTACTCTTTTAAAATGGAAAAAAATGATCCACAATCAGCCTAACACAACAATATAACCTCAAAAGAAATGGTTTGTGAAAAGACCAAAATGCCCTTAAATTTCCGGACGGACTCCCTGCCAACTGCCCAACTTTCAAAGGGCATAACTCGCTCATACGAAATCGGAATCGAGCAAACTCGGTGGCGTTGGAAAGATCGTTCCAAGGGCTTTCCAAACATAACTGGAACTACTCTTGGATCATCCTGAGCTAGGAGTTATGACTGCTCAAAGTTGGCCAAAAACTCACTGATTTCCACACTTGGCCGAATTTCCAGATTCTAAATTTTTTTCCAAAAATGACTACTTCCAATTTTAAGCTTCTTCACTCCAAACTCACATGTGAGGCTCTAGTTTCACTACTTCATTTTTAGGGTCATTACAATCATCTCCTTCTCAGTCACTGTGTAATTAGCTTGTGTAGAGCAAGGGTATTGCTTGCATAATAGATCAAGTGGAACACTTTATTCTTTCTTTGTCCCAATACTACACCCACTACTACGTCACTTGCATCACACATGAGTTCAAATAGTAATCCCCAATCAGGAGCAATTAAGATGGGAGCCTCAATTAAGTTCCTCTTCAACATCTCAAAAGCTTTCAAACACATCTCATCAAAGTCAAACTTCACCTCCTTCTCCAAAAGACTGCACATAGGTCTGGAAATCTTGGAAAAATCCTTGATGAATCGCTTGTAAAAACCTACATGACCAAGAAAACTACGCACACCTTTTACAGAAATTGGAGGGGGCAATTTCTCAATAACTTCTACCTTAGCCTTATCAACCTCCAAACTAGATTTAGACACCTTGTGTCCCAAAACTATCCCCTCTCTTACAAAAAAATGACATTTTTCCCAGTTTATAACTAAGTTAGTGTCTTCACATCTAGCAAGTACTTTATTAAGATTTTGGAGACATACCTCAAAAGACTTCCCAAAGACGAAAAAATCATCCATGAACACCTCAACAAAGTCTTCCACCATATCATAAAAAATGGCCATCATACACTTTTGAAAAGTCACCGGTGCATTGCAAAGTCTGAATGGCATGTGCTTGAAAGCATATGTGCCATAAGGACAAGTGAATGTGGTCTTTTCCTGATCCTCGGGTGCAATCAAGATCTGGTTGTAACCAAAATATCCATCTAAGAAACAATAGTACTTCTGCCCTGCTAGACGGTCAAGCATTTGATCAATGAAGGGAACGGGGTAGTGATCTTTCCGGGTAGCATCATTTAGTTTTCGATAATCCATGCAAATTCTCAACCCGGTCACTGTTATAATATGAATCAACTCATTCTTTTCATTCCTTACCACTGTCATACCTCCCTTCTTGGGAACACATTGTACTGGACTTACCCACTTACTATCAGAGATTGGGTACACAATTCCAGCATATAGCCACTTTATGACTTCCTTTCTTAACACTTCTTTCATCAGATGATTCCGTCAACATTGATATTGTGCCTTAGGTTTGTGATCCTCTTCCATGTAAATTATGTGCATGTATAATGCCAGACTAATCCCATGAATATCAGCCATCTGCCATCCAATTGCTTTCTTCCTCCGCTTCAAGATCCTCAATGTCGCATCAACCTGTAAAACAGACAATTCTGTAGAAAGTATAATAGGTAAAGTTTCATTAGTACCCAAATAAGCATACCTTAGGTGAGCCGGAAGAGTTTTTAGTTCCAACTTAGGGGCTTCTTCTATCGATGGCTTTGGTGGGGGGCCCAACTCGCGATCTACTGACTCCACTTGAGTCCTACGAGTGTCTACTAGTGCTAGATTCAAGCACAATTCAATCTCTTGAGCCTCAGTGTCCCCATCCATCTCATGACCTACTAACACTCTTTCTAAGGGATTTTTCGGCACAACTACTTGTGATTCTACTATTTGATCAACCACAGTAATAGTAGACAACTCTTCATAAATATAGGGCAATTTCAAAGTGCGGTAAACAATGAATACCTCAACCTTGTCATGAGCCCTCATAGTTAGTTAACCAGCTCCTACATCAATCAATGCCCTACCCGTGGCCATGAAAGGTCGTCCCAAAATGAATGGAACTTCAGCATCAGGTTCAAAATCTAAGACCACAAAGTCTACAGGAAAAATCAATGAACCTACTTGAACTAACACATCTTCTACTACCCCCTCAGGCCTGGCAATGGACCTATCAATGAGTTGGAGAATAACAGTGGTTCTTTATGGAGTACCCAACCCAAGCTTTAGATACAAAGATAAGGGCATCAAATTTATACTTGCCCCCAAATCACACAATCCTCGGGCATGAACACTTTTCCCGATTGTAATTTGCACAGTAAAACTACCTGAATCTTTTAACTTTTTGGGTAGTCTATTGTGGATCCTTGAATTGCACTCCTCAGTAAGTGCTACAGTTTCATATTTCGTGAGCCTCCTCTTGCTAGCCACAATGTCCTTCACGTATTTAACATACTTTAGGATACCCTGCAAGATGTCAACCAAAGGTAGATTAATGTGAACTTGTTTAGGGAGAGAGAGAAACTTACCGAAGCATTCATCTTCATTAAGCTTTTTTAGCCTTTGTGGAAATGGAGGTGGTAATTTCTTTTGAGGAACAGGTACCTCAACATTGGAGGTTTTTACTACCTCTTCCACCTTATTTTCTTTGTTACTTACCTCAATATCTCTTTTTTTTGGAGCTAGCTCCTCTAATTGCAACCTACTTCTAGTACTTACCGCATGCAATTGCTTTAGGTTGGGCTTAGTATCATCGGGCATCCCACCTTGGGGATGCAAGTTCAAAGAATTAACCACTTGCACAACTTGTTTCTCTAAACTCATTTGGGACATCTGGATGTTTCTGATGTTTTCATCCTGCTTATCTATTCTAGCATTTAATTTGGTCCCTATTTCAGTCATGAGCTTTTGGAATAGCTTCATTGGTCATCCCCCCCTTTTGGTGCACTAGGATTTATGCCTTGGTTAGGATTTTGGTATTGTTGCCCAGCCCCTTGAGCACGGTATTGGCTAGCCCCTTGTGCCTGATTTTGGTTTTGGTTCCCACTCCATGAAAAGTTATGATGGTTCCTCCAACTAGGGTTGTAAGTACTGCCATAATTTACGGAATCCAGATTCGCCTCACATTGCTCAATTTCATGAGTTCCATTACCACATACCTCACACCAATTGGTTGTATGTGGTACAACGTTTATCGGTGCCTAATTTAGAGCCATCTATTTAAAATGTAGGGTCATGTTATGTTGCATTGCATCTAATTTGGCATTTATGGCAGTAACTTGATCTACATCTAAAATCCCTACAGCCTTTTGGGTTGTGGTTCTAGACATTTCCCCCTCATATCATTGGTTCCCTTCAGAAAGTTTATCGAGTAAGTCGAAGAACTCTTCACTTGTTCTAGATAAGGCATGTCCACTTGCTGCACTATTAAGAAGTGCATGAGCATTATAATTGAAACCCTCATAAAAAGTGTGAGCAAGTACCTCATTAGTTTGCATGTGGTGTGGGAAAGCATTCAACATTTGTTTGAAATGCGCCCATGCTTGGTACATGTCTTCCCCTTGCTTTTGAATAAAGTTTATTATCTCACCGCTCAGCTTAGCAGTTTCCTTGGATGGGAAGAATCGACTCAGGAACTTCTTTGCTAGACAATCCCAAGTAGTGATGGAGTTTGGTGGTTCAGAATCTAACCAACGCCTTGCGGCTCCTAATAATGAGTATGGGAACAACGTCAGCTTCACATAGTCCGATGAGACTCCAATTGGGATGTATTTATCAGTAATATCTACGAAGTTCCTAAGATGGATTTGAGGATCCTCGTGAGGGAGACCAGTGAATTGCCCATTAGAATGGAGGATCTATACCATGCTCTGCTTTAGTTCAAATCTACCCCCCGGTGGAGGTTTCCTAATACTATATGCCAAATTAGTTGTGAGTGGGACTGCCACATCATCTACAGGCCTTGCTGGGATGACAAAGGGTATGCCTTGGTTATTCCCATTCCCTCCGTTATTCGGGCTTCCTTGGTTGTTCACATTTTCTGGGTTATTTACGTTGTCTTGATTATCATCCCTAATGTTCCCCAAAAGACCTAAGCCCAGTTCTCCTCGTCCTTGCTTCATACGGTTCTTTTTTCTATGTTCTCGTAGAACTCATTCGGGTTCGTTGTATGGTTCGACAAGTTCTCCTTTCCTAGCCAGACCTGAAAGTCAAGTGCCTGCAATAACAAGCTAAGATCAAGTAATTAATATCTGAAAGTTTTAATTGTAGACTAAAGAAGATCGAATATAAATCAATTTCTAAGTCCCCGGCAGCGGCGCCAAAAACTTGTTGCTCCCCAATATACACGCAAGTGTACGTGGTCGCGCAAGTAATATAGATTCTTTAAAAAATGAGTTATCATTCCCAAAGGAATAATGATAAATTTATATTCACTTAATTCTACAACTAAAAGTAGAAAGTAACCTTTTCAAGAGTTGATGATTTATTGTTTATCTTCTAATAATTATGAACTAATTGAAAGTAACTAATTGTGAACGACTTTGATATAATGTTTCAAGCAAGTTAAAAGCAATTCCAGGGCTGCATCATATAATGAATATCATGTATCATATTATTGACTTAGAACTAAATTTGGTTGTCAAGTTACTAGTTTATAGGGTTGATGATATGATTCGGGTTATACGCCTCTCGTCGCCTACCCCGGTTAGCTATCTAACTACATCGTTGAACGGGGATAAATAGACTAACTGGTGAACATTTATAATTCATCCTATTTTGTAACCGTGAGATGGATCAAGCTCTCTATATTCTCTGGTCTATCTAACCTCTCCTCTCCCGATTTTAAGATTAGACAATGGATTTATCTTATGGTGCGCAAGCATAAAATACTAAAACAAGAATATAGAAGTAACTTGTATTAACTATCAAACTATTGAATTACAACCTATTACAAACTTGAGTTCTTGCTCTTGCACACTAAATCAAACGCCGAACCCCTATAATGGAGCCCTAAGGATCCTATTTAATGTTTAAAAGTTGGAATCCTATTTGGGAACAAATCCTACTCAAATTAGGAATCCTATTTAATGTTTAAAAGTTGGAAAAGTCGAAAAAAGTGGGACGTGTCGCGCCTCCATCGTGCCTAGCAGCGCGCGCAGAAGTTCCACTTGTGGTGCGGTGCTCCAAGCAGCGCACCTGAAAATTGGCGCAGAACTTTAGTTGCTGGCGCGAGGCGCCTCTCAACGCGCCTCTTGTGTTCCCTCAGTACTTCTGGGGCTGGCACGTTGCGCCAAGCAGTACTCCCCAAAAGTCTTGCAGAACTTTGTGGGCTGGCGTGATGCGCCTCTGAGTATGCCAAGCCCTAGGGTCTTCACACTTAGTCAATTTCTTGTGCGTCTTTTCTCCTTCTTTCTTTGTTCCAACTCCAATTCCTTCGAGAGTTCCTAAAACAATTAATCATGTGTGTAAGTGCACAATCATCACAAGTATAACAAAAATCAAGCTAATAGACTCAAGATCATTCCTCAATTCAAGCACTTTATGGACAATTATTGACAACTTAGGCATAGAAATATGCCTAAGATCAATTCGCATACTTCTTTTGTCTACTCTGGGCTGCTAAAAGCTTAGTGTGAATACTCCGAACCTTATCTTGAGCATCCTTCACTAAATCAACCCCCAATGGTTTCACAGCTCTAGCCTCAAACCATCCTATAGGTGATCTACATCCCTTCCCATAGTGTGCCTCGAATGGTGCCATATCAATGCTGGAGTGATAACTATTATTATAGGAGAATTCACACAAAGGTAAGAACTTATTCCAATGTCCTCCAAAATCAATCACACATGCCCTCAACATGTCTTCTAATACTTGAATAGTCCTCTCCAACTGCCCGTCTGTATGTGGATGGAAGGTTGTACTAAAAGTGAGTTGTGTGCCTAATTCATCATGCAATTTTCTCCAAAACTTGGATGTGAATTGGGTACCACGGTCTGAGATGATAGAGAAGGGCACCACATGCAACCTCACTATCTCTTTCATATAAACTTTAGCCAATTGCTCAGCATTATAATCTATTCTTGCCGGAATAAAATGGGCTGGCTTGGTCAATCTATCAACCACTACCCAAATAGAATCAAACTTCCCCAAAGTCTTGGGAAGACCAACCACAAAATCCATGGCTATCCTTTTCAACTTCCATTTCAGAATTGATATTCTTTAAAGTAAACATGCATGCCTTTGATGTTCATACTTCACTTATTGACAATTTTGACACTTCGCCACAAACTCCGCTATATCCTTTTTCATGCCCGACCACCAATAAATTCGCTTCAAATCTCGATACATCTTGGTCACACCCGAATGAATAGAATATCGCAAACCATGAGTCTCTGCAATCAAGTCATCTATTCTAGGAACACATATTCTCCCTTAAAACTTAGCACACCATCCGCATCAAGAGTGGTCTCTTGTGCCTTACCATTCGCAGTCCTCTTCCTAAGCTCCTCCAAATTCTCATCCTCAAATTGTTTGGCCTTGATCTCCTCAATGAATGTGGCCCTTACTTCAATACTAGCTAACACCCCACCTCTTTCTGAGATGGCCAATTGCATGAACTTAGACTCTAAGGTTTGAATTTCTTTAGCCAAAGGTCACTTGGATACATTCAAGCAAGCTAAACTACCCATACTCACCTCTTTTCGACTCAAAGCGTCTGCCATCACATTAGCCTTTCCCGGATGGTATTGAATGGTCACATCATAATATTTAAGTAACTTCATCCACCTTCACTGCCTCAAATTCAGATCCTTTTGAGTGAACACATGCTGCAAACTACGATGATCGGTAAACACTTCACATTTAACACCATATAGGTAATGCCGCCAGATCTTAAGAGCAAACACTACCACTGCCAACTCTAAATCATGTGTTGGATAATTCCTCTCATGCACCTTCAATTGGCGCGAGGCATAAGCTATAACATTCTTATCATGCATCAACATAGCACCCAAACTAGAATGTGAAGCATCACAATAAATAATAAAATCGTTACCCTCAACCGGTAATGTTAGAATGGGCGCGGTGGTCAAGAGAGTCTTGAGTTTTTGGAAGCACTTATCACATTTTTTAGTCCATTCAAATTGTATCTCCTTTTTGGTGAAATTAGTCAAGTGTGTGGCGATAGAAGCAAAGTTCTTCACAAATCGACGATAATAGCTAGCGAGCCCAACAAAACTCCTAACTTCCGTCACAGAACTAGGCCTAACCCAATTCTTAACTGCCTCAATCTTTTGGGGATCTACCATTACCCCTTCTATTGAAACTACATGCCCCAAAAATGCAACCGATTTCAACCAAAATTCACACTTAGAAATTTTAACATATATGTTTTGCTTCCCAAGAACACCCAAAACACTACGAAGATGGTTGGCATGCTCCTCCTCACTTTTCAAATAGACCAAAATATCGTTAATAAAGACTATGATGAAAGAATCAAGAAATGTCTTGAACACCCCATTCATTAAACTCATAAAAGTTGCAGGCGCATTGGTCAAACCAAAAGACATAACCAAAAACTCATAGTGCCCATAGCGAGTTCTAAACACCGTCTTGGGCACATCCTCAGGCCTAATTTTCAATTTATGGTAGTCAGACCTTAGATCAATCTTAGAGAAAACTGATGCACCTTCTAATTGGTCAAAAAGATCATCTATTCGAGGCAAGGGATACTTATTTCGAATAGTGACCCTATTCAATTGCAAATAATCTATACACATTCTCATACTACCATCATTTTTCTTAACAAACAAAACTAGAGCACCCCATGGGGAGGCACTAGGACGAATAAATCCCTTATCAAGAAGCTCTTGGATTTGAGTCTTAAGCTCTCTTAATTCTATCGGAGCCATGTGATATGGAGGGATAGAAATGGGACGAGTACCAGGTTCTAAATCAATGCAGAAGTTTATATCTCTATCAGGAGGCATACCAGACAAATGATTAGGCAACACTTCTATAAATTCCGACACCACAGGAATAGACCCAATGGATGGAGCCTCAGTCTCAACATCCCTAATATGAGCCAAATAAGCCAAACAACCATGTCCTATCAATTTCTTAGCCCGAATGGAGGATATGATCTTAGTTTGCTTAGGCTTGTACATCCCTTCCCACTCTAATTTTTCCCTTCCCGAAATTTCTAGAGTTTCGGACTTAGTATTACAATTAAGTACGGCGTAATAGGGGGGCAACCAAGTCATACCTAATATTTTGTCAAAGTCAGTCATATCCAAAATCACCAAATCAGCCCAAGTCTGAAAACCCATAAACAAAATAGGACAAGCACGATAGACATGTGTCACGGACTTAGAGTCTCACTAATGCTCCGTGCGGCACTTGACAACTTACTCACGATTCTTTCACGATCTTGTAAGCTCAAGTAAGCCCTTTTGAAACTAAGATCGCTAAGAGAATGAAAAGGAAGACTTGGAGAATTTTGGAAGAAGACTTATATTGCTTGGAGAATGCTTTACAAGTTGCTTGAATGCTTGGTTGCTTTCTTGGTTGGATACCTTGCAAATGAATGGCACCCTCTATTTATACTAACTTCTAGGGACTAAAGTACAATTTTAAATTACTTCCTAAGTCCCTAAACTTATTTACACAAAAGCCCCTCTCTAGAATTCTCTACACACTCTAGAGAATTCAAAGACTTTCTTGGAAACTATCTAAATTATTCTAGAGAATTCCTTAGAATTCTCTAGCCTTCTTGAATTCTCTAAAGGGTTCTAGAGTCTTCCGAAAACCTCTCCACAACTCTAGACCCTTCCGCCCTCATCCGGACGCAAAATTAGATCGTGAAGTGGCGGGACGTGACACTCTCCCCCACCTATTTATGCGACGACCGCGTCGCATTGCTACTACATCATCATCCGAGCCTTGTGCGTGTGCGACCAATAGTCCATTGACTTGATTAAGGCCCTTACGCAATGCCTTCAACGTCTTCCATATCTCTTCTAGCTCGGTCTTCTGTCCTACCTCCTTCCTAGGAGGCAAGCGCCTTGGCGGCTTCTTTGGCATCACAACATTGTTCTCGTTTGGCACCTTCTTCATGCACGGTGGCAAGGACCTTCTTGCACCATTGTCCTTCTTCGAACTTGCAATGGTAGCTCTAGACGTCGACTCCTTTTTCTTAGGGTTTTTCTTGAGCTGCATGGCCGTTAGGCGAACTTGTCCTTCCGTCTTAGGCATCTTGACCATGGGCACCATACATGATCTTTCTTGCTCCATGATTAAAAGTCGTTGGAGGTAGGGGTCGATCACTGCGTGGCACTGCTGGAAGAACTCTTGCCCAAGAATTATGTCAAAGAGATCTAAAGGAGTGACAATGAAGTTGGCCTTACCTTGCCACTCGCCTAGCATGATGCTCACTCCATGCGCGACTCCACACACTGGGGTCGGTGGTGCATTGACCGTCCTGAGTTGGGCGTTGTTTGAACTGTAACTCAGCCCCAACCTCATTGCTGCCTTCTTGGTCATGAGATTGACCTCTGCACCCGTGTCGACCAAAGCACAAGCGGGTTTTCCATTGATCTTAAGGTCGACATACTGCGCGCCGTATCCTCTTGGCTTCTCTGGCTGCTTCGTGATGGCTCCGCATAGTCCTATCAAACCCAACTGTATCGTCCCTTCGCCTTGTCCTTGCTCCTGGGCGTCTTTCTCCTTTTGCTCTCGCAGGATGGCACCAAGACTCTTCAGTTCAGGGCACCTTGCATAACCATGCGGCCCGCCGCATATATAGCAACCACCTTTGTTGGCAAGCTCTGCCTTCCTCTCTGTGTTGTCATGACGTCCATATTTCTTGCCATCAGACTTGTAGGTATCATGATTCTTGGGATGTGACCACTGTTCCTCGGTTTTGCCACGATCTCCCCCACCATGGTCATGACTACCTCTCATCTCTTCTCCTCTAGATCTGTCGGGCTTCTCATGCCTGAAGTCTATCAAAGCTTCAGTCTGCGTGATGGCTTCGTCTATGGTCCTGACTTGCCGACGTTCCAACTCCGTCCTGGCCCAATTTTGCAGCCCATCCATGAAGTGGAACAACATATCTTCATCCGTGAGGTTAGGAATTTGAAGCATGAGGGTAGTGAACTCCTGCACATATGCGCGGATGCTGTCTGTTTGCTTCAACTCTCTAAACTTGCGCTTCACCTCATAGATGACGTTGTTAGGGAAGAAGGCTTTCTTGAACTCCTCTCGAAATTGCTCCCAGGTGTTGATGGTGCACGTCCCCTTCCCTATCTCGGCCTCCTTGCGCCTCCACCATAGCATGGCCATCTCCGAAAGATACAACACAACGGTGTTGATCTTACTCTCGTCGCTTTTCAGCCTGTTGCACTTGAAGTAATTCTCCAAATGCCAAAGGAAATTCTCCACCTCTTGCGCGTCACGGACGCCTTTGAACATAGGTGGCTTGGGAGCCTCAACCCTGGCCTCCCTATCTCAATCAAGCGACGATGATCCTCCAGCTGCCACACCTTCCTTGAGTGTTTTCATCTCGACCTTCATGGTCTCAATCGTGCTTAACGCCTCCATGAGCCGACACTCCAAGGAAGTGATAGCCTCATTCATCTCAAACTCGGCCCGCTGACGTCCCTCCAACTCCTTACGGATGTTTTCGATCTCCTCAAGGGTGAAGTCTTCGAGGGTCTTAAACTTGCCATCAGTCACATTTAAATGCCGGCCTAATATCTCCACGGCCTGCCTCACCGTTTCAACCCTTGCGATCCACTCCTCTCCAGGTGTGACGTCAATGGGCTCCTCGCCACGGTCATCGTCACTTGCTTCGGTGGTCGAAGGTGGGTGAGATGTTAGCACCTCGCTTGGTGTGGGGTCAAGCAGCATTTCCTCACTACTTTTTTGGTGTTTCTTTCCCTTGCGCTTCTTCTTTCCACCATCCGGATGGACCTTAGTGGTGCTAGCGGCGTTTACGTCCCCTTCGGTTGCCATTCCCTTAGTGCAAACCTTCGCTCTGATACCACTTTGTCACGGACTTAGAGTCTCACTAATGCTCCGTGCGGCACTTAACAACTTACTCACGATTCTTTCACGATCTTGTAAGCTCAAGTAAGCCCTTTTGAAACTAAGATCGCTAAGAGAATGGAAAGGAAGACTTAGAGAATTTTGGAAGAAGGCTTATATTGCTTGGAGAATGCTTTACAAGTTGCTTGAATGTTTGGTTGCTTTCTTGGTTGGATACCTTGCAAATGAATGGCACCTCCTATTTATACTAACTCCTAGAGACTAAAGTACAATTTTAAATTACTTCCTAAGTCCCTAAACTTATTTACACAAAAGCCCCTCTCTAGAATTATCTACACACTCTAGAGAATTCTAAGGCTTTCTTGGAAACTATCTAAATTATTCTAGAGAATTCCTTAGAATTCTCTAGCCTTCTTGAATTCTCTAAAGGGTTCTAGAGTCTTCCGGAAACCTCTCCACAACTCTAGACCCTTCCGCCCTCATCCGGACGCAAAATTCGACCGCGAAGTGGCGGGACGTGACACATGGGTAACTATGACTGACTCTCCAACTGGGGTAGAAACATAGATAGGGGCATCAAGTATATCACAAATCATATCAAACTCTGAGGCAAATCGCACAGATACATAAGAATAAGTAGAACCTAGATCAAATAACACATTAGCCATCCGTTCATAGACAAGAATAGTACTTGTGATCACCGCGTCAGATGCCTCTGCCTCATTCTTGCCCGAAAAGGCATAACACTGAGCCATATCATCTTGACGAACCACTTCCCTGCTTGGTTGCACATTACCTCTGCCTGCATTACCATTTCCTCTACCTCCATGGCCTCGCTGATTACCTCCTCGCCCACGTTGTGGATGTCCTCTACCATTATTACCATTCCCCGTGGGTACCACTGCTCTAGACTGTTGTTGCGCAGAATCTAACACACATGGATGGAGACAATCTCTTCTCATATACCCAGGTTCTCCACAGTTATAACACATACGATCAAAAAGTGGTCTACCACCCGTCGAAGGCGCAACTCCCTAGCTATCCTGAAAATTATGATATGGAGTTTCTGAGTAACTACCTGCAGAGGCGGGCATAACGAACTGAATTGGCTTGGCTGCAAGCGTTGGCCTTCCGGACCCCTTGGAATAAGAACCTTGAAAGTTACCCGAGTTCTTGGCCCTTTTTTCCTATGCCTTAGCTTGACCGTCTCACCTCACCCCTTCCACTTTCTTAACATAGTCTGTCACCTCATTAAAGTTTCTCCCTGCAGAAGTCATATGAACAGATAATACTTGCAACTTAGAATTTAACCCTTTAATAAATAACTGGATTCTCTCTTCCTCAGTAGTCACCAATTGAGTAGTATATCTAGACATAGCAAGGAACTTGGCCTCATAAGAAGCCACAATCATACCACCTTGCTCCAAAGCCATGAACTCATCCTTCTTGCGATCCCTCAAAGTCTTAGGCACATATTTCTCTAAGAACAGAGCATGAAACTGGGTCCAAGTAAGTGGAGGTAAAGTATAAGGTTTGCATTCCATATAAGCTATCCACCACTGCTTAGCCTCACCTTAAAGTTGGAAAGACACAAACTCAACCCCATACTAATGAACAATACCCAGTTTATGAAGCCTCTCATAGCAATCCAGAATAAACTCATAAGCATCCTCATTTTCAGAACCAAGAAACTCAGGAGGCTTTAGCTTCAGAAATTTAGTCAACATTTCATGCTCATTACCAGTCATAACAGAACCCAACAAAGGATGGAAGAAGGCATCATTACCTCCAGTCCCACCACCCTGGGTGCAGTGCTAGCAACAGGATGATTAGTAAGAGCTTAAGTTGCTTGAGCAAAAGGAAGCACTCCAGGACCAACCAATCCCTTTAAGAACGACATGATATATTGAGCTAACACTGGATCCAAAGGAGGAACACCTATAGTTCCAGCCTGCATCTCTTCCTCTTGTCCCACATCCTCAACATCTTCAACATCAAAGTTTTCCTCTTCAATCTCTTCATGATGTACATGAGGGTTCTCATTCACAGGAGCATTCTCAATCGGAGATCCCTTTCCAACAGGCGCTACTCTTCCATGACCTCTACCCCTAGCTCTTCCTCTACCCCTGCCTCAACTGCGACCTATCGATACCTATTCCTCAACCGGATCATTGATGGGAGCTACGGGCCTGACGCCGTTGAATCTAGTATTAACCATCTGCGGACAGAAGAGTGAAAGAGGTTAGATACCAATTTTAATCACCAGATAGCAATTGGAATCAAGTCATAACACAAAAGGAGACAAGAAAAAACATAGAGATTTCCTAAAGTCCTATAGCCTCTCGAAGAAAAGTAAAGGCGTCCCCATACCTTTCCGCGAGACTCTACTAGACTCATTTTGGTACATCGAGATCAACGAACCTAGGCTCTGATACCAACTTGGTCACGACCCCGACCATCGTGATTGGCACCCACACTAACTCTCTGGTGGGAGAACCACTACTACAACTCAAACCAAGCAACTAAACCAAAACTAAGACATTTAAGTATATGAAAGCAGAAATAATAGCTAAAAACTGAAGTTCCCATAAACTTCAACAAAAGATCTAACAACTAACAATGCGGAAGAATTAACTTAGAACCTGAAAGTCAATGTACCAAAACATCTAACAATGATCCAAGTTTAAACAAGAAGGGATACAACCCCATACTAATGAACTAACTAAAACAAATGTCTAAGTCCGGAAATGGTGGACATAGACGAAAGAGAACCCATGGCAGCCTGGAAGAATTGACTCACCTTTGAATTCAAACGATCACTGATCTCCTAAGCAAGGTCTATCAGTAGCCGCTTGAAGATGCCATGTACTCAACAAAAATAAGAGCAAGTGCAGTATCAGTACACAACCACAATGTACTGGTAGGATCACGCGGCTATCCCACTAAGTGCACCATAAGCAAGTCAAGATAACATTATAATCACATGCATATATATATATCAACATATACAATATTATCAGCATTTACGAACAACGAGCAACTTCACATTTTTTATCAAATCATTGGTCCTCTCATGGAACCCAAGCCCAAATAGTTAGCATACCAGAACGTGGTATTCGATCCCATAACTATGCCGAAACGTGGTAATCAATCCCATAGTTATGCTGGAACGTGGTAATCAATCCAAGTTAGTTATGCCGAAACGTGGCAATCAATCCATTCAACACACCACAATCACAAGTATATCATTAAGACCATACCTTTAAGTCATGATTTCATGGCAATCATCATTCATCTATCTCATTTACAACAAGTGTGATCAATATTGCAACATTCATACATATACAAGTATCATAATGAAACAAGAACAAACATACAGCACACAATCGTAGAATCACAACCATCACCTACCTCGAAACAATCTTGAAACCTTAAGAAACTTGATCCTTCCCTTTTCTGAATTTGTTCTGCTTGTTCTTGGTCTACAAACAATCATTATAACACAGGAATCAATAAACAATCACTAATTACCCAGATTACTAACAATTCTATAAATCCTAGATTAAACTCATGATCCCAATCATCCCAATTAGGGCTATCTCCACCATAGAATATATATCAAAACCCCTCCCCATCAATATTTACCCATTCTATTACGTTCTACGGATCGAAAATTGGATTCGGGGAGTGAAAAGCTTACATTTAGCTCAAGAATGGTGAAAAACGATTAGGAGTCACCTGTGGTTCGTTCCTTAGCTCTAAAAGTTGAAAAGTGCATAATGAGGTCATTTAGGGGTTTATTAATGACTTTAATTCGCGTTGAGCCCGCCACAACGATTGTCACCCCGTTGTAGCGGCCCCGCCAAAGCAGCAAAACCCAGCGCCCAAGCAGGTTACGCGAGACAGAGAGTTATTTCAAGAATTCCAAGATTTTCATTTCACAACACACCTCTAACCAACGACGCTCAAAAAATACTCTTTACGCTAAGTTCAATTTCGGGAGTTCTACTCGCCCGAATTTAATTCCGTAAAGTCATACGGATTCCTTAACGAGTTATCTATTCCCTCATGAATCAAAAACACAAATACTTCACCTGATTGTTGCCAGATTTTCCTACACCTCAAAGACTCCGATTTTGTCCAAATTTGGACAAGATTGGAAAAATCTAAATACTACGAAAAAGTTTTTTCTGATCCCAAATTTTTCCTCGTTGACTTTTCTATAACGACGGGAACAAGTTGTTCATTAACTCGACATAAGTACTCAAATAAAATTTTACCTTTATGAGGTGTAAATACAATTCACCAATATTTAATTATTAGAGTTTATATTCTACACAATTTATCAACATAAAAGGATAAGAAATCATAACATGTTTTTCTTTGCAAGTAATTTTCTTTTTTTTTTAAATAAAAGTGCTTTTACTGAACTTTCAATACTTTTGCAAGATCAATAAGAAGTTTTTCATATTGAAAAATACTGAATTGCTTTTTATTATTAAAATGACGTTATGGAAAGAAAGAGCGAAAAAAAATTCTTTCTTTCAAATTATGTGGTATAATTTAACCAAAAATATAGTTCTTTTTATTGATTTTTTATGAAGTAATTTAACTAAATATCGATATACATTTTTTTTACTCTTTGAAATATTAGGGAATTTTACTTTGGGATAAAGAAAAACTATATATCAACATATTTGGTCGATAATTACATGATTTTGATAAATTAAAATATTTAAAGTTAAAACTATTTTTATACATAATAATGTGTATTTAAAAAAAAAATTTGAAAAATAATGGCATACAAATAAAAGTAATAAATTCAGGTTTCCTTAATGAAGGGTTTGACCCTTACTCCCAGAGAAAATTAACTATAAGGATGTAAAACATCAATGCTTATTATAATCCTAAAATATTTCCTCCGTTCCTACTTATATGTCATCATTTTAGATTTCGGGTCTCTTAAGAAATTTGGTAAGTTTACCATTGTATCCTTATTTAATGATCTTTTGAAGTCAAATTTTCAATAAATGAACATAAATTAATTTATTTTGATTAATTAAACTAATCATTGAACACATATTAATCATTTAGTTTTTTTATGTTGGTCAAATTCATGCTTTCAAGGCTAATAATTCTCAAGGGTAAAATATGAAGAATAATGTCATCTATGCATTGATTTTGTGAAATGACAAATATTAAGAGCTATCTAATTTTAGTAAGAATGACATACTCCCTCTGTCCCTAATTACTTGTCCATTTTGACAAATCAAAGAAAGGACAATTTTTTTTATCTATTATACCCTCAATTAAATGATTAATTACTTTTAAAAATGTATAACTTTTCATCCACTTCATAATTAATAGGAGTAAAATGATAAACTCACTATGGGTGTGTTTGGTATGGTTTTCCAATTTTCTCATGTTTGGTTGAGTTAAATGCTTTCCAAATCAACTCATTTTCCTCAAATTTAAGGAAAATGACTTCCCTTCAAAACTTAAGGAAAACATTTTCCAAAACTCTCTTCCAACTTCTAATAAAAAAAAATTGTTGAAAAAATCAATTTATTTGGTCCCTACCCTCAAACCAGCCCCCCAACCACCCCCAAAAAAAATAAAAATTTAAAGTTTGTTTTTAGATTCAATATTTTTACCCCACCCTCACCCCTACCCCCACCCCCTACCACCACCCCTCCCAAAAAATATTAAAAGTTATTTTTAAAAGATATTTCTAATTTCAATTTTTTATCTTTTTACACCCCCACCTCCTACCGCCCCCAACCCCCTATCACCCCCACCCCCTTCAAAAGATAAAAATTAAGTTTGTTTGTAAAAAAAATTATTTCATTTTTTCACCCTTACCCTCGACCCCCCTACCCAACCCCCACCCACCCCCTACCACCCCCCCACTCCCCAAAAAAAATTTAAGTATGTTTTTAAAAAATATTTCGACATCAAAATTTCATTTTTTTCACCCCTACTCGACCCCCAAAAAAATAAAATTTTAAGTTTGTTTTTAAAAATATTTTCGACTTCAAAATTTCATTTTTTCCACCCCTACCCTCGACCCCCACCCATCCACCCACCCCTACCAACCCCCCAAAATAAAATTTAAGTTTGTTTTTAAAAATATTTTCGACTTCAAAATTTCATTTTTTCACCCCTACCCTCGACCCCCACCCACCCAACCCCTACGGCCCCTCCACCCCAAAAAAATTTAAGTTTGTTTTTAAAAAATATTTTTAACTTTAAAATTTCAATTTTTCACCCCTACCTCGACCCTCCATCCACGCCCTACCGCCCCCAAAAAAAAATTTAAGTTTATTTTTAAAAAATATGTTTAACTTCAAAATTTCAATTTTTCAGCCCTACCCTCGACCCTCGACCCCCCACCCCCAAAAAAAAATTAAGTTTGTTTTTAAAAAATATTTTCAATTTCAACAATTATTTTCTACTCTAGTAAAAATAAAAAATAAAAATTCATTCATAAATCAAACACTAAAAATCTTTTTCGAAAAATATTTTCTACTCACCAACCAAACATGAGAAAATAAGTCAAAAATCAACTTGTTTTCCAAAAAAATATTTTCCAAGGAAAACATTTTCCTTCATACCAAACACACCCTATATCATTAATTTTTTTCTTAATTAGTGTGTCAATTCAAAAGTTGACAAGTAATTAGGAACAGAGGGAGTATAAATTATGAACAAATAGAGTAGTAATTAAGAGTTTAAATTTAACTATAACATTAATAAACAATTCATAAATTTGTTATCAAAATAAATTATACATATTTTTTTTTCTTGATAATAATTATTTTGATAAAGATATTTTAGTTAGTAATTTTTTTTAATAATATTGGGCACGTGTGCTGACACGGGCCATTTCCCCTAGTATATATATTTCTGTTATATAAGAAAGATAGTTTGCAACATTTCAACATGGCTGCTTGTTAGTCATTGAATTTTTAAATAAGGGCATTTTGGTCATTTCTCTTCCAAGCTGATATGCATTTAGATACGTGTCTTACATTCTTTGTTGTTGAATAAACACGTAGTGGCTCTTCTTCTCTGTCTCTATCTCTTTTTCTCTGTTTACTTAAAAACAAGCACAAGCTGCCACTCTTTTTCTTTGATCATCTTTTTTTTTTTTTTGGTTTTATTTTAGGTTGATCACTTAATTATGTTCATATTCGAGGGCACAACAAGATTTTATGAGTTGTCACCACTCACCCACCCCTTCTCAGATGCTATTGGATATCATCTTCCTTTAATTGGTTAAGAATTCAAGAGCCTTCAAGTTAATCTCAGGTTTTACCTTCCAAATACAAGTATTTTTAATTTTTCCTATGTTACAAGATAATTTTTTGTTAAAGATTAATGTCATCTCTCATGTGTAGGCCATATGCAGAACCATGTTGTAGAGCAATAGAAGAAGTGACGTAAGGGAAAATCCAAATGCGGAACCATGTTGTAGAGAAATAAAAGAGGGACCTATCAACTATATGGGTTTCAATGAACAAATAAGATTGGGATCTGAATTTTGAATCAGTTTAAGGGAGTTTATTAAGGTAACCCAATTTACTTCGTTGTGTTTGTGAAGTTAAATTTTCCAAACCAACTAGGCTGAATCTTGTTTAAACCCAATTTGCTGCAGAATAAATTTGAAGTTGAAGTGGGTAACTTCACCTTTTCCATTTAAGCAGGAGGTACCATTTTGGATTTGTTTTAGGTTTATTGAACTGGGAATAAATCTATTCCAGGAAGATTTTGTATTTTGATGGAAATGAATCACTTCGCTGTGTTAAAAATTTGATTTTGAATATAGGGTTTGCGGTATGGACAAAAACCGCCCCCACCGGGAACATAAATGTAACCAATCAAATGGGATTACCTGTGTTTGCAAAGACAAAGTATGTCATTATTTACTCTCAAATTAAAGTTCCTCATAATAAAATCAATATTGGGCCCGTGACACTTAAATTTGACCACACAAGTAAACACTCCAACTTTGAATAATACACATCTAGACATTTCAAGTTATCTTCATTGTGTCAGTTGAACACTTTAACTCACAATTGATCATTTAAACACCTTCAAATTTTATGTGTCAGCGAGAATGAGTTAGAAGTTTAAGTGATCAATTGAAACTAATTTTAGAAGATGGAATAATTGAGCACAAGTAAATGTGAACCGATGAGCACTTGGAATAGATAAAGTGGGATGTAAATTTGGAACGTGAAGCACAATAAAAGGTGACCCAACCTTAGCATCGTGCAAGTAGATAGAAATTGATAGCAATTTCTTCTTCTGACAATCAAATACTGCAATAGAAGTCTTGAGCAACAAAAGTCCTAACATTATTTGAGGTCGAACAGAATTTGTAAATAAGATAAGGAGCGATATTAGCTTAGGTGTTTAAACGTATTTTAGAAATCAAGAAATTCTAGCTGCCTAAATTTTGTAGTAAGGGTTACCCAACACCTCCAGTAAAATAATCGATGTCGTTTAAGTTGGCGGAACATTATCATTATCAAACAAAATCAGCAAGTTTTAAGATAATTTGATCATGAAACATCATAAGGCACTATTTTAAAGTATATTTGCAAATTATCTCATGATTATACTTTCAAACTGAAAAATGAATATAAGGCTTTCTACAATTATAACCAACTATAGACCTATTAGTCGTTAGCGAACTCCAACGTCCTTTACGTATGATAAATAATGAAATAGTCATCTTATATGTCAAAATTGAAACATCAGTTATATTTTTTTGTGTGTATAACATTAGTTAGTACTTGCATATCGTTCAAGTAGACACCATACTGACGTCTGTTGTACATATTCTGGATATTTCTAATAGTATTTGATATTAACCATCCTTTGCAGAAGCCATGACCCTTGCGTCATTAATATTAATATTTTCAGAAGCATAATAAGTGCATAGCTGCTTCACTGAACAAATTCCGATAATATTAATTTGACTATTGGGCCAGTGCTTGCCACGGGCCTTTTCCATCTAGTATATATATATATATATATATATATATTTATATATAGAAGCACTGGTTTCAACATGTTAGTTTTCTGGCATTAAATCAAAGAGTTAGGGTATTAAAGTCTTCACAACAAAATTGCAAGATAAACTTGCTTAGAAAAGTTGTACTTCTCGCTTTGTTATTTGGACCTTAGGAAAAACTCTTTAAAAAGTCCATCCTTTTCTAAGTATTTATTTACAAACCAATGAACCATGCCTACCATTGAAGAATATGATGGGTCCCACTTTTTTGTTTGTCATTAATGTCATAAGACGGGTCCTGTTGAATATTAAGTACTTATTACTTTTTTATTGTCATAAATAAATATTTTCTTTATTTAATTTTATTTGTTTGTTATTTAAGAATAATTTTTAAATTTTATCTATTAATTTCCACATATTAAGAAATATGATTTTTTTTAATCCATATTTTGCTTTTAGCATTAATTACTTACTAGTGAATTCATCCGCTCTTCACGCAGTCATATAAAATAGATAATTTATTAAATACTATCATTATATGGAAGAAGTGTTTATAAATATGATAATATATTTATCTAATATTGTATTTAATATATATAAATCTAAGTTGGGGTTTTGTGAATATTTTTCAAGAATTTCTCCATACATAAAAAAATATATAAAATAAAATAATAATATCTTTCTATAAATGTGGACAAACATACAATTTGATTCCACAAAGGAAAAAGTAAGAAAACTACGTGTGATGTATTTATTATTTTTTAAAAGTGAAAGAACACAATATTTATTCTTACAATGTATTAAAAAAATTAAAAATAAATCACATAAATATACTATTTGTCAAAGTAAAAAGAAAATTAAAGAATGGATAAGGTATTTTGAGTTTGTTAATTACAATTAATATACTTTTAATATAAAATGAGTTATAATTACCATCAAACAACGAATAATGATTTAACCGTAAAAACTCCTACGCATTTATGTCTCAATTCTAAATAAATGTAAATAATATTTATTGTGTACATATAATTTCTTTAGAATTACATCACTCTCCCTCCCGTTACTTTATCTTTATCAATTTTCATGTCATGCCATAATTCTTGATAGTTCGGAGAACTTAAACATAATAAATATCAAATGAAAAATATATTTCAATGATTAAAATTTATTTTTACACAATCAATTATAAATTTTAAAACTTGATTAGTAGTTAGCAGACTTTAAAACATAATTAAGTTACTAATTTGAACAAAAGGAAATTAATTATAAATTTAAACATGGTTAGTACTTATAGTCGAATTCCAATCATAATTGAGATAAATTCATAAGAAAGTAATATCTCTTTAGGATCTACTCCATTTTAAAATACTAATTTGAATCAAAAGAAATTATAGACTTACAACAATCATAGATCCATATAAATTAAACTTAGGAGGCATCATAGTAATTCATAAGAAAGGAAATAAAAAATAAATAAAATACATATATCATTACATCTTTAATCATAAAAAATAGAAGGAAAAGGAAATCAATACATAATTGTGTGAGCTCTTGTCGATATCCACTTCACAAGTCTATCACTATTCAAGAGTTTTCTTCCCGTTATTTAAGTCAAACAAAAGAATGAGTATAATATAATAGTGGAAATAAATGATAACTTTGAATTGAATCTGAAGAAAAAAAATTGAATTTATATGGGGGGGAAAATGGAGGAATATCATAGGGTGTCTTAGCTTTTACATTAAATATTTAATGGTTATGAATATGAAAAGTTGGAAAATTTGAGAATTATAAATATTATTAATAGGAAAAATTACGTAGATGAGTTATGAGTTATGGTGGTATAAAAATATATAAGCAAATATGATAGGAAAACATAGGTAAAGAAGATATAAATATAGCATATCAATTGTATTAATTGATAAACTACGTGGGCTTAATTTATTTATTAATTAATTGTATTAAATAAATTAAAGGAGAAAATATATTAAAATTTGAGAAAAAAAGATAAACACTATTGTTGGCTATAAAGTTTTTATAATTTGGCATGTGAAGAGTCTTAGTTGTAAGTGTTTCTTCATTAATAAAATATTAATTTGTAATAAATTAAGTGATTTACTTTTATAACAACATAATTAATTTAAATTTAAAAAAATCTAAATAAACCACAAAAAAAGAAAAATTGGAATGGAGGCCATAGAGAGGTGCCACATCACCTTTTCTATGTTTCTCCTTTATATATATATATTAGTGAAACTATCCGCGCTTCACGCGGCTATATGAAATAATTATAAGTTAATAATATGTAATATTTATATTTAGGTTAGTATCAAATATATAAGATAATATTGATACTTCTCTTCACCTGTGATATCATATGTTTTTCCATTTTTTTAAAACATGTAAAATATAATTATTTTTTTACATTTTTTAAGTGCAAACTATCCATATGTATAAAGTAGAACAAAATATTTACCATGGTGAAGTAAATGAAATAAGAGGTAATATTTTGAAATAACAATATATTGTATTACATTGAAAATATTTTATATGTTTTAATTTCCTCTATCTTTTGTTGGGGTACTAATTTTTTATACAAACTTTGATTTCGTAAATTTTTTTTATTTTTTATTATGTCTTTATTATTAAATTTATTTATTATAATTTTTTAAACATTAATTAAATACTTATAAGAATTATGAAAAATGAAACATACAAAACTTATGAATAATATATAATATTAGAAGTTACAAGTAAGATGAAGAGACATGAGTTATAAATAATTCAAATGTATAATTTTATTAGACATTAAATGTATTAATAATTATGCATTGATTTATTTGTAAAATAAATAAATAAAAATAAGGGGTAAAAATACAAAAATTGAACAAAAAATAATATCATAATCGATGATTGCATGAAAATTATAAATACACTTAAGGTGATGAAAACAGATTGTTACATTCACAAAAAAATGACATCATGAAACTAATATTTTATTTTTCAATTACTTTTTTGCAAGTATAATAAAAATGAAATTCCTAATCATCATAATTTTTTGTTGTTGTTGAAAAGGGGTAATTATATTAATTGTGCTTCATAACAAAGAAAAAGTAGAATAGTAAAGGATCAAATGATTAGCATTGACAATACATTTAGCTAAATTATTTACACAAATCAAAATTTAAATTTTTTTAGCAAGTAAGTAAGTTACTAATAAAAGTTAAAGTAAAAAATAATAATTTAAGTATGTTTTTTTTTTCCTCAACTGTCCAGTTCATTTGAATCAATAACCTTGATCAAATCCCAACCGTTTGTTGTTTTGATCGGATGGACTAGATCAAGCCTACCCTTTATTTCCTTTTGAACTCAAAGAAGCAAACCTAATCTAATTCTCTTCTTCATCCTCTCTTCAAAAATCAAGCGCCGCCTCCTCTTTCTCTCCTCCTCTCCAGCCAGCAGCTCCAGTTGCTCCGAGCAGCGTCGCAGCCCCCTCCATCAGTGAGAACCGGCGAGAGCTCCACCATCGCCGGTGAGCTCTCCCCCTCGCTCCTCCCATCTCCCTCCTCTTCTCCCTCTCTCCTCGGCAGCAGCAACTGCTGCTCTTTCTCCTTCTCCTCGTGAACCAGCGAGGACAACCAAGGAAGTTGCCGGTCTCCGGCGAGAACAACAGCAGCCAACAACACGAGGACACCAGCTCCAACCAGCGACGGCAACTCCAGCGACCGACCAGAACTCAACAACCATGCGAGACCATTAACGTCAGCGAACGACAACAACAACAGCCGCGCAGTCGCCTTCTTCTCCGGAGAGTCGAGCTCCAGCCATAAATCACAATAACAAGTTCATTTATGGCAAGTTCGGATCTTTATTCTCTGTGTTTTGACTTATGGTAGGGGAATTAATTGTGGTCAGGGGTAGCTTTAATAAATCGGTGGCCTAAAACCAAATCCGAATGGAGGCCTTCAATTCGAATATATATTTTTTATAAAATTTATGATAGCCAATTATTTAATATTTTCTTGAGACATACTATTTATAATTTGTCAAACTTGTATTACTTCCTTGCTCTTTTATGAATTTTTTTATTTTCTACAAATACTACTCAATATTTTTTTAAAAAAAACTTATAACCTATTAGTTATTTTAAAAATGAGGCCCTCAAATTTTGGGCCTAAGGCAATTGCTTTTTTTTCAAAGCTGTAGAGCCGCCACTGATTGTGGTAAGTGCTTTGATCAAGGAAAATTGCGTGATATGTTAGTAAATTTTGTGTCATATTACCTCTCTTCTAATTCAAAACAACAGCCTTGTCCTGTTTATGGTACAATATAATATAATGTATTTACCATGATTGTATTGAATTGTAGAGGTTATTATTATTTTGACTTACTTTTAATTGATTTGTTCCCATATTTAAGTTATACAGATCCTTACAGGTCTTGATTTTGGCAAAAGCTTTAAGTGGTTTTGGTAAGAAACCTTTACTGATTCGGTGCCCTCTTCGTCTAAAGAAAATAATATTCCTTGATTGCTTAATTGTTTCCTTCCTTTTAATGACGGTGCCCTCCTCTTTACTATATAAAGTGACCCTTAGTCCTATTATTTCTTCACGCTGGAACACTCTTAACACAGGTACTTACACATCCTGACATTGCTCATACTTAAATAAAAAAGAAATATTGCTCTCTACTCTTAAAAGAATTAAGATTTCGGTAAACATTCTAAGTGCTGCTTTACTCAGTTTTACTGTGTTCTGATCTAGTATCGAATCAAATTGGGTCTTCATTGCTGATAAACTTTTTGCATAATTGGTTAACTCTTCTTCATTAATTTAAATTTCGTTTTGCATTATTTTATTATGAATGTTGTGTTGTGTTTGAATAAAACAAAGGAAACACTCATGTCCGTTTTCTATCCCTCCTTCCTTAATGTGCTTTGATATGACTATGTGTTTGTTTTGAATAACTTTATGATTCTGCCCGTATAATTGATCTTCTTATATAATATTTGCTTTTGTTATATTTATATGTATTTGTAGTATTCCTTTCTTGTGATTTAGCAGGGTTGAACTAGAAGTTCAAGGTATGACGAGTCGTCATGGAAGGGAAACAATAGACGATGAATTTATTTAATTCGTGTTTTGTATATTATCTAATTTTTGTTATTCGATTTGTAATATTTGTATAACTCTAACTTTAGTATATATGTAAAATATTTGGGGATCATCTAAAGGGGAGGGGATTTATGTGCTACTTGTTTATTTTATCGTAACTTATTTGTGTTAGAAAGCATGCCTATAGGTTCATGATTGTTCGGTAGTTCATAATAGAAGCCTCACTTTAGATCTAATTAAAAAATAAAATAAAATAGTTATTACCATTAATCACCTATTTAATCTTGTTTAACTATATTTTAAAGTTGATCATGTGCTTAGATATTTTGATTCTTCATCATAGTATACCTATTCGATTTGCACGGCTATTACATAATTAGGTCATTAACATAACTTTGGTTGTTCCTTGTTTTATTAATTAAATCAATTCCTTTTTTTATAGTAATTTAAGAGTAAAATATTAATTGATATTCAACAATCTTGTATTAGTCAATCTGTTAGATATTAGGCTCATATAAGATTTAGTCAAAATTGATTAGACTTGATCAATCAGTCGCTAATAGCTTGGTGTATTAATTAATTAGTTTTAATAACCTAGGCATGTTAATCAATTAACTTAAATAATCCTTTTGTAATTGTAACATTATAATCAACTCATTTTTTTTGTCTGATAAGGGCTGCTGTGTTAATGGCAATTCAGTATATGATTAATTTGTAGAATGATTAATTGATTAAATTCTAATAAACTCGAGTAATTCAATAATTAGGCTAGTTTATAGGAGCTTATTCACTTTAATGTGTTAAACAGTATGGAGATGTTAAAACTGGACAATTTAAACTACATTTACTAGTGCATGTTTGACCAGCATGTTAAATAATTAATCTCTTCTGCTACTTAAAAATCAGTTAATGATATACCTTTCCTGCATGTCTCTTCTTAAAATCTGCCACCTCAGATATCCGATGCCCCGAATAATTCATGTCTAATAATAATTAACTTCTGCATTAATAAATCGCTTTGCCACTTAAAATAATATTTGTATTAAAAATAAAATCTGCTAATGCTATGAAACTTGTTTGCATTCTGTGATCACCTTTCTACTATATTTTAAAACCAAGTAATAAAATCTGCATTTTTTGTAATAACTTTCTGCCACCCTTAGTATTGTACTCATGTTGTTGTATTGCTTGTTATAATTATTGTTGATGTGCACACACTTAGCATGAGACCTTTCACAATTACTTGTGTTTGTCAGCATGTTTAATTAAAACCTAGAGGCCAACTTAAGACTTTATGGACTAAATGATTGTCCAACTTGTTTTGCTTGATGTCTACGGGGCCTATATAGGAACCTATATTTTATTTCAGTCTAAAACATCCCTAGGAGTAGTCTAATGCCTCTTGGACCTTAAGTGGAGACGTTAGGCACCTTTTAGAGATGAAAAACATGCAATGGTGGGGTAGGGGTAGTTTAGGAACCTATATTTTATTTCAGTCTAAAACATCCCTAGTAGTAGTCTAATGCCTCTTTGGTTTTGTCTGTCCCTACACGAAAGCCTATAAAAAAAATAAAGAAAAGTGGAGTGCTGATACGTAAAGTCTTTCAGAGTCTTCCTTTCCTTTTGCCCCTTTATTTGTTTATAATTATAATTGTTTGGGGTAGCTTAAATAAAAAATATAAAAAAATGTTTTCTTATCTATCTGTGCAATTTCTGTCTCCTTACTTATCTCTTTATTAACTGTTTAATATTTATTTGTTATTATGTTATCACCAAATTTTGTATGCTTAACTAATTAATTAAAATAATTCAATTGATCTTAATTGTTTAATCATTGTTATCACTTAGTAAGCATGTTTAAGTTAAATAACCTAAATAACTAAAGTGACCTTAATTGCTTAATGTTTTATTTATTATATCACTTAGTAAGCATGTTTAAGTTAAATAACCTAAATAATGAAGTGACCTTAATTGCTACTTGTAACCCCCACATAAATTGCATGAGATACGGCCGGGACCCACATTTGTGGACCTCGAGGGATGCCTAACACTTCCCCTCGAGGTAATTTGAACCGTTACCCGATCTATGGTTCGTTGACCTCTAGTTAGATTAGTTAGGTTAGATAGGTGCCCTAACGCGCCTTACTTCGTTAGGTGACGACTCTTCATTCCAACTCAAAAGCCCAAAAGAGTTGTTAGGTTGAAAGTCTGTTTTGAGAAAAACGAGGCGCGACAAATAAAATATCATATACCAATTAAAAATAATCATATCAAAAGAAAAAAAGAAATTTAAACTATATGTAACATATTTGTATATTATTTTTTCATACTAACAATATTAAATAATAATCATTTCTTGAAAAATTTAACAAATAATATAATCAAACTATATTATACCTGGAAAACTGACTATTAGAAAGAACAATTGTATACGGACAACACATTGTTAAGAAGTACAAAGACATTATTTTAAATCATACTTGCTTGATGTATGATAATACAAACATAAATAAAATATTAAGAAAGCATGTCCAAGTACATAAAAATAAAAAGAAAGACTTGAGAATGAAACATTATCTTACCTTTATGTACTTCTTTTTTGTTACATGTTTGTTAATTCACAAACAAATATGATGAAGAAGAGAAATGATAAATTTGTATGCGAATCTTAATGAAAAAATAAGGACTTGCGAATAAAATATTTATTAACTTCATGTACTTTATTTTTTGGTTACATGTTAGTTTCATTCACAAACCAAATATGAATTTATATAGAGAAAATGAAAATAAAGACTTGAGAATGAAATGTTTTTTACCTTCATGTACTTCTTTTTTGTTACAAATCAAACCAATGTGATGAAGAAGAAAAACGAAAATTTTTAATGTGAATCTTCATGAAACTAGTATGACTTTATAGGCAAAATAAAGGAATATCATAAGACATCATAAAGTTACAAATTTAAGTTTAGAGGTTATGTGCATAAAAATTATGAGAGTTATGAATATTATTTGAAAGTAAAAATTAAAGAGAGGTAAGTCATGAGTAATAAATCCTTGTGAATAAATTAAAAAATAAAGACAAAAATACTTTATATATTATTATTATTATGATTTCATGATTAGAAGTGAGACAAGCAAATAAAAAAAGGATTGTGGAGAGTTTTGTTGTAAATGTTCTTTCATTAATAAAAGGGATAAGGGTCTGAAAAATACCCCAACTTTGGTCGAATTTGCTGTTGCGATACTAAAATTTTGTAAGGACCTATTGCCTCCCTAGACTATTTAATACCGTACTTTTTACCGCCTGAACTATTTAATAGTATATTTTAAAGGTATATATGTGCCCACGTGGACACATTACTATTTATAATTTTGCATTATTTTTTATGTCCACGTGGACAAATATATATGTTTAAAATACGGTATTAAATAGTCTAGGGAGGTAATAGGTCCTCATGAAAGTTTAGTATCGCAACAACAAATCCGACCAAAGTTGGGATATTTTTCAGACCCTTATCCCTTAATAAAATAATTAGTTGTAATAAATTAAGAAATTTACTTTTACAATACAATAATTCATTTTATTTTAAAAAAAAAAAACCCCAAAAAGGAGAAAAAAGATAAATTGCATTTCTATTTTATTATAAGTGAGACAAACAAATAAAAAAAAGAATGTGAAGAGTTTTTGTAGTGAATGTTCCTCAATTAATAAAATATTTCTTTGTAATAAATTTAGTAGTTTATTTTTACAATACAATAGTTAATTCAAAATTTCAAAAAAAAAATTCAGAAAAGGATAAATGCAAATGACTGCCATAGAGAGGTGCCACATCACATTTTCTATGTTTCTCCTTTATATATATATATATAATAATAATAAAGGAGAAACATAGATGATTATTTCTTAAATTATTTTTCAAGATCTGATACTATTAAAGATCAATTAATAAAAATAGTGTATTAAATAGTCATATTAATTATTATTTTCTTAATTGGTGTGTCAAATTCAAATAAGACAAATAAAAACGAATAAATAAATGAAGTAATACATGTTATTAGCTCTTATATTTTTTTTTTTTATTTCACTTGCTTATTGTGACAAATTAAGAAAATTAATTATTTTCAAGTAATTATAAGGAATACTAATATTCAAAATTTTGAAATATAATTAACAGTTTCAACATGTCAATTCTTCGCCATTAAACGAAAAGATTATGGGTATTATAGGCTTTAAAATAATTTTGTAACATCAGCTTGCTTGAAAAAGATTATTATTTCTGCTTTGTCATGTGGACTGTATCAACAATTTCAAAAAAAAAAAAAACCACTCTTTTCAATGAAATTATATATTGTGCTCAACTCTTTCTTTTTTTAATTTAGGCTGATGATGATAGTTATTCTAATGTCTTCCATATAATTTCTCATTTGAATCACGTGAAAAGTAAATAATTTCTTCATTATATCTTCCATTTGAATACTTAGATTATTATCACTAGTTAAATTTAGCATTCTTTAAATTTAATATAATTAGGTTATTTAAAAAAAGTGATAATTTATATTATTAAAATTAAATAAATATTATATATTTTAAATTTTGTTCTTATACTAAATTATATTTTTAGCAAGTTAAGAGAATTTTTTTTCTCTAATATTTATAATTAAGTAACTATATAAAATACGAATAGTCAAATTTAATTTTCAATGCATAATAAATAAATTTCTAATAGAATTTTTTCTTATGACATATCAAGTCAATATGGATCCAGTAAAACGAAATTGAAAGAAATATTTATTAAGTTGGGTTCATAACTATATGTTTCAATGTACAAGATTTTGATAGATAAAATCTTTAAAGTTAAATGATAGTTTTTTAAAAATTAAATTTAAATTATTAAAACATATGTAATGATTTTTTTTTTAAATATCATATAAAATTAAATCAAAAGGATAATAAATTCAAGTTTTTCAATGATAAGGTTGAAAAATATCTTCCTCTTGCTAAATAATTAAGAGTTTAGACTTTAGTTAGAACATTAATGGTTATTAATTTTTATTTTAAAAATAAACAAATATACATATTTTATCTTGATATTTGTTGCCTTAACAAAAATATATTAACAATTTCAATTTTTCCTTTTTTGGGCAAATTACAGAAATCACATATTTTTAAGGCAAAATTATAATATATCTCTTAAAAATTTATAATTACAGAAATCCCTCAAACTGATACAATAATATAAGCGTTGATACCTTAATATGATGCGCGAGATACATTAATCATTAAGTAAGATATATTACATTTTATACATGATACACTAATCTGATGTACATTTTATACATGATACACTAATCTGATGCACAAAAATGACGAATTTTGGAGATTTGCAAAACTTATAGGTGGTAATGATAATAAGTAAACTAAAATGTGAGATTTCTGTAATTTTTCCTTTTTTATAATATTGGGCCCGTGTCACGGGGCTATTTCCTGTAGTATACTTATATGGAGTAGTAACTATTGCAAGCCTTCTAAAAATGATAACGTTTAATAATTATAGATTTAAACATCAATTTAAATAATTGTCCCCTAACACCTTTTAAGTGATTCTTTTTCAACTCTAACACTATAATATCAGTCTCACAATAGCAAGTGTGTTCCACACGCGTCATGTCATCAACACGTTAGCGCCACATCATTGTCACGTTGAAAATTATTTAAATTTTGAGTTTTTTTTAATTCTTTTTTTGTTTCTTTTTATCTATACAATTTTAGAAAGGTAAAGAGTAGAAAAAAAATGAGGATTAATCCAAGATTATAAAAAAAAAAAATCTAAAAAAAATCAAATTCTGCGGATCTAGGACTAGAAAAATATTAAAATTTTAAGACACAATATCAAAATAAATAAATAATAACAATTGAAAAATTAATTTGATATTAAAAAATTATAATTTTTTTTTATTAAAAAAGCTTCAAGTTCATCACAATCAACAAACACTTGCATAAGTAGGATCTTCAAGCAACAATAAGTTATTGACTTTTTCATTTTTTTCTTGTTCATCACTTCTAAGAATAAGCAAGAATATTTTAAAATGAGTGAATGAGGGTGGGGGTGTTTCAGGCGGCGGGGTTCAAAAATGGAGAAAGAGGGGTGCGGGTGGGGGTTCGAAGAATGAGAAATAGAGTGCGGGTGGAGAATTTCGAAGAAGGACAAACAAGGTGGAGGGTTTGTCGAAGAAGAGAGTGGTGCAGGTGGTGGTTGAACAGCAGTGAGGGTGATGGGGTGTGAGAAAGAAGAAGGGGTGGGGTTGTTGGTGGATAAATGTGGTGGGGTGGTGAGGTGTGAGCATGTGAGGAAGAAGAAATCTTAATGGTTGTAAAGAAAAAGAAGGGGCTCAATTGTTTATTTCTATTTAATTTTTTACTCGCTTTTTATTTTTTTTATTTGTCACGCCAACTATTTTAGTGGATTTTTTTGAGATTAGAGGGGGTAAATAATTATATGTAAAGTTAAAGTGTTAAAGTAAATTTAGCGGACAAGTTTAATTTTTTTTTTAATGTATTTACTCATTATTAATATATGAAAAATCATAATAATATTTTTAATACATACACTAGTATGATTAAATACATCTTCGTCCCTCAAAGTTAATGAAAAATATTGAAAATCACGAAAATTTCATAATTTGAGGCATGCTTATGGCACTGTTTTTAAGAATATTATACGGGTTAAGATGTATCCTTGAGATCTCAGGATTCAACAAGTTCTTCTAGTATTAAATTAGGAGTCAGAAACTAACAAAGATTCATTTTTCTAAAAATCCAACAACATAAAGTGAAAGGATTTTTTTTTTAATCTTATAATGCCAATACTTGATGAAAATATTTATAGCAAATGAAAAGCACATGCCATAAATTCAATGCCTTTTAAGGCAAATTGAAGACAATTTTTATTGAAAATATGAACGTTGGCTAACAGTCGGTTCTTGACAAGAACGATTGCAAATGTTACCTCATAGTCAAATATACACATTTACTCTCTTTTCCTCCGTTTTAATACTACATGAAGCAATTAATTAAGCAAGTAACTGTTTTATTTCATCAAACAACTATATAACCAGATAGAAAATAAAAGCTTACACAATTGATTAAAATAATAAAACTTTAAGAATTCAATTTTAGTTTTTCCTTCTCTTTCTTAATGTAAAAAAATACTATAGATGAATTAACATAACTTCATGCTAATAAAATAAAATTGGCTTCTTAGTTCATATTCATCCTTAGAAATAACGCCAACAAGGGTTCACAAAGAACATTCTCATGGACTGAAGATCTTAACGTCAGGGATAAAAGTAGAAAATAGGTCTTCTGATATATGGAACCGGCACAAATCGAGTCATGAAATGATGAAAAATAACTAGCGTATTTCCACCACCATGTGGAATAACATGCAGGGTGAAAGAATCAAGATCAAAGTATTGGAAGACGATATAATGACTGACTATTCATTTGATGAAAACTCCTAAAATATCCACAATTATCACAAATATATTCTTCTTTAGTTTCATCTTGATCAGTCTTTGCAAATTAACGTCATCCATCAATTGAATAGTCACCAAACTTAGTACCATGATTTTTTAGGCATACAACATATATTATAATCGTATTATCACTTGATTTGAGCTTGAGTTGTTTGTTATTTGCTTGATTTTTTGCTTAAACTTTAAAGTGAAAACTTTTGTTTTGCTTTTTTGCTTTGAGTTTGAGCTCTCTTTAATAGTGTGTGTAACAAAAAAATTGTTTACTTGTCAACAATTTATTAATTTCTGTTAGACATAAGCTAATGATGAGATTATCTAGTAGTAGTTGATCCCTTTTAGCTATTCTGCATTAAAATTATCTTTACAAAACGTTTATAAAGATGTATATAGATATGAATGATTTAAATAAGTCATTGCACGTGCGTTGCACGTGTGTTTTATATCACTCTTTTGTTTTATAGATTTATAAAGTCACAATTAGCTAATTTGAGCCCAAATAAAAAAACTTACGACTATAAGATAATTATAAAAATTCAAATTAAAAAAAGTCTATAGTTGTTTGTCATTTGATTGATTTTTAGCTTAAGACTTAAAAGTGAAAGCTTTTGTTTTACTTTTTGCTTTGAGTTTGAGCTCTCTTTAATAGTGTGTATAACAAAAATTTTGTTTACTTGTCAATAATTTATTAGTTTTCTGTTTGACATAATCTAACGATGAGATTATCTAGTAGTAGTTGATTCTTTTTCATTATTTTGCATTAGAAATATCTTTACAAAACGTTATAAAAATATATACAGATAAGAATGATATAATGAAGTATATATATAGAAAAACTAGTTTTTGAACACATGTATTGTACATGTGTTCTATATCATTTTTTTTTATATATATTTATAAAGTCCTCACGACCCAAAAGTACAAGTCCTGATGACACCTATGTTCCCAATCGATAGGTAAGTCAACCCAATAAGTTAGCCAATTCAACTTAAACGTGGAAAGGTAAGTAGCAAGAAAATATCCAAAATACTAAGTCTTATAAAAATAAAGTTTGAAAAAATAGAAATACCACCCCGAGATTTAGTGTCATAAGTACAAATGCTTCTAAAGTCAATACAAGTCTCTAATTATTTAACAAGTCTAAACATAAGAAATATCCTATTAGAATACCAACACAACCTAATAAGTAGAGATAGATAAAGGTATAAGCCACACAATATCCAAGCAACTCACCACAACTCAACGATAATCCAAACTCAGACTTAAACTCCAAGATATGCACTTGAATTTGAAATACAATCTGCACCACAAAAGAGTACAGCAAGTGTAGTATGAGTACGAAATCACGTGTACCCAGTATATCTCATATACCAAAAACAAAGAAGTAGTGACAAGAGTATATAAGAAAATTATCCTTTAATTTTACAAGTCTACATTATACTTATCTGTCAAGTTTCATCAGATAAGGGTAATCAAATATCATGTAATGTCCAACCACCAATAAAGCACATAATCAACAAGAATGAATGATGTTATGAGATGCAATGCAATGTGACATCATGAAATGATATGCCTTAGATGCCAAGTACTCTCCCAACCGTATATACATGATACTCCTCGAAAATACATCAAGAGTTCATGACCCATGGGGACTCACGAGATCCATATACTGACACAGACGATCTTCACGTATCTGTGCGGACGATCTCAATGTACTATGATAAAATCAAACAATACCAGCACAGACGATCTCCACGCCCCCAACTTATAATCATAACATCTCACAATCCTAGCATGGACGATCTCTATGTGCCCAACTTATACTCAATCTCATGTCAATGCATGTGCACCATATGATTTTAATAAAAGGGGATGATGATGCATCTCAGTCAATCAAATATTAGTATGATATATAATCAACCCAACTATCACAAATATATGGGATAAAAAAAGAAACACAATCACAAAAAAGAAATCAAGTCAATAATACATCAGCTAATGCCCATATGCTTTGGCATTCTCAGATTACAATATGTCATTTTATAGTAATAACCTTTCCCTTTATAATACCGGTACTCGTAATAATGACTGTCGCACCATTAGTACGAGACCCCTGATACGTCCAAACTTACACTTCAAATAAGAAGTGTAAACGGTCGATGCCAATTTACAGAACTCAACTAGAGTTAAGGTCGATCCCACAAAGAATTTCTTTACACATAAGGTTTCACTATTGCATTTATTCGAATGTTGTTATTATCTCCTAAAAAAATAACAACGGAAAGTAAATTGGGTTTGGTGGAAATGTTATAATTACCAAACTTGCAGTCAAAATCTAGATTCGCGACTAACAGACTATTTCGTTGTAAGGTTGATTCAGTTAATTAAGAGAAACCAAGATTGTGTTCACCATAACATTAGTTCATGTGTTCTTCCATAATTGAGCATCAGGCAACTCAATGTTTACAAAATCATTGCGAGTTAAATTTATCTAACACTTCTCAGCCAAATCAGATAATTATCACTCATTTTCTCTCAACCCTAGAGTGTTACTATAATTGATCCTCGCTTAAAATTGTATGGTGTTAAAGATCTTTTTTCTCGAACTCAAGCTTTAACTCCAATTGGATAATCTAGTTCAGCCTTTTTCCTAACTGGTATTTTTCTCTCGAACAAATACCAGATACAGGCTCATCTAATGCGTGCACTCACTAGATGACAATGATTTCAAAAACTAAAAACTACAGAATGTAAACACAGACTGTCGTTTATTCGTTTTACAAAATCATAACTAGAACTTCGTCATGGATCCCACAACCCTAGTTGTGGTATTTAGCTAATCATGCTTTCACGTAAACAATCCATAATTAGGGATGAAAACATATTGAGAAAGACTTACTAAAGTAATTAGCAAATCAACAATCACTTTGATAATCTGATAGTTTGAATATGAATTTCCAACTGATAGCAATAATCAGAAATCCAAAAATTGAAAGCTAAGAGTAATATTGTGTTCTTTGTCGTGAAACGTAAGATAATGAACAATCCTTTTCAAAAGGACCTAAAGTAATTCAAAATAGAATATTTAAAATGAGTCTTAATCGAATTAGGACTAAGTTGTTGGGCCTTTTCACGGCCACTACCACGACCCGTCAAGGGCTTCACGGTCCGTGAAGCCCTCCGTGGTCTTGCCTTGGAACTTCCTGAAAGTGGATCTTCAAACTTGGTCACTGAAAAATGCACCACGAGAGCTACCACGGTCTGTAGTGAGGACCCCGGCCTGTGAAGTTGCCTGTGGTCTTCACTTGGGTTTCAACCTTCTTTCAACTTTTTCTTGCTTTCACACTGGTTCAACTCCACGGCAGGTACCACGGTCCGTGGTGAGGACTACGACCGTAGAACCCTCCGTGGTCTTCACTTGGTTATTCCTGCTCTTCATCTTCTCAAGGCCCAACAATGCCTCACTTTCACCAGCTCAACCACGAACCGTAATAAAGTTAACGGTCCGTGAAGTTGGCCGTGAGCTTCAATTGGTCAACATCAGTTCTGCTTTCTTTTTCTACTTTTCTATCTAACCCAGATTCTGCCTACACATTTAACAAACCCATCAAATAATCCAAAATTTCACTTAATTTCAATATTAGTTCATAGTTATTAAGCATTGCCACGATTTCGCGGCACATCAACACCCTCAACTTAGAACTCTTACTTGTCCTTAAGTGATGAGAAATACAAATACAATCAACCCTCAATTCATTTCCAGGTTTATGACACTATGCAACAACTATTTCAAGTACCATTTGTATCCCAAACCTCTAAATCTAACATGTAAGGATCAATAGATAACATCTCATTACTCACAGTCAATCATGCTTATACTTGCGAATTATCAGCTCACACAATCTACTTTCAAATGCAACCACTGTGTCCTCACACCAAAGAAGTCCCTCGCTCATAATGGTAGGGACTGAGTACTACGCTCATGCTCTCAATGAACTTCTAACACTAACAACAAACTACCATAGGCCGGCCCTTGCTTTCTACACTTTATCTTTCAAACACCCGGAATAGGACCACTGTAGGACTTTATTGGCTTGTAACATAGGTTCGGAGTTAAGGAATGGATATTTGGTTTCGTGAGTGACTAATCCCTTGGTTTTCCAAAGTTTCGTTTTCACATACTCTTTTCTGAGTGATTCCCTCTTTTTCTTTATTTCAGCCCGACCTAGTAGCTATTATTTTCTTTTTCTTTTTTCTTTTCTTCTTTTTCTATTCTTTTCTTTTTGTTTATATGCAATTTTGATATGCACTTAGCTCACTGGTTGAACCTTATTTTTCCCTTTCTTTTTGTTCGGATTGCAATCACCCTCAACTTAGGCTTTTATCATGAGTTGTGATATCGTACCTTCGGAGAACCAAGGATATAATATATGTTGGGTAAGAACAAAGACTGATTGAAGGCTCAAATTGGGTTCAAGTGATAAGCTTTTCATTTGGTTATTTTATTTTTGGCTTTTTACTGGTTTAACAAAAATGGCCTACTAATCCTTTCCTATCCGGTTATTCTCAGATTCAAGCAAGACTACTTAGGCAAGTTCTAGTTTCTGCTCCTACTATTAGACTTCAATCAAAACTTACACACACACTACACAGGATTACATTTTTTCCAGTTTCTTGGTGCACCAATTAATTGGTAAGATTAGCCATGTTCAACATATCAATATCTAAGATGTCATCTAAAGATCCTAATAGTCAAACTCAGATTCAGGTCCTCAATTTTCACAGATTAGCTGCTACGCAGCTCAACACACAAAACAGTAATACACAGAGACAACCTCCATTTTTCTAACAGCTATGGCAGGTTGCTCACCACTCCCTCCCCAAATAAAAAGGACTTTGCCCTCAAAGTCGATACAGAACAATAAAACACATAGGCTATGAGGAGGGGTCATACCTACGGCGCTTTAGGCGCTGGTCGTCGGATCAACATTGGCACCCATATTAATGGGTGCACTCTCAGAACTCGAGACTTGATCAGTTTGGTCCTCACTAGTCGGAGCATGTGCTCCACTACCAGAAGCTCCAACTGATGTTTAGTTTCTTCAATGCCCAAAGTGCTCTATGCTCAAGCTCAACTGGCAAATGACATGCCTTTTCAAACACCAGTTGATATGGAGGCATACCAATAGGTGTCTTGAAAGCTATTCGATATGCCCATAGAGCATCATCCAGCTTCCTTGCCTAATCTGTCTTGTTGGCATTAACTCTCTTGGCCAAGATTGCTTTAATCTCCCTGTTGGAAACCTCCACTTGTCCACTAGTCTGTGGGTGATAAGGTGTTGCCACCTTGTGTTGTTTTACCCCATACTTGATCAGAAGCACATTGAGCACCTTGTTGCAGAAATGAGAACCACCATCACTGATAATGGCTCTAGGTGTTTCGATCCTTGAGAAGATGTTCTTTTTCAGAAAACCAGCAACACTCTTTCCATCGTTCTTAGGTAAAGCAACAACTTTAACCCATTTGGACACATAGTCAATCGCAACCAGTATGTATTTCTGCCCATATGAACTCACAAAGGGGTCCATGAAATCAATACCCCACACATCAAATAATTCCACCTCTAGAATAGGTGTCATGGGTAACTCATAGCACCGAGAGATAGCTCTTTGCTGCTGGCACACATCATAGCTCCTTACTATGTCCACTGCATCTTGATGAATTGTGGGCCAGTAGTACCCACACTGAAGTATCTTGTGGGCTGTTCGAGCACCACCATGATGACCACCAACTGGAGATGAGTGCCAAGCCTCCAAAATATGCAAAATTTTGGCTTTCGAAACACATCACCTAATTATGTTATCAGCACACACCCTGTATAAATACGGTTCATCCCAGAAGTACTAGCCTACATCATGCAAGAACCTTTTCCTTTGCTGATATTTCAGCCCCTCAAGCATCACATCACATCACATCACTAACCAGAAAATTAGCATAGTCATCAAACCAAGGAATAAAGTCAAGAGTAGCAGCTAATACATGCTCATCCGGGAATGTATCATCTATCTCAAGCTCAATTTCTTCCTTCTTTGCAGCCTCCAACCTAGATAGGTGATCAGCTACCTGGTTCTCACAACCTCTCCTATCTTTCACTTCAAAGTCAAACTCTTAGAGAAGCAACACCCATCGGATCAGCCTAGGTTTGGCATCTTTCTTTGCCATGAGATATCTCCAGACAACATGGTCTGTATGAACTATCACCTTAATGCCAAAAAGGTAAGCTCTGAACTTTTCAAATGCATACATTACAACCAATAGTTCCTGCTCAGTGACTGTGTAGTTTCGCTGTGCCCCATTTAGCGAGTTACTAGCATAGTAAATCGAATGGAATATCTTGTTGTGCTTCTGTCCCAACACAACTTCTAATGCAGTCCCGTTAGTATAACACATCACCTCAAATGGCTCCTCCCAGTCTGGACCAATGATCACTGGTGTTGAAATCATTTTTTCTTTTAGGCACTCAAAAGCTTTGAGACATGCCTCATCAAAGACAAATTTCACCTCCTTCTCCAAAAGCTTGCACATACGGTGTGCAATTTTGGAGAAGTCCTTCATGAAACACCTATAGAATTCGGCATGTCCTAAGAAGCTTCGAACACCTTCCACACAGATCGGTGGAGGTAACTTTTCAATCACTTCAAACTTGACCTTGTCGACCTTGATCCCTTTCTGTGATACTTTGTGTCCAAGAACTATGCCCTCTTTTACCATGAAATGACACTTCTCCCAATTCAGCACCAGGTTGGCCTCCTCACATCTCTGTAAAGCCCTGCTAAGATTCAACAAACAATCATCGAAAGTATCACCTACTACAGAGAAATCATCGATAAATACCTCTAAAGTATCTTCCACCATGTCAGAGAAAATGGATATCATACACCTTTGGAATGTTACTGGTGCGTTACACAGTCCAAATAGCATATATTTAAATGCAAATGTGCCATAAGGACATGTGAAGGTGGTCTTTTCCTGATCTTTAAGAGCAATTGATATCTAGTTGTAGCCAGAGTATCCATCTAAGAAACAATACCACCCTTTACCTGCCAACCTATCAAGCATCTGGTCCATGTAAGGCATGGGGAAATGATCCCTCAAAGTCCACTTGTTGAGCTTTTTGTAGTCCATACACACTCGCCATCCAGTGACTGGTCTTTGTGGGACTAATTCATTTTTGGCATTTGCCACCACATTCATACTGCCCATTTATAGGCACACATTGCACTAGACTGACCCAGTGACTGTCAGAAATGGGATAAACCACCCCAACATCTAACCACTTGATTATATCTTTCTTAACCACCTCTTGCATAGGTGGGTTTAGCCTCTGCTGGTGTTCAATGCTTGGGATGCAATCCTCCTCAAGCTGAATCTTGTGGGTGCATATATCCGGAGGTATTCCAATCATATCAACAATGGTCCACCCAATAGACCTTTTGTACCTTCTCAACACTGTGATCACCTCCTTTACCTGCTCTTTATTTAAATCTGCAGCCAAGATCACATGTAAAGTATTATTAGAACCCAAAAATACATACCTGAGGTGACTGGGTAACTGTTTCAGTTTCAGTTCCAGTACCTGTGGCTCCTCGATGGATGGTTTTGCTGGAGGGCTTGGCCTGTTTTTCAAGTCCAGGTCCAATTTCTTTGGAGCATATGAGTGTGCTCCCATCCTCTGCAAAGCATTCACGGTCTGCCCCCATGCAATAGAGACCGGGCAGGTGGTAGTTCCAGTGGATCTAAGTTGGAAGATATGATGGCTGAAGTACTCTAGAAGGTTGAATCAACTGATGTAGGGGTAAAAGAAATGAGAGGTGATTTCTCAAGCATGAGTCAGTTGGTAGACTCTCACACCACCTCCATTAAACAAATTGACCAGCAGTTGGGGAAACTCCAGCCTCACTAAATCAGAGGAAGAATGGATCACTACCAAGTGACACTATTCAGAATCCCAAGAAGGATGGGCATTGCATGGCCATCGCCACCAGGAGTGGTAAAGTTCTTACTGACCCTATGTCTGCAGGTACCAAACATGAACATGTCTTGGAGCAAGCTGGCACAAATGATGATGAAACTGTACAAGTAGATGACTTAGAGGAGGTTCAGCATAAATCACAACCCGCGAGAGGAAAAGAGAAAGAGGTCAAGGAAAACCTGCCTTTACAGTAGATTCCCAGACCACCTCCTCCTTTCCCTCAAAGGCTTAGAAAGAAAGTTGAAGATGGGAAGTTTACAAAATTCATTACCATGTTGAAGCAGCTTTCAGTAAACATTCCACTGGTGGAAGCTCTGGAGCAGATGCCAGGATATGCCAAGTTCATGAAGGACATGGTTACAAAGAAAAGAGCTGTAAGTCTTGATTTTACTAATGATGTTCACCATTGCAGCGCCATCGCTAATAGATCTTTGGTTCAGAAAAAGGAAGACCCAGGTGCATTCACTATTCTATGCACCATCAGGTCAATTAGCTTTGCAAAAGCATTGTGTGATCTAGGAGCAAGCATCAACTTGATGCCACTAGACATCTACAAGAAATTAGGATTGGGAGTTCCAAGACCCACAACAATGAGGTTGATGATGGCTGATAGGTCAGTTAAGCGGGCAGTGGGAGTCCTATGTTATGTACTTGTGAGGGTGGACACCTTCATTTTTCTGGCTGACTTCGTGATCTTGGATTGCGAGGTGGACTTTGAGGTCCCTATCAGTTTAGGAAGACTGTTTTTGGCAATAGGGAGAGCCTTGGTAGATGTTGAGAGAGGTGAGTTGAAGTTCAGACTTAACAAGGATGAGGTAAAGTTCAATATTTGCAGGTCAATGAGGCAACCCAATGATATGAATGTGGTATCTACAATAGAGATGGTTGTTGATGAAGACATGAGGGTACCCATAGAAGAGAGGATGGCTGTTGAAACCTTAGCAGCAGTGCTGATGAACTTTGATGTTAATTTCCAGTCTGACTATGTAGCACATAAACACCATTGCGATCATTCTTATACCCATCTCTGTTTTTCTAGTTTCCTTGATCTCTATTTGATGGCCTATCATGCTGACCATCCCTAGCATAGTTCCAACCTGCGTTTCTAGAATTGTAACCCTGATTTCCAGAGTTATAATTTTGGAAACCCCCTTGTTTCTCCAAGCAGTTAGCTTTCTCATCAAGGTCAAGATCCTGATCCTCATAACTGTTTTGCTGTCCCAGAACATTCACCTTTTCAGACTTGGCGACAATGTGCTTTGTGAGCAGATCTATTTGAGTCCCCATATGTGCCATGTCTTGGTCCCTTTCTTCTTCTCTCTTCCTCTGTTCAACCGAGAGCTCAAATGTATACCCAAGCTCTTCTATCTCTGCATCTCTAGTGTACCATGCTCTGTTGTTCTTTGAGACCTCATCCAATAGCAGCATGCTCTCTGCAAATGACTTTCTCATAAATGAGCCTTTACAAACTGCATCAACAACAGGTTTAGTAACATAATTAATAGACCTATAAAAGGCCTATTTAAGATGCCTTTCGGTAAGATCATGGTTGGGGCATTTCTTCAGCTTTTGGCTGAACCTCTACCAAGTATCATGCATTGCCTCTCCTGGTAGCTGCTTGTGTGTACTAATCTCGTCCTTCATTTGCAGCTCTTTTGATTTTGGGAAGAATCGTTCCAGGAAAACTTCTTTCAACTCATTCCAAGTTTGGATGGAGTCATCTGGCATCTCATTCAACCAGTTAGTCACCTCTCCAGTAAGAGACAATAGAAACAACCTCAACCTCATTATTGTTTGGTTGACCCCAGGAATTTCTTGTGACTTACAGATTGCCACAAAATTCATCAAGTGATTATTTGCATCATCACCAGTTGCACCTCTAAACATACCTTTCAGGTTCAACAATTGGATCATGGTGCTGGTGATTGTGAACTTAACACCGAGGGGTAGTGCAGATAACACTATGGCTCCAGTGGCTCCAGCTCCATCTAAGTCAACATCATCTTCTTCATACATCATATGAGCTGGATGCTGAGCTTTACCCCTTGGGGTTATTGGTTGGTGCGGGGATGGTCTACTCCTTCCACCTCTCTGTTCTCATCTACTACCCTAGGTTGATTAATTCCAACATTTTGCTGGACACTTGGCATAGGTTTATTGATTCCTGCAGTTTGATGTACATTCCTTGCATCATGAATCTCATCTTCTAGTCCCAGTCTGTGTCTCTGAGCCTCTAGTTCTTGTGCATTAACCATCTTTCGAAGAGTTCTCTAAACTTCAGGGTCGTAAGAAAGCAATGAGGCTCCATTGCTTCTAGTGTTGGGCATTCACAATTTGAATCTCCTGAAAAAAACAAAGACACCAAACAAAACGTAAAATTAGGAAATATAACTACAATAGAATAAAAGCTAGTAAAACACTTTTGAATTGAAATTCCCCGGCAGCGGCGCCAAAATTTGATACGTCCAAACTTACACTTCAAATAAGAAGTGTAAACGGTCGATGCCAATTTACAGAACTCAACTAGAGTTGAGGTCGATCCCATAGAGAATTTCTTTTTAGATAAGGTTTCACTGTCATGCTTATTCGAATATTGTTATTATCTCCTAAACAAATAACAACGGAAAGTAAATTGGGTTTGGTGGAAATGTTATAATTACTAAACTTGCAGTCAAAATCTAGATTCGCGACTAACAGACTATTTCATTGTAAGGTTGATTCAGTTAATTAAGAGAAAACAGGATTGTGTTCACCATAACATTAGTTCAAGTGTTCTTCCGTAATTGAGCATCAGGCAACTCAATGTTTACAAAATCATTGCGAGTTAAATTTTTCTGACACTTCTCAGCCAAATCAGATAATTATCACTCATTTTCTCTCTACCCTAGAGTGTTACTAACATTGATCCTTGTTTAAAATGATATGGTGTTAAAGATCTTTTTTCTCGAATTCAAGCTTAACTCTAATTGGATAATCTAGTTCAACCTTTTCCCTAATTGGTATTTTTATCTCAAACAAATACCAGATACAGGCTCATCTAATGCGTGCACTCACTAGATGACAATGATATCGAAAGCTAAAAACTACAGAATGTAAACACAGACTACCCTTTACTCGTTTTACGAAATCGTATCTAGAACTTCGTCATAGATCCCACAACCCTAGTCGTGATATTTTGCTACTCATGCTTTCACGTAAACAATCTGTAATTAGGGATGAAAACATATTGAGAAAGTCTTATGAAAGTAATTAGCAAATCAACAATCACTTTGATAATCTGAATCTAAATTTCCAACTGATAGCAACAATCAAAAATCAAAAAATCGAAAGCTAAGAGTAATGCTATGTTCTTAGTCGTGAAACGTAAGATAATGAAAAATCCTTTTCAAAACGACCTAAAGTAATTCAAAATAGAATGTTTAAAATGAGTCCTAATCGAATTAGGACTGAGTTGTCGGGCCTTTTCACGGTCACTACCATGACCCGTCAAGGGCTTCACGATCTGTGAAGCCCTCCGTGGTCTTGCCTTGTAACTTCCTGAAAGTGGGTCTTCAAACTTGGTCACTGAAAAATACACCACAAGAGCTACCACGGTCCGTATTGAGGACCACAACCTATGAAGTTTCCCGTGGTCTTCACTTGGGTTTTAACCTTCTTTCAACTCTTTCTTGCTTTCACACTGGTTCAGCTTCACGACAGGTACCACGGTCCATGGTGAGGACTACAGCCCGTAGAACCCTCCATGGTCTTCACTTGGTTATTCCTGCTCTTCATCTTCTCAAGGCCCAGCACTGCCTCACTCTCACGAGCTCAACCACGGACCGTAATAAAGTTAACGGTCTGTGAAGTTGGCCGTGAACTTCACTTTGTCAACATAAGTTCTGCTTCCTTTTTCTACATTTCTATACAACCCAGATTCTTTCTACACATTTAACAAACCTATCAAATAATCCAAAATCAATAGAAAGAGGTGCTTCTAACTAATTCTATCTGAGCCTTGAATGAACTATATTTTCTTCGTTCACTTTTCGGAACCAGCCCTAGACCTCTTTTTTTGAATGTTTTCCGGGGTTACTTTTTCAGTCGTAGGTGTTGCTACAACTAATTGGTTCTTCAGTTGATTGGTGAACAAAGGAATTTAGTACGGAACAGTAAAGAAATATAAGAACATGACTGTCGACAGCTTGAAAAATAAAAAAGGAGTTCAACCGTTCCCTAAATATGGAGTCAATGACTTTGAAGGGCCATTATTGAGTCAAGCAACCGAAACATATTAGTTTATAGTTATTAAACACCAAATGTGCCACAATTTCGCGACACATCAACTCCCATCTTTCAACCTTACCCATTGTATATTTCATTTTTAATTATCCTTCAACAAAGTCTGAACATCTTAACATACCTCAAATGATAATAGTTATTGTATGCAAACTCTACTAAAAGATAAAAATTGATCCTAATAATCACCAAAGTCAACCACATAAACTCGCAACTTAATGTCAAGGACTTGAATAGTCTGCTTAGACTAACTATCGGTTTGATGATGAAAGGTTGTGCTAAGATTAACCCGAGTACCCAACTCCTTCTGCATAAACCTACAAAAATGAGATGTAAATTATGTAATGAAATCATAGAGATGGGCATCTTATTCAAGCGAACTATCTCCTGAATGTAGATCTTGGCAAACTTCTCTATATTTTAAGTATTCTAAACTGGTATAAAATGTGCAAACTTAGTCAATCAATTAATGATGATCCGTATAACATCAAACTTATCCAAGGTATGTGGAAAATCTACCACAAAGTCTATCTTAATAAGCTCCGACCTTCACTCATGTATGGGCATTTTTTTAATCATGCCTCTAAGCTTTTGGTGTTTACAATTCACTTGCTAACAATTTAAACCTCAAGATACAAAATATACTATGTCCTTCTATCACGACCCAGACCGTCATGATTGACACCCATACTAACCCTCCGATAGGAGAACCACTACTACAACCCAAACCAAGTAACTAAACCGAAAACTAAAGCATTTAAGGATACGGAAACAAGAATAATAGCTAAAACTGAAGTTCTCATAAACTTCAAACAAAAGATCTAACAATTAACAATGCGGAAATACACCTAGAGCCTGAAAGTCAATGTACCAAAACATCTAACAATGAACCAAAGTCTAAACAAGAAGGGTCACAACCCCAACTAATGAACTAATAACTAACTAGAAAAGTCTAAGTTCGAAATAGTGGACATAGACGAAAGAGAACCCAAGGCAGCTCGGATGAATTGGCTCACCCTTGAATTCAAACGATCATTGATCTTTTAAGCGAGGTCTGTCAATAGCCGCCGGAAGATGCCCTAAACAAAAATAAGAGCAAGTGCAGTATCAGTACACAACCACAATGTACTGGTAGGATCACGCGGCTATCCCACTAAGTGTAACATAAGCAAGTCAGTACAACATTACAAACATACAACACACCGAACATATACAATATTGATTATCACATGCTTAACAATATACATTTAAAACAAGTCATTGGTCCTCTCATGGAACCCAAACCCAAACAGTTAGCATATCGAAACGTGGTATCCGATCCAATGATTATGCCAGAATGTGACAACCGATCTCATAATTATGCCGAAACGTGGCAACCGATCCCAATTAGCTATGCTGGAACGTGGCAACCGATACCAATTAGCTATGCTGGAACGTGGCAACCGATCCATTCAACACACCACAATCACAATCACAAGTATCTTCTCAAGTTCATACCAAAAAGTCATGATTCATGGCATTCATCATTCATCTATCTCATTTACAACAAGTGTGATCAATAATGCAACATTCGCATACATACATGTATCATAATGAAGAAGGAACAAACATACATCACACAATCATAGAATCACAATGATCACCTACCTCAAAACAAGCTTGAAACCCTAATAAAATTGATCCTTCCCTTTCCGAATTCGTTTCACTTGTTCTTAGTCTACAAACAATCAATATAATATGGGAATCAACAAACAATCACTAATTACCAGGATTACTAACAATTCTATGAACCTAGATCAAACCCATGATCCTCATTATCCCAATTAGGGCTGTTTCCACCATAGATTCTAGATCAAAACCCTCCCCCATCGATATTTACCGATTAGATTACGTTCAACGGATCAAAAAATCGATTCGGAGAGTTAAAATCTTACCTTTAGCCTCAAGAATGGTGAAAAATGGTCAAGAACACGTATAGGGTCGTCTCCTAGCTCTCAAAGTTGAAAATTGCAAAACAAAACATTTTGGGGGTTTATTTACGACCTTAAGTCGCGTCTGGCCTGCCACAACAACCCTCACCCCACTACAACGGTCCCGCCAGAGCGACCAAAACCACCGCCAAAGCGGATTGCACAAAATAATGAGCTATTTAAAGAATTCCAAAACCCCCATTTCGCAACACACCTTAAACCAACAACGCTAAAAAAATACCATTCACGCTAAGATCAATTTCGGGAGTTTTATTCACCCGAATTCAATTGCGTAAAGTCATACGAGTTCCTTAACGACTTATCTAACTACTCATGTAATCAAAATCATAATTAATCCACCATATTGTTAACAGATTTCCCTACACCTCAATGACTTCGAATTCATCCAAATCTGGACTAGGTTGGGAATTTCCAAGTTACTACAAAAAAGTTTTCTGACCCAAACATTTTCCCTATTGGCTTTTCTATAACGACAAAACCCGGTCGTTACAGTAGATACCAATTTACACATCACTCATCCCTGAGTGACAAACTTAGGAAAAATAGGCTAAGGAAGGAATGATGTAGTACCTGAATCGACGAACAATTGGGGATACTTGTCTTGCATGTCCCTCTCGATTTCCCAAGTAGCTTCCTCAACTGAACGATGCTTCCATTAAACTTTCACGGACTTAATCTCCTTGGTCCTTAACTTGCGCACATCACGATTAAGAATTGCAATTGGTTCCTCCTCATATTGGAGGTCTTTGTCTAACACAATTATGTCCCACTTAATGATGTAATCCCCATCACCATGGTATCTCTTCAACATGGACTCATGAAATATCAGATAAACCCTCGATAGGTTAGGAGGTAAAGCCAATCAATACGCTACCGATCCTACACATTCAAGAACCTCAAAGGGACCAATGTATCGCAGACTTGGTTTACCCTTCTTGCCAAATCTCATCACCCCTTTCATGGGTGATACCTTAAGAAGAATATTCTCACTAGTTTGAAATGCTATGTCTCTTACCTTATGATCCACATACTCATCCTGTCTACTCTGGGCTGCTAGAAGCTTTGTTTGGATACTCCTCACTTTATCTTGAGCATCCTTCACTAATTCAACCCCAATGGTTTCACATCTCCAGCATCAAACCATCCTATGTGTGATCTACATCCCCTCCCATAGAGTGCCTCAAATGGTGCCATATCAATGCTGGAGTGATAACTATTATTATAAGAGAATTCACACAAAGGTAAGAACTTGTCCCAATGCCCTCCAAAATCAATCACACATGCCCTCAACATGTCTTCTAACACTTGAATAGTCCTCTATGACTGCCTGTCTATTTGTGGATGGAAGGCTATACTAAAAGTGAGTTGTGTGCCCATTTCATTATGTAATTTCCTCCAAAACTTGGATGAGAATTGGGTACCACGGTCTGAGATGATAGAGAGGGGCACCCCATGTAACCTCACTATCTATTTCACATAAACCTTATCCAATTGTTTAGCATTATAATCTATTCTTACCAGAATAAAATGGGTTGACTTAGTCAATCTATCAACCACTACCCAAATAGAATCAAACTTCCCTAAAGTCTTGGGAAGACCAACCACAAAATCCATAGCTATCCTTCCCCCCTTCCATTTCAGAATTGACATTCTTTGAAGCAAACCTGCAGGCCTTTGAGGTTCATACTTCATTTGTTTGCAATTTTGACACTTAACCACAAACTCTACTATATCCTTCTTCATGCCTGGCCACTAATAAATTCGCTTCAAATCTCGGTTCATCTTCGTCACACCCGGATGAATAGAATATCGCGAGCCATGGGATTTTGTCAACAATTTCTAAATCAAGTCATCAACTCGAGGAACACAAATCCTCCCTTTAAAATTGAGCACACCTTCCGCATCAAGAGTGATCTCTTGTGACTTACCATTCACAGTCCTTTTTTTAAGCTCCTCCAAATTTTCATCTTCAAATTATTTGGCCTTGATCTCCTCAATGAATGTGGCCCTCACTTCAATGCTAGCTAACACCCCACCTTTTTCTGAGATACCCAACTGCATGAATTTAGACTCCAAGGTCTGAATTTCCTTTGCCAAAGGTCGCTTGGATACACTCAAGCAAGATAAACTACCCATACTCACCGCTTTTTGACTCAATGCGTCTGCCACTACATTAGCCTTCCCCGGATGGTATTGAATGGTCACATAATAGTCCTTGAGTAACTCCATCCACCTTCGTTGTCTAAAATTCAAATCCTTTTGAGTTAACACATGCTACAAACTATAATGATCAGTAAACACCTCACACTTCACCCCATAGAGGTAATGTTGCCAGATCTTAAGAGGAAATACTACCGCTGCCAACTCTATATCATGTGTTGGATAATTCCTCTCATGCACCTTCAATTGATGCGAGACATAAGCTATAACATTCTTATCCCGCATCAACACAACACCCAAACTAGAATGTGAAGCATCACAATAAACAATAAAATCTTTACCTTCAACCGGTAATGCAAGAATAGGCACGGTGGTCAAGAGAGTCTTGAGCTTTTGGAAGCTCTCCTCACATTTTTCAGTTCATTCAAATGATATTTTTTTTTTTTGTAAAATTAGTCAAGTGAGTGGCAATAGAAGCAAAGTTTTTCACAAATCGATGATAGTAGCTAGCGAGCCCCATAAAACTCCTAACTTCAATCACAAAACTTGGGTGAACACAATTCTTAATCGCCTCAATCTTTTGAGGATCTACCATTACCCCTTATTTCGAAATTACACGTCCCAAAAATGCAACCGAAGTCAACCACAATTCCTACATAGAAAATTTAGCATACAACCTTTGTTTCCCAAGAACACCCAAAACAATGCGAAGATGGTTGACATGCTCTTCCTTGCTTTTCGAATAGACCAAAATATCATCAATAAATACTATGACAAAAGAATAAATAAATGGCTTGAATACCCCATTCATTAAACTTATGAAAGCTGCAGGCGCATTGGTCAAACCAAAATATATAACCAAAAACTCATAGTTCCCATAGCGAGTCTTAAACACCATCTTAGGCACATCCTCATGCCTAATTTTTAACTGATGGTAGCCAGACCTTAGATCAATGTTAGAGAAAACTGATGCACCTTGCAATTGGTAAAAAAGATCATCTATTCGAGGCAAGGGATACTTATTTCGAATAGTGACCCTATTCAATTGCCGGTAATCTATACACATTCTCATACTAGCATCCTTTTTCTTAAGAAACAAAACTGGAGCACCCCATGGGGAAGCATTAGGATGAATAAATCTCTTATCAAGAAGCTTTTGGATTGAGCCTTAAGCTCTCTTAATTCTGTTGGGGCCATACGATATGGAGGGATTGAAATGGGGCGCGTACCAGGCTCTAAATTAATGCAGAAATCTATATCCCTATCCGAAGGAATACCAAGCAAGTCATTAGGAAACACTTCTCTAAATTCTAACACCACAGGAATAGACTCAATGGATGGAGCCTCAATCTCAACCTCCCTAATATGAGCCAAATAAGCCAAAGAACCCTGCTTTACCAATTTTCTAGCCCGAATGAAGGATATGATCTTAGCTTGCTTAGGCTTGTACACCCCTTCCCACTATAATTTTTCCTTTTCCAAAATTTCTAGAGTTACAGACTTAGTATTACAATTAAGCACATCATAATAGAGGGACAACCAAGTCATGCCTGAGATAATATCAAAGTCAATCATATCCAAAATCACCAAATCAACCCAAGTCTGAAAACCCATAAATAAGATAGGACAAGAACAATAGACATGGGTGACTATGACTGACTCTCCAACTGGGGTAGAAACGTGGATAAGGGCATTAAGTATATCATAAATCATATCAAACGTTAAGGCAAATCTCACACATACATAAGAATAAGTAGAACCTGGATCAAATAACACATTGGCCATCCGGTCACAAAGAAGAATAGTACCTGTGATCACTGTGTCAGACGCCTCTGCCTCATTCTTGCACGGAAATGCATAACACTAAGCTCTATCATCTTGACGAATCACATCTCTTCTTGGTTGCACGCTACCCCTATATGCATCACCATTTCTTCTACCTCCACGACCTCATTGATTACCTCCTCGCCCACCTTATGGATGCCCTTGACCATTATTACCATTTTCCCGCGGGTGCCACTGCTCTAGACTACTACTGTGCGGAATCTAACACACGTGGGTAGGGAAAAACTCTCCTCATATGCCCAGGTTCACCACAATTGTAGCATGTATGATCAAAAGATGGCCTGTTGCCCGCTGACGGTGCGACTCCTTGGTTTTCCTGAATCAAATTATGCGGTGGAGTTCCCGAGTAATTACCTGTTGAAGAGGGCATAGCGGACTAAATTGGCTTGGCTGCAAGCGTTGGCCTCCTTGAACCTCTGGAATAAGAACCTTGAAAGTTGCATGAATTCTTGGCCCTTTTTGCCAATGCCTTAGCCCGACCGTCTCACCTCATCCCCTCCACTTTCTTAACATAGTCTGTTATCTCATTAAAGCTCCTTCTTGCAGAGGTCATATGAATAGATAATACTTGCAACTTAAAATTTAGTCCCCTAATAAATAACCATATTCTCTCTTCCTCAGTAGTCACTAATTGAGTAGCATATCTAGACAATGCATGAAACTTGGCCTCATAAGAAACCACAGTCATACCACTTTGCTCCAAAACCATGAACTCATCCTTCTTGCGATCCCTCAAAGTCCTAGGCACATATTTCTCCAAAACCAGAGCAGGAAATTGGGTCCAAGTAAGTGGAGGTAAAGTAGAAGATCTGCATTCCATATAAGCTCTCCACCATTACTTAGCCTCACGTTGAAGTTGAAAGGAAACAAACTCAGCCCCATGCTGATGGACAATTCCCAACTTATGAAGCCTCTCATAACAATCTAAGATAAAACTCATAAGCATCCCCATTCTTAGAACCAAGAAACACATGAGACTTTAGCTTAAAAAACTTAGTCAATATTTCATGGTCATTATTAGTCATAACAGAACCCAGCAAAGGATGGAAGAAATCATCGTTACCTCCCGTTCCACTTGTCTTGGGCACAGTGCTAGCAACATAGGGATTAGCAGGAGCTTGAGTTGCTTGAACAGAAGAAAACACTCTAGGACCAACCAATCCTTTCAAGAATGACATAATCTATCGAGCTAACACTGGGTCTATGGGAGGAGCAACGGTAGTCTCAGCCTACACCTCTTCCTCTTGTCCCACATCCTAACCATTCTTAACATCAACATTCTCCTTTATCTCTTCATGATGCACAAGAGGGTTCTCATTCATAGGAGCATTTTCAACAGGAGCTCCATTCCCAGCAATCACTACTCTTCCATGACCTCTACCCCTAGCTCTTCCTCTACCCCTGCCTCAATCGTGACCTCTCGCTGCACATTCCACTACTGGAGCATTGACAGGAGCTATGGGCCTGACGCCATTGAATCTAGTATTAACCTCTACATACAAAAGAGTAAATGAGGTTAGATACCAATTTGAATTACCAGATACCAATTGGAATCAAGTCATAGCACGAAAGGAGACAAGAGAAAATAGAGAGATTTTCTAAAGTCCTATAGCCTCTCGAAGAAAAGTAAAGGTGTCCCCGTATCGTTCCACAATAGACCTGTTTTGGTACATCAAGATCAATGAACCTAGGCTCTGATACGTACTTTGTCACGATCCAGACTATCATGATTAGCACCTACACTAACCCTCTGGTGGGAAAACCAGTACTACAACCCAAACCAAGCGACTAAACCAAAAACTAAATCATTTAAGGATACGAAAACATGAATAATAGCTAAAACTGAAGTTCCCAAAAACTTCAAACAAAATATCTAACAACTAACAATGCGGAAATACACCTATAACCTGAAAGTCAATATACCAAAACACCTAACAATGAACCAAAGTCTAAAAAATAAGGGTCATAACCCCAACTAATGAACTAGTACCTAACTAGAAAAGTCTAAGTTCGAAATGGTGGACATAGACGAAAGTGAACCCATGGCTGCCCGGAAGAATTGGCTCACCCTTGAATTCGAACGATTACTGATCTTCTAAGAGAGGTCTGTCAATAGCCACCGGAAGATGCCCGGTACTCAACAAAAATAAAAGTAAGTGCAGTATCAGTACACAACCACAGTGTACTGGTAGGATCACGCGACTATCCATTTAAGTGTAACATAAGCAAGTAAATACAACATTACAAACATACAACATACCGAACATATACAATATTGATTATCACATGCTCAACAATATACATTTATAACAAGTCATTGATTCTCTCATGGAACCCAAACCCAAACAATTAGCATACCAGAATGTGGTACCTGATCCAATGATTATGCCGGAATGTGGCAATCGATCCCATAATTATGCCAGAACGCGGCAATCGATCCCAATTAGTTATGCCAAAATGTGGCAACCGATCCATTCAACACACCACAATCACAATCACAATCACAAGTATCTTCTCAAGTTCATACCAAAAAGTCATGATTTATGTCATTCATCATTCATCTATCTCATTTACAACAAGTGTGATTAATAATGCAACATTCACATACATACATGTATCATAATGAAGCAAGAACAAACATATATCACACAATCATAGAATGACAACCATCACCTACCTCGAAACAAGCTTGAAACTCTAAGAAACTTGATCCTTCCCTTTCCGGATTCGTTTCACTTGTTCTTGGTCTACAAACAATTAAAGACTATCTCATGAAAAGCTTTCTCATAGTCAAAATAGCTGATGAAAGAAAAAGAGCAGAAGTATGACCTTTTCAGGAAGAATATAAATAAAGCAAGATTTCGACCAGGCACGTATCGAAGGAGCAAAGGAGGAGGTAGCAATAGCATTAGCAGGAGCGAGCGGCAGAGCGAACGAAAAGTGAGCTTGTTCTCGAATCAGCACACTAGGAATCGAAGATTGAAGATGATTTCCGACAAGCGCACATTCATAGGCTGTTAGCAGGATAAGGCGAGAAAGATATTGAATGAGTTTAAAGAGCATTTATCTAAGCTAAGCCCAGTTAATCCTACTATCTTTAGGAGCTACTAGAATCAATAAATAATCACTAATTACCCAAATTACTAACAATTCTATGAACGCTAGATCAAACCAATGATCCCCATTATCCCAATTAGGGATGTTTCCACCATATAGTCTAGATCAAAACCCTCCCCCATCAATATTTACCTATTAGATTATGTTCTACGGATCAAAAAATAGATTCGGGGAGTTAAAATCTTACCTTTAGCCTCAAGAATGGTGAAAAATGGTCAAGAACACGTATAGGGTCATCTCCTAGCTCTCAAAGTCAAAAATTGCAAAATAAAATGTTTTTGGGGTTTATTTACGACCTTAAGTCGCGTCTGGCTTGCCACAACAAACCTCACCCCGCTACAGCGGTCCCATCAAAGCGACCAAAACCACCGCCAAAGTGGCTTGCACGAAACAGTGAGCTATTTAAAGAATTCCAAAACCCCCATTTTCTAACACACCTTCAACCAACGACGTTCAGAAAATACCATTCATGCTAAGATTGATTCCGGGAGTTCTACTCACTCGAATTCAATTACGTAAAGTCACATGGGTTCCTTAATGACTTATCTAACTACTCATGTAATCAAAATCATAATTAATTCACCCAATTATTGCCAGGTTTTCCTACACCTCAATGACTCAAATTTCGTCCAAATTTGGACTAAGTTGGGAACTTCCAAGTTACTACGAAAAAGTTTTTCGATCCAAAATTTTTCCTCATTGGATTTTATATAATGACAGAACCTTGTCGTTACACCTTCTTCGTTCGACACCACTAATAATGTTGCTTCAAATCACGATAAATTTAAGTAGCGCAAATGAATAAAATACCTAAAATTATGGTACTCTTCCATGATGGTCTAATCAAATCACATTCCCGATAAATACATATGCGATCATTTATCCTCTAAATTGTCTTGCCATCTAAAATGATCTCATTGACTTCTCCTTGTTACACGTTATCTCGAATCTTAAACAAATTTTTACTATCAAACTATCAAGCCAAAATTTGTTCCAATAAGGATGAACTCACTGCCATTTAATCCAAAATCCTATTAAATTTTGAAATATCAAGTGTCATAAAGCTATTGGCTAAGGAATGTATATTCGTAACTAACAGATCTACAAGGCCATCATTTATCGTTTGAGCAAGACGAATGTGGTAGTACATATCTTTAGTTGAAAGACAGTAAGTATGGATAGATTCAGATATGGATGTACATTTCTTAGCCAATAGCTTTATGAGACTTGGTATTTCAAAATTTAATAGGATTTTGGTTTAAATGGTGGCAAGTTCATCCTTACTGGAATAGATTCTGGCTCGATAGTTTGATAATAAAAATTTGTTTTAGATTCGAGATAAGGTGTAACAAGAAGAAGCCAATGAGGCAATTTTAGATGGTGAGGGTATTTTTAGGATAAATGATGGCATATGTATTTCTCGGGCATGTGATTTGATTAGATTATAATGGAAGGACCATAATTTGCGGTACTTTATTCATTTGGGCTACTTCAATTTATCATGATTTGAAGCAACATTAATGGTGGTGTCGAACGAAGAAGGACATTGTATATTTTGTATCTTTAGGTTTAAATTATTAGCAAGTGAATTATTAACACCAAAAGCTTGGAGGTTTGATTAAAAAAATGATCATACAGTAAAGGTCGGAGCGTATTGCGATGGACTTTGTGGTAAAATTCCACAAATCTTGTATAAGTTTGATACTATATGGATCATTGTCGATTGATTGACTAGGTTTGCACATTTTATACCGGTTAAGAATACTTATAATACAAAAAAGTTAGCCAAGATCTATATTCGGGAGATATTTCGCTTGAATGGGATGCCCATCTCTATTATTTCATCGAGGGACATAATTTACATCTCATTTTTGTAGGTTTATGCAAAAGGAGTTGGGTACTCGGGTGAATGTTAGCACAACCTTTCATCATCAAACCTATAGTTAGTCTGAGCAAACTATTCGGGTCCTTGAGAACATGTTTCGAACTTATGCGGTTGACTTTGGTGATTATTAGGATCAATTTTTATATTTTGGTAGAGTTTGAATACAATAACTATTATCAATCTAGGTATGTTAATATTTTGAAACTTCGTTAAAGGACTTTTTTTCTAATTAAAGATTAAAAATGAAATAGGCAATGGGTTAGTGAGAAATATGGGGTCTCGTACCAATTATGTGATGGGAATTGGTAAGAATAACTATCACACCCCGAGGCTACCCCCTAGACATAACATGGGACCTAGGATCATGAGTGACCCCAATCTAACCCTAAGTATCATCTATGACAAGCATACTGAAAAATAACTAAGTAAATCATGTACTATGCGAAAGCTAAAAACAATGGATATCTGAAAAGGGGTAAAACCCAACTAGTCTGGATATATAAGATATAATAAAAGTTTAGTGATGACTGAGACCACACTTAACACCTTGAGCTGAATTTACTACTATGTTTGAGAAGCCTCTAACTGAAAAGGAGTTGCTGGGACATGCCCCAACTAACTCTAACAAGATTGAAACTGAAAAATAAAGACTAAAATATAAAGCATGTTTATTGTCCTCAAAGTGTGAGGAATCACCACTGAAGCTACTGAAGTCGGACTTAGGATCAAACTAATCATGATCTGGATGCTAAGTGCCTGAACCTACATCATGAAATGGTGTAGTGCAAAGTATACATCAATACTTGGTATGTACAGAGAATGAAGAATATAGATATGCTAAGCTGAAAAAGTATATAAACTGAACAATGCATAACTGAGCAATGATATAATCTGAACAAGGATATAGATATGTACTGAAGTATAACTGAAACTTGAACTGAATGCAATGACCCAGTACTAATCATGAAGATAACATCCTGATTGAATATTGAAATAAGTGCTGAAAACCTGGTCAATGTACTAAGAGTCTGTCTATGAAAGCTACTATTAACAAACATAAACTACATGAGTTAAATGTGGAGTCCAATGTATACGCTCCATTGAGAGGAACCAATATACCTTTCCAGGGCTTAGAGTCATAACTGTGGCGTGATCACTAAAGTTGATGCCCAACTGAGGGGAATTATAAACCTACGTAGACAGGTAGTTCTGAGACTTTAAGGGTATGTTGAACCCTAATCCAATTCAATTCTAAGTCTACTCCTAAATAAATATTCATGAAGCTAAAATGCAGTAAATACTTAATAGCTCAAAACACTGACATGCTAACTAAGAATGCAACATTTATATAGTGAGAATATGACTTTCAAAATTTGAAGCATAATTTTCTATCTGACTGGCCTAGCATGTATAATTCATGAACTATAATAAACTTACAAAAGGTGGGGTTTTGAGTGCTGTGCATGGAATTAAATTAAATTAAAAAGAAACAAGTTATTTAGATCAAAGGAACCATAATCACAACAAATCTTGAAAATCTAGAAACCCTAGGTCTGAACAGTTATAAGAACATACTAAATTCTAGGGATCTAATGGGTGAAAGGAACCCACTAGTGAAATCCCACATACCTAGTGACGACATCTATGGAGAAATCCTTTGGATTTAAGGGTTGAACTTTGAAGAACACTCCTGTTGTTCTTGGGAGAAGTAGTCGACGTTTCCTCTTCTTTTCACTATAAGTTGGGTGATTTTGAAGAATGAGGGTTCTGGGTATTGTCTGAGAATGAGGGTTCTGGGTATTGTCTGACTAGATTAACTAATGTATTATTGACTTATTTATTTTGTGTGATTGTGTTTTTTTATTGAACCTGTATATTTGTGATAGTTGAGGTGATTATATATCATATTGATATTTGATTTATTGAGATGCATCATCATCCCCTTTTATTGAAATCATATGGTACCTATGTATTGACATGAGATTGAGTATAAGTTGGACACATGGAGATCGTTCGTGCTGCGGATTGTGAGATGTTATGATTATAAGTTGGGCACGTGAAGATCGTTCGTACTGGGATTGTTTGATTTTATGATAGTGTGTAGATATTGTCCGCATAAACATATGAAAATTGTCCGTGTCGGTATATGGACCTCATGAGTCCCCCATGGGTTATGAACTCTCGATGTATTTCAGAAGAGTATCATGTATATACAACTGGGAGAGTACTTTACATTTGAGGCATATCATTTCATGGTGTCACATCGCATTACACCTCATTACATCATTCATTCTTGTGGATTATGTGCTTTATTGGTGGTTGGACATTACATGATATTTGATTACCCTTATTGTTGAAACTTGACTAATAAGTATAATGTAGACTTCTAAAATTAAAGGATGATTTTCTTATATACTCTTGTCACTACTTCTTCGTTATCGATCTACGATATATACTAGGTACACGTGGTTTCGTACTCATACTACATATGCTGTACTATTTTGTGGTGCAGAGTGTACTTTGAATTCGAGCGTATTTCTTGGAACTTGAGTCTGAGTTTGGATTATCTTGGAGTTGTGGTGAGCTGTTTGGATATTCTGCGGCCCATACCTTCATCTATTTCTACTTATTAGGTTGTGTTGGTATTCTGATAGGATATTTCTTATGTTTAGACTTGTTAAAGAATTACAGACTTGTACTGACTTTAGAAGCTCTTGCACTTATGACATTAAATCTTGGGGTGGTATTTCCATTTTTCACATTTTATTTAAAAAGACCTAGTATTTTAGATATTTGTTTACTACTTTCCTTTCCACATTTAAGTTGAATTAGTTAATTTACCTATCTGTTGGGTACATAGGTTCCATAACGACTTGTGTCTTTGGGTCGTGATACAGAGATAACTAATTTGAGCCAAAATAAAAAACTTACGACTATCAGATAATCATAAAAAATCAAATTAAAGAAGTCTATAGTTGTTTGTCATTTTCTTGATATTTTGTTTACGACTTAAAAGTGAAAGCTTTTGTTTTGCTTTTTTGCTTTGAGGTTGAGCTCTCTTTAATAGTGTATAACAAAATTTTTGTTTACTTGTCAACAATTTATTAGTTTTTTGTTTGACATAGTCTAATCATGAGATTATCTAGTAGTAGTTGATTCTTTTTTGTTATTATGCATTAAAAATATCTTTACAAAACATTTATAAGGATATATTAATATAAGAAATGATTTAAATAAGTCTCTCTCTCTCTCACTCTCTCTCTATATAACAACTTACTGGACACGTGTGTTGCAGGACATAGGACAAACACACTCAAATAGACTTATTTATATGTAAATCCCAAATTGATCATCCAACCCAAATAAACATGGATTTAGTTCAAATTTTGTATGAATTAAATTCAATAAAATTTGTGTGTCTACACATTTGACTACACATTTGTCATTATTTATGTTAGTAATAGCAAGAAAAATGTTCACGTGTTAGGACATGGGACAAACAAGCTCAAATATAATAGGTCATCATACATCTTTTCAAATTATAGAGGAAAATTTTAAATCTACTTCTCTTTTCAAAGTTGATTTTTGGGAAACAATGTTTATGACTTAGAAATTCAATTGTAATGACCCGAAATGTCATTTTTGAGAATTTTGAATATTTGTTTAATGTAGTTTATATTATAGTTAACTGTTAATAGGTCAAGCATATAATTTATTTAATACCCTTTATTACTAGGCCTATATAAATTAACTTAAGTTAGTGGAATTTGACTTTGTAATTAGATCACAATTTGGGAAGAGAAAAAAAAAAGAAAAAACTCAGGCGAATGTTTAACCAGCGGAGCCAACCCAGAATAGCTGCACATCCAGGTAACCTATGGGGACAAAGCTATCTATGGTTAATGATTGTAAATATTACATATTATAAATTATAAACCTCCATGTGAGGAATTTATGCCTCGGTTTCATGCGATTCACACCACTTGTTTCGTAACTAGTGGTTCCCAAAATTAGTAATTCCCATTTTATCATCACATTATAATTTAAGTTTTTGATATATTGAGATAGTTAATTAATTATTAGGTGTATTATTGTCACACCCCGAGCCTACACCCTAGGCGAGACTGGCACTCGAGAACTATTGCTGGCCCTAAGTGAACCCATGGCCTGACTTAACTCTTAGCTGAAGACTTACTCATGATAAAATAAAGTATTGAAATACAATCATACTAAACTGTCTTAATAAATAACTCAGAATGTTTCAAAGATCAACATTCAACTAGCCAAAATGGCAACTCAAGTCTCATGAACTAACATCAACTAACTGTCTATGAAGCCTCTAACAACTGAGATGGACGTCGGGACAAGACCCATGACATCCTAATGAACTAACTAATAAAGCAATAACAAGGGGTCCTTCGGAAGCAATGAAGCTCACAAAAAAAGTTGAAACTCAACTAGAATCAACGATGTGCTGGATGCTGATCCTGGTTACTTGTATCTACATCATAAAAAGATGCAGGCCAACTGGAATCAGTACATTGAATGTACGAGCATGCGAGGGGAATCCTGAACAAGACATAAGCTTGAAAGGAATATGAAAGAACATACCTAGGCTCAACACAACTCATTTCAATATAAAGCAGTAATAAGAATGCAATATAAAGAAAAAGCTTTTAAAACATGGATAATAACTCTGTGTATTGAGAAATACAATAGTAACTCAGTTTTTATGCAAAAATACAATATAAACTTTGTTTGTATATAAAAATACAATTAACTTTGTGTATATTAGTATACAAAATACTTCTGTGGAAGTTTCTCTAACCGACAATTTTCACTTAAGAGCTATGTGATGATACAACATTTTGCATCATGATGCCAGGGCCGATCAATACCTTGTCGGGTATATAGAACCTACCTACTAAGTGGATCCACTAGTATGTGCTAAAAAGCACTAAGGAATCATCTAAAAAGTATGACCCTTTTTTACCTATGATGGCTACATGGTTTATGGGGGCTGGGAGTTGCCTAAACTCTCCCCCATATCCATGCTTAATACTACTCCAAAAATATAACTAGCTCATATGTTTAAAAACATAACTCTTTTTGTAGTTTGAGATAATTACTCAAAAACTAGCCCAAAGGCTCTCTAGGAAATCCGTCTTTCCTCTCTTGCTTAATTGTGAAAGCATTTACTCTTTACTGAAACTGGCTCAAGGCTCTGTTGGAAATCGATGTTTCCTTTCTTGTTTAAATGTGAAAACATTTACTATTTACTGAAAACTAGGTTAAAGGCTTTGTTGGAAATCCGTGTTTTCTTTCTTATTTAAATGTGAAAACATTTACTCTTTAGGAATACATAGTCTCCCTATACTCTTTTGAAGAAATGAACTTCATTCTTTACTCTTTACTCAACTAAAAACTCCAGTCTTAAAACAAGTTCAAAGCATTTGCAAAAGAATTTTGGAAAGACTCTAAGAACTCTCTAGACTTGGCTCTTAACTTTCTTTGAATTTGAATTTATGAATTCAACGTTATGATTCATGTTTATGGATGATATCATGATGTTTAGACGTACCTTAGATTGTAGAAATCAACTAGAAATCATAGGTACGATTCAAGGAAACTCAAACTGAAATAAGTGGGAAAGGGTAGAAGACCTAGTGACCTTGGCATACTCAGTGGCGCTAGGCGCCAGACCTGAAACTACAAAACTGGGTTGGGGCGCTCTGAGTCACGTGGCACCCCAGAGACCTTCCCTTAGATACTAATGTAGGGCACACTGAGTGGCACAGCTCCTCACCCCTTTTCCCCAGAATTTTGACAAATTTTCTTGTTCGTTTTTCGACCTTAATTCGTCTAGATTGAATTGGTTCCTTCCCCAAACACTTAGATTCAAATACCCAATCAAAGTATACAAGAATCTACTCAAAACTAACTTCAAATATCATGAAACTAACTCAAGAACTTCTCAAAAACTCAACAATCAAGAACCCAATAGAAACTTCAACAAAATCCATCAAGAACTCAATTTCTCTACTTTCAAGAACGTAAATACGCTGAAATAAATCATGATTGTCACGTGCTTGAACGAAACCAATGATATGTGATCTTACATACCTAGTAGGGATTACCCATTGGCGAAATTCAGAAGCCAAACTTCAAGAACGCGACGAATCCTTGGTTCTTCTCCTCTCTTTTCCTCTTTTTTCTTCTCTCAAAACCGTAGCATAATTTTATGAAGCGTAAAATGAACCAAATCAGTTTAGACCCCAAATAAATTACTAAAAATGGATTTAATTAATTGGGTAATGAAATGACCAAAATACCTCTTGAAAATTCGGTAAACTTTCCTTATTTAGACAGCCCAACTTCGAATAGGCTTATCTCCCTCATGCGAACTCGAAAATTATCAAACTCGGTGGCGTTGGAAAGATAATTCGAAAAACTTTTATTTCATATCTTATAGTTCACCTAAATAATCCTGTTTTGAGAGTTATGGTCTTTGAAGTTGACCCAAAACTTATACTTAGCAAAACTTGCCAAATTTGATCTTTCTAAGAAAAAATGTTTCTTTCTAATTCTAGTTCTTTCAAATAGTGGGGTGTTACAATATATCACCCTTGGGAACATTAGTCCTTGAATGAGATTTCTCTTAGTAAGCTAAGGGCGAAACATCTAACATTCAGTTCAAACGCTCAACAAGCAAATCTAACACATTCAGTATATTAATTAAAGAGTACTAAGAAGAAAATTAGTACCTTGATGTGGAATGTCTCTGGACTCAAAGGGATATGGATATCTCTCTTCATATCTTCCTCAGCTTCCCACGTAGCTTCCTCAACAAACTGATTTCTCCACAAAACTTTGACTGATGCTACCTCCTTGGTCCTCAACTTGCGAACCTGGAGGCCTAAAATCTGAATATGAATCTCCTCATAAGACAAGCTGTCCTTAATACCAATATCTTCAGTTGGTATAATCAGTGAAGGATCACCCATACACTTTTTCAACATAGAAATATGAAACACTGGATGAACTGTTGCTAACTCTTGTAGTAGCTCTAACTCATAAGCCACATTACCAATCCTTTTGGATATTCTGTAAGGACCAATATATCGGGGACTATGATTCCCCTTCTTACCTAATCTCATAACACCCTTCATGGGTGAAACTTTTAAGTATATCCAATCATCTACTTCAAACTCTAACTCCCTTTTCCTAACATCACTGTAGGACTTCTGATGACTCTGCACTATTTTCAACCTCTCTTGAATAACTTTCACTTTGTCCATAGCTTGATGAACTAAGTTTGGTCCTATAACCCAGCTTCACCAACCTCAAACTATCCAATAGGAGATCTTCATCTTCTCCCATAAAGAGCTTCATAGGGAGCCATTTGGATGATAGAGTGGTAACTATTGTTATACGCAAACTCGATGAGAGGTAGGTGATCATCCTAATTACACTTGAAATAAATCACACAGGGCGTCAACATATCTTCTAAAGTCTAAATAGTGCGCTCTTCTTAACCGTCTGTCTGAGGATGAAAGTAGTACCCAAGTTCACCTTTGAACCCAAACCTTTCTGGAATGACTTTCAAAATTGCATAGTAAATTATGCACCCCTGTCTGAAATAATGGACATTGGAACTCCATGAAGTCTTACTACCTCTTGAATGTATAACTTGGTATAATCTTCTACTGAATGGGTAGTATTTACCAGTAAAAAATGGGTTGATTTAGTCATTCTATCAACAATCACCCAAATAGAATCATGTTGCCTGCCAAACCGCGACAAGCCAATATACTTCTCTCAAGTCAACAATACCTTTCTTCATACTATTCCACCAATATACTTCTCTCAAGTCACGATACATCTTTGTGGAACCCGGATGAATAGAATATCTGGAGCTATGAGCTTCCTCTATGATCCTCTCTTGGAGTTCATCCACTCTTGGTACACACAATCTACCTTGATACCTCAATACACCATTTCCCCCTTGTTCAAAAGCCATTACATTTTTATTATGAACATTTGCTTTCAATTCAAGAAAAATAGAATCTTGGTCTTACTTTTCTTTCACTTCTGACACTATTGATGATTCAGCCCCATCTATTACCACTACTCCTCCTGATATGAAATCCATTAGTCCATCTCCTAATCAGGTAAGTCTTGCACATCTTTTTCTAGCTCTTTATTTTCTTCCTCAACATGGGCAGTACTACCCATAGACAACCTACTAAAAGCATTAGCAACAACATTAGCTTTACCTGGGTGATAGAGAATACTTATTTCATAATCCTTGAGTAACTCTAACCACCTCCTATGCCTGAGATTAAGCTCCTTCTGAATAAATACATACTGAAGATGAGTGATCGATGAACACATCCACATGAACACCATAAAGATAATGACGCCATATTTTCAAAGCAAATACTACAACAACCAACTCTAGATCATGGGTTGGATAATTCTTATTGTGAACTTTCAGCTATCTGGAGGCATAAGCTATAAATTTACGATTCTGCATTAACACACAACACAAACCAACTCTGGATGCGTCACAATATACAACAAAGCCTTGCGCACCCTCTGGTAAGGTCAATATTGGGGCAGTAGTCAACCTAGATTTCAATTCCTGAAAACTTTTCTCACAAGCTTCAGACTATTGAAACTTCACTGTTTTCTGAGTTAACTTAATAAAAGGGGACTAAATGGATGAGAACCCCTTGACAAACCTTCTATAATATAAAGCCAACCCCAAAAAACTCGTAATATCAGCTGGAGATGTGGGTCTAGGCCAATTCTGCATTGCCTCTATTTTCTGAGTATCAGCTCTAATCCTATCACGAAAACAATATGGCCTTAGAATGCCACAGACTCAAGCAAGAATTTACACTTAGAGAACTTGACATACAACTCTCTATCCTTTAGCGTTTGGAGAACTATTGTAAGATGACTAGCATGATATTCCTCATTCCTCGAATAAATTAGAATGTCATCAATGAACATGATAACAAACATATATAAATAAAGATTGAATACTCTATTCATAAAGTCCATGAATGCTTGATATACCGTGAGTTTACGGTATTTCTAATACATTTAACTTACAAGTTATGTGTGTCTAGGGCCTTATCGTATTGGTTTTTATGTATTTTATTGTATTTTTGCAAGAAAGATGTTCAGGCGCAGAAGTATGAGACAATTGAGCAAAATTGCAGAAAAAAGGGCTTTCACGGAGACAATCTATGGATTGTAGGTACATTAACGGTTCGTAGGTGATGATCGTAGATCAGCAGCCAAGGGATAGATGAAAAATTAGGGAAATCTGACCAAGTGTGGAACCACGGAGGCAATTGACGGTCCGTAGATTGGTCTACGGACCATACTGGTCAAACTGTAGAATGAGACTGTGAGGATTCCAGTACCTGATTTTTGAAGATTCTAAGTATGGAGCTACAAAATGTATTGACGGACTGTAGATCGATCTACGGTCCGTACTGCAAGTCCGTCGTTTGCTTCAGAGAGGCTGAGTTTGGATGCTAAAATATTTTCTAAGTCCTGACCGACGGAAAGGACTTATGGACCATAGGTTAATCAACGGTCCGTAAGTCAGTCTCGTGGATTGAAGACGCGTGCCTGAACAAACTTTCCCTAAATTGTTTCCTTTTTAATTAAGATTTGTTTTTTTTAAATAGGGTATGTAAACCTCGTTTTTGGGGGTTAGACATTATTATTTTAGTTTTACTTTGTAACTTTGGAGATTGAGTTGGAATTCTAGCATTTATTGATTTTCTAAGTTCGTTTTGAAGATTTTGGGCTTTGCAATTCAAGTTGAAATTTTGGGTTTATTATTCTCTTTACGTAAGTTCATGATTTCTTTATTTAAAATTATGAATTGTGTTCTTGCTAATATGAGTAACTAAATCCACAACTAGAGTTGTGGGAACCATGAGCGATTAACAAAATATAAATAGTAAATAGGCAATTCTTGAATAGTGTTTTGCATGCATTGATAATTCTTTCATTTAGAAGTCTTTTTAACGAGTGCACGCGTTAGAACTCGCCTTGTTGCTACTTGCCGGATCAAGGAGGTAATCAACAAGAAAAGAATTATCAACAGAGATTTAGTGTGATACTATCTAATAGACTAGTGTCGATTGGTGCGAAGTAATAACTAAGCCAAACATCAATTATGATGTCTAATATGAGATAAACGTAAGAGTTAGTAAATTATACACACGTAGCCAGATCAAGGTGCGGGGTGAAATTCTCTAGATGCCAGATCAAGGATTTAGAGATACATAACTTATCACTTTGCATGTAATACACTAGGAAAGGATTGCTGTTACTAGGATTATTGCGTTATGAGCTTGTGGGGAACACGTATACCCTAGTTATTTCTCTCATCTTGATAACAACCAAAAATTAAGTTTAGTTTGATTATCGATTACTTATTGAATTCTTCCTATTTGTTTCATTTAAACAAACCCCCCCCCCCCTTTAATTACCTGTTTCTGGAAGTAATTTGACTGATTGAATATAATTGTTGGTTAAAGTAAAGTCTAAACCATTTTTCCTCATGGGATCGACCCAACCTATAAGTTGGGTCCTCTACTTGATAATGATCGCTTATACTTCTGTAGGGAGGTGTAATTAGAGCGTATCAAATTTTGGCGCTGCTGCCGGGGAGATTTTGGCTTTTAGATTTATTTTAACTACATTATTGAACGTTAGTCAAATATTTCCGTATTTTACTTTTTCTTTTTGTTTTTGTCTCTCTCAGGTTCTAACTCTAGTGTATGCCAAGTACATAGAGTCAGGGTGAACCACTTACTCCTTACGATCCAGAGCTAAATCGCACTTTATGAAGAATGAATAACCCAAGAGGTCCAATTAATCCTATCGGAGGAGATCTGGATGATGCAGATGAAGTACAACAACAGAGGGTAGTAGGTGGGGACAACCAGGTTCCAGCTAAAAATCGATTGGGAGATCCATTGAGGGCGCAAGATCCACTAGGTCCACGACAATATGACAACTATCGGGGCAACATGAACATAGAGAACTCTGATGGACCCATTGTCCTACCCCTTTTACCTCCAGGGCACACATTTGTGGTGATTAGCAGTTTGATGCAGATGCTTACAGCAAGAGGCTTATTCTCAGGATTGCCATCGGAGGACCCACATACTCACCTAGCCAAGCTAAAGGTAGTTTGCAAGAGTTGTGTAGGTAGACCAAACCTGGATATGGACGTCATTGGATTACGAGTGTTTCTCCGTCACACTGCGGGCGACGCTGCAGTATGGTTCACTGATCTTCCTTATAACTCAATATTTACATGGGACCAATTGGCGGAGGTGTTCAAAGCGAAGTACTATCCAGTGTCCAAGAAGCTCAATCACAAAGACAGAGTCAACAATTTTGTAGCATTACCTGGAGAGTCTGTGAGCAGCTCTTGGGACAGATTCACTGCATTCATAAGAGGTGTTCCAAATCACCGTATTGATGATGAGTTGCTGAAGGAATACTTCTATCAGGACAGGATGATAACAATAAAGCAGTCCTTGACACTATTGCTGGAGGTTCATATGGTGATTGTATATATGCACAGATTTCTGAAAAATTGGAGAGGATATCTCGCAATAATAAAGCATGCAGCACTAGGAGAGCAAATACTGGGAGAAACACATTTGTCGTTCATAATGCAACTGTCAACTCTGTAGATGATATTCGTGAGGAGATGGCTCAGATGAGGACAGAGTTGGGGTTGGTACTGAAGCATGTGAGAGGAGGAGCAGAAAAGGTAAATGCTGTAAACTACTTAACAATAACTTCACCACCAGTTGAAGAGTGTTACTATGAAGAGGACACTTACGCGGTGAATGATCATATGGGGGATTTTCAACCAAATGCCCAAGGATCCAACATGGAAAATTGGTGCCAGGGTAAAGGAAACCAAGGTCGGAACTATGGAAATTACAACCGAGAGGGTCACTATGTCCAGGATGGGAACTTCAATCGCGACAACAACTATAACAGGAACAATTATGGCAACAGAAATGATCGGGTTGGACCCAATGTTCCCCCTCAAAATTGAGAATCTGGTGCTAGGGAAGCTGGAGGAAATTTGGCGCGAATTGAAGATATGATGCAGAAGATGATGAGAAGGTTCGATGCAATTGATGAGAATGTGAAGGAGATGAGAAACGACTTATCTAGCATTGGTCAAAAGGTTGATGCCCATGCAGTGTCAATAAAGCATGTAGAGCAGCAGATGACTCAGTTGTCTACTATAGTGAACCCACGTCAACCTGACACTCTTCCTAGCAACACCATCCAGAATCCAAAGAATGATGGTCATTGTATGACAATTACTACTCGAGGAGGTAAGCAAACCATAGATCCACCTATGTCGTCGGTAGTGGATACTGAGATTAGAAAAGAAGATGATGCGGTGAAAGTTAGAGAGGAGTCTGAGACTGCAACAGAAGAAGAAGCTGAGATACCTCAGAAAATGGTCCCCATACCTAGACCTCCACCACCTTTTCCACAGAGGTTAGTGAGGAAGACTGAACATGGTAAATATCGCAGGTATATCACTATGTTGAAGAAGCTTTCTATCAATGTCCCTTTGATATAAGCATTGGAGCAAATGCTTGGGTATGCCAAGTTTATGAAAGATATGGTGACAAAGAAAAGGTCTGTGAGTTTTGAAGATGATGACATATTGTAGCATTGTAGTGCTATTGCTACAAGATCTCTGGTATAGAAGAAGGAAGACCCTGGTGCTTTCACGATCCCTTGTACTATAGGGTTGTTACACTTTGCTAAGGCATTGTGTGATCTTGGTGCTAGCATCAACCTCATGCCTTTGTCTATTTATAAGAAGTTCGGTCTGGGGGACCCAAAGCCCACTGTAATGCAGTTACTAATGACTGATCGGATCAGGAAGAGGCCCATAGGTGTGCTCCATGATGTACTAGTGAAAGTGGAGTCTTTCATCTTTTCGGCGGATTTTGTGATTCTTGACTGTGAGGTTGATTTTGAGGTCCCTATCATTCTTGGGAGACCATTTCTTGCTACAGGGCGTGCATTGGTTGATATGGAAAAGGGACAGAAGAAGTTCAGATTGAACAATGAAGAAGCGACTTTCAATATCTATAGGTCTATAAAGCAGAATGGTGAGCTCCAAACAGTATCTGCTATCACCTACAAAGTGGAGCTTAAGGCTTTACCACCGCACTTGAGGTATGTATACTTAGGCGAAGAGAATACTTTGCCGTCATCATTGCAGCAGATTTGAACTCAAGGCAAGAAAAGTGTTTGGTGACTGTATTAAAAAGGTTCAAGCGAGCCATTGGGTGGACTATTGCAGATATTATTGGGATTCCCCCCGGTATTTGCTCTCACAAAATCCAACTCATGCCAGAGCACAAGCCCAGTATTGAGCACCAGAGAAGGTTAAATCCACGTTTGCAAGAGGTAGTTAAAAAGGTGATCATAAAGTGGCTGGATGCAGGAGTCATCTATCCCATTATAGATAGTAGTTGGGTATGTCCTGTGCAGTGTGTGCCTAAGAAGGTAGGTATGACTGTGGTTCCAAATGAAAAAAAGGAGCTTGTTCTAATGAGGCCCGTTACTGGATGGAGAGTTTGCATGGATTATCAAAAGTTGAATGTATGGACTGAAAATGATCACTTTCCCATGCCATTCATAGACCAGATGTTGGATAGACTTGCAGGAAAGGGTTGGTATTGTTTTCTTGATGGGTATTCTGGCTACAATCAAATTTCTATAGCTCCAGAAGACAAAGAGAAGACCACCTTCACTTGTCCATATGGGACTTTTGCTTTTAAACCGATGCCTTTTGGGTTGTGCAATGCTCCAGCAACCTTCCAGCGGTGTATGATGTCGATATTTTTAGATATGGTGGAGGATGCTATTGAAGTGTTCATGGATGATTTTTCAGTTGTAGGTGATTCTTTTGACCATTGTCTAGATAATCTGGCCGAGGTGCTTAAAAGATGTGAAGACTGCAACTTGGTGCTGAATTGGAAGAAGTGTCATTTCATGGTGAAAGAAGGTATAGTGTTGGGTCATCGCATTTCTGAAAAAGGTATTGAGGTTGATAGAGCTAAAGTAGAGGTAATAGAAAAGCTTCCACCACCTATCTCTGTAAAATGTGTTAGAAGTTTTCTTGGGCATGCAGGATTTTATAGAAGATTCATCAAAGATTTCTCCAAAATTGCACATCCGTTGTGCAAATTGCTCGAGAAGGAGTGTAAGTTCTATTTTGATGATGACTGTCTTAGAGCATTTGAAGAGTTGAAGAAAAAGTTGGTTACAGCACCAATCATTATTTCACCGGATTGGGGACAACCGTTTGAGGTAATGTGTGATGCGAGTGGATTGGCGCTTGGTGTAGTATTTGGTCAAAGGCGAGAAAAAATTCTTCACCCTATTTACTATGCCAGTAAAGCTCTAAATATGACTAAGAAGAACTATACTGTGACCGAACAAAATCTTCTTGCGGTGGTTTTTGCATTCGAGAAATTTTGATCATACTTGCTTGGTACTAAGGTCATAGTGCATACTGACCATTCTGCATTGAGGTATTTGATGGCGAAGAAGGATGCAAAACCGAGATTGATTAGATGGGTATTACTGCTGCAAGAGTTTGACTTTGTAGTAAAAGATAGAAAGGGGACCGAAAATTAAGTCGCCGACCACTTGTCCAGATTAGAGGAAGAGGATATGCTAAAGCTTGGAGATAGGGCTGAAATCAATGATGCTTTTCCAGATGAAAAGGTATTGGCTGCCTCTCATGATTTGATTCCTTGGTTCGCTGACTTTGCTAATTATTTGGCAAGCGATATTGTGCCCCCCGATTTGTCTTTTCACCAAAGAAATTTTTTTATGCATGATGTGAAGAGATTCTTTTGGGATGAACCTTACTTGTATTGTAGTTGTGCCGATGGGATTATTCGTCGATGTGTGCCTGAAGTTGAGATGTTGAGTGTACTTGAAGCATGCCATTCATCACCTGTTGGTGGGCATCATAGTGGTATTCGGACTGCACATAAGATTTTGCAATGTGGGTACTACTGGACCACCATTCACCAAGATGCTCACGACTTCGCCAAATCTTGTGATCGTTGCCAAAGAGAAGGAGGGATTTCAAAGAGGCAAGAGCTCCCAATGAATCCTATATTGGTGATAGAGTTGTTTGATATATGGGGCATTGATCTTATGGGTCCATTTGTGAGTTCATATGGGATGAAGTATATTCTTGTTGCGGTTGATTATGTATCGAAATGGGTGGAAGCAGTTGCACTCTCTAACAATGAAGGTAAAAGTGTCATCGCATTCTTGAAAAAGAAAATCTTCTCCAGATTTGGTACACCGAGGGCCATAATTAGTGATGGAGGCTCTCACTTCTGTAATAAGTTATTCAAGGTACTACTTGAGAAATATGGTGTCCGTCACAATGTAGCCACTCCTTACCACCCACAGACTAGTGGTCAAGTTGAAGTATCCAACAGAGAGATCAAACAACTATTGGCAAAGACCGTGAATGCTAATAGAACGGATTGGTCAAGGAAGCTTGACGATGCTCTATGGGCATATCACACTGCATACAAGACTCCCATAGGTATGTCTCCTTACCAACTTGTATATGGGAAGTCTTGTCATCTACCAGTAGAGCTAGAGCATAAGGCTATGTGGGCAATGAAGAAGTTAAATTTGGATTGGAGCGCCGCATCTACCCAAAGGATGAATGCCTTGAATATGCTCGATGAGTTTCGCCTACATGCTTATGAAAGTTCAGCCTTGTACAAAGAGAAGATGAAGAGGTATCATGACCAAAGAATTGAAAAGCGAGAATTTGTGGTTGGTGATCTTGTGCTGCTGTTCAACTCTAGGCTGCGCTTGTTCCCAGGCAAACTCAAGTCCAAGTGGACCAGGCCATTTTTTCTCACTAAAGTGCTCTCGCATGAAGAGGTTGACCTTGAAAAAAAGGATGGAACAAGGTTCGTGGTGAACGGGCAAAGGATCAAGATCTATCTGGGCAATGCTGAAACTGTGCAAGAAGTGATTGAGGCCTACAATCTTGATGAAGTCTGAGTAATCAAGACACCTTCGTCGTGCCGCGACGTTAAATCAAGCGCTGCTTGGGAGGCAACCCAAGATGTACAATCTAGCCAACGATAGGGTTCTGTTTTCCAATTAGTAGTTTAGTTTTCTTTGATTACTTGCGTCTTTGTATCAATTAGTTCTTAGTGTTAACTAGAATTAGTATAGGGTCCGTGTCTAAAAGGTGTCAAGAAAATGTAAAAAAATAATAGCTTATTGGTTGCTACATGTGCAGGTACACCACAAATGAATCTGCAGAAATTGGTCTGGTGCAGAGGTCTACGGATCCCATCGATGGTCCGTCGATTTATCCATGGACCGTCAATGGTGTCCGTAGATCCAAGGTAAGCCCTTAAATTTTTCCAACTGTAATCGTGATCTACGGTCATGATCTATGAACCGTAGATCGACTCACGGACCATAGACGGGGTCTCGTGAGTCCAAACCCTAAGGCTGCTGACCCAACCCGGACCCCCTACTTAAATAACCCCTTGTTTTAAATCATTCCCATTCCCTCCATTTACTCCCAAAACTGTTTCCCCCACCTTTTTAACTCCCTAATTTACTCTATAACTACCATATAAAATACTCCCTTCCATATATTCCCACAACCCCATCAATTTAATTTACTCTCCCTTCCATATTCCACCCTTTAAGGTCTGGTGTTCGGTTAGTAGCAAAGCGGTGTTTCAATTGGCTTGCTAAGAAGTTTCATCACACAATCCCCCACTCCTCGTCGCTTGTAAGGTAATGGACTTTCCCCTCACTTTGAATTTCGATTCATAGCCTGCATGTAGGAAGTAGGGAGTTGGATCTTAACTTAGGGTTATTGTTTGATGTAATTACATGATAAATCTACAATTTACAAAACCCTTGGAATGATAGATAGTGATTGTGTAGTTTAATTGTTTGTGATTGTAAGCCTGTATGTAAGTTTTGACTTAGGGTTCCAAAACTTGTCTAAATTATGTGTTAAGATAACCGGTCGGAATCGTAAGAATGAAGAACTAGCATAATTGAGTGTTGAAATGCATGATGAGGCTTGTTAATGTTGAAATTTCAGGCCATATATGTTTGATTAGTAATATAGGGCTAAAACTGGGCACAAAGGGCATCCACGATACCCCATCCACGGACCGTAGATGAGGTTCGTCGCTGGATGCACACACAAAAATTATCCAAGTGTAAAACCACGGATGTGGACTATGGTCCGTAGATCAAACTACGGACTGTTCTGCACATCCATGGTTCCCATCTGCAACATATATTTCTGGTCCCCTAATTCACGGCAGAGTCCCACGGACCGTAGGTACCCTCCGTGGATGACCACTGTAGCCTGTGTCAGCAAATTATTATTTTTTGGACTTTGTTATTGTTCGTTTATAGTTTTTTTTATTTTTTTAGTATAGTTTTGGTTAGTTTTGGACACTAATATCATTCCCGCAGGTACAATGGCACCCAAGAAGATGGCCACCTACTAAAAAAGGGGCAAGTCCAAATCTGTTGCCCCTAGTTTCCGGTTGATTAATGAGGACACAGACATCAACAACGATCCAAAGATACGTGCCTCTCAACACTAGGACTTCTCACGCGAGGCATACCCCGGAAGGTGCTTCCCGACGTAGTCACTGTCTCCCTGCCCGATGAGGAGCACACCACTGACGGGTCACCAACCGGGCCGCTTCATGTTCGAGGAGTCTATGTCGATCTCGAGTCCGACTCATGCTTTAGGCTCCAAGTCTCGCCCACTCTTCATGATCCGAGTCCGCCCATGCTACGGGGTCCAATGCCAAATCTTCCACCGGGTCTGGAGAAAATGACCAAGCAGCCTTATCTGACGAGGCTACTAGTTTGGAGTCCATACCCGCACCACCGAATGATGGCCCCACTCCTATAGCCGGCGAACCAAATAGGTGGTGTGTCGAGGGCCAATGGCAAATTTACCGGGATGTAAAGATGGTCAATGAAAAACAGAAAATGGCCCGACTGATCACAGAAGAGCGGAGAGTTCTCACGGGGAGCTTGCACACTGTTCCAGACATTCACCGGCTGTTCAACCTTCACAAGTGTGATTGGATGACTCGAGACCCAGGGAAGTATAACGAGGAGATTGTGCGGGAGTTCTATGCTTCCTATGTTGCCACTCTCCGGGGCTCCATTTCTAAGCGGTCGAAGCCCTTAGCGCAGGATCTGCTCACTTCCACATTGGTTCGAGGGTGCCCGATGGACATATCACCTGCCACGATTAGACGATTTCTCTATGGTCCTACTGCGGGGCACTCTTGGTCTCTCAATACAGCGGAGTTTGACTACAGATGGGACATTGTGCGGAGTGGTGCCTTCCAGAGGAATTCTGAGCAGCGAGAGGCTGTGATACTTTGGATGGCCAGATACATTCTTTGCGAGATGGCGAGCGTGCACGGGTGGGCAGCCCATGGTTGGGCATTCGGGAAGGCTACATTAAATTTTGTGGCCAAGTTCTTCCGTCGCCGGTGTGTCAGGTGTCGCCGACAAAAGCTGATAATCAAGTCACGTGGGACAGAGCAGTCATGGTTGCGGCATTGGTAGCAGAGGTGGAGATCGATTTTGCCCGCATGTTGCTGGCAGAGATATACGAGAGGGCATTCAGGACCTCCACTACTTACCCCTTTCCATGCTTAATTTTTCAGTTGTGCAGGGACTCTGGAGTGCCGATCTGGCATTGTGACATGTTAGTCCACCCTACAGGAGCATTGGACATTGGTCTCATTCGAGATGAGGCAAATGTAGCAGCACCGTGCAGAGAGCCTCAGGTTGAGGTACCTCATTTGGGTATCGACCTTGCTGACACAGTGGGGCAGGCACAGGGCGATGACCTTAGAGCCCCCGATCACACCGACACTATCTCGAGCTCCTCTTCTCAGGCAGCTAGCATGGGTTCTAGCTCTTCCCGATCCACACCGCAGTTGGGCGCTGCTGTTGTTCCCTTGGCCAGAGTACAGAAGTTAGAGGCTTAGATGGCCACACTGCTACATCACATCCAACCGTGGATGCAAAAGTCGATCACTGAGTCCGAGGCGAGAGTGGAGCGCAGGATGGAGGATATGATGGACCGGAAGGTCCAGGCTGTTAATAATCGCCTAGATGCCTTCGAACTGAGAGTCCTCGAGCGACCAGCCCCGACCATAGATCTATCTACTTTGTAGGTCGACATAGTTAGCCTTTGGTCTGACGTTGAGGCCATTCTTGCTGCACCTTCTGTCGAGCCTTAGGTTGCCCCCACTGCACTGGCTGATGATACAGTGCTTGATGCTCTATTCAGTGGGGCTGCAGAGGAGGGACTTGCCCTCACACAGGCCAAAGGCAAGCGACATCGCTCTCATCGCACTGAGGAGGAGAAAGCCCTCAAGAGACAGCGTAGGCAGGAGAAGGAGGCTAGGAGGGTGTTGATAGTTGATGAGGAGTTGCGCTAGCAGAGGGAGCGTGAGAGAGTTGCAGGGGTGTCGAGCTCTGCCCCAGTTGTAGCGGCCCAGCCTGATTTTGGGGACGCAGAGAGATTGATGGAGAGCACTACTGAGGGTGCTATGACTGATGATGCGGGCACTATTGAGGGTGCACCCACTGGTGTTTCAGTAGGCTCCGGGAAACTGGACCCCCCTGCTTGTTGATGGTTCGCCGGCGCTTTGCGCCACAGGTTTGCTTCACCCAATCCATTTTCTTTTAATATTTCTATATGCGTTAGGGACAGCTGCATCTATTTTTGTTGGGGGTGGGGTAAATGGATTGTGAGTGATAGGGTGAAATCTGAATAGTGAAATCTGAATAACCCAACTCATGAATTCTCCCTTGGGGTTTTCTTGCTTGTGTTCTTTTTCCCCAAAGGACTGTTTAATTTTTGTTGAACCGGCATGTCTTAGGATTGTATGTGTAGAAGCATGATACAGAATGAAGCATGATGGCTTATAAAAATGATACCCGTCAGATTTTTTGGGATGTATTTTGGGATGTATGCTAGATGTTGTAGGCTACGATTAGTTGATTATGTTGACTCTGAGTATGACATAATAAATCAACTTGATGGTATGACTTGAGCTGAAACTTGAACTAGGTAATCCAATAATCTGATCATGAAACTATGTACCAAGAGTGGGTAAGAATCGTTGAGTGTTCAAACAGTTTTGTGCAAAACTAGAACTTGCCCAGTTAGTCCTGCTAAGACAATTCGATCTAGAGGTTAGGAAGTGATCATAGGCCATTGTTTTGAAAAGTCCGCAAATTGCCTAGAAGGATTCAACCAAATGAAATAACTGTTCCCTTTGATCCAACTTTGAGTCTAAAATAAGCCGTTTCTTTCTAAAAACCCCAAACTCACCTTCCCATAATCTACTATATTGGCCCCGGTCCCTCCTTGGACATGTGCACGTCTGCACCTCAACAAATGAAAATTCCATAAGTTGAGGTTGGCTATGAAAGAGGATACTAAGAGAAAAATGGGTATGAAAAGAGTGAGGTGAAGAAGAGAGAAAACGTGAGGAAAGGATGTGATTTGTTGAAAGCTAAAAAAAAAAGAAAAAAAAAAGGAGATGAATGTGAGAAATAAAGAGTTACAAATTCTGAAGTCACATCCTTGGTTGAAGAAAATCAAGTGAAAGAAGGTAAAATTGTAGGATGTCAGAAATAGGGCAAAAAGAGGTTAAAAGCCAAAGTGTAATGTCAAGGAGGGCAGAAAGTCACTAATAAGTATCCAAATGTACCACACATGACCCTGAGCCTACGTTACAAGCCAATAAAGTCCTATAGTGATCCTAGAATCTAGTTTGGAGAGTCTAGCAAAGAAAATAAGGGCAAGCTTATGGCATAAAGCACTAACTGTATTTGAAATTACTTCTGAGTGTGAGTGTTGAATAAATCCTTACACCATAAATGACATTCAATTTTTGTGAAAAAGGGATCTCATTTTAAGTAAGGGCACCAGTTACATTATCGGAAAGTTGGTACCTTGGTGATAGTGATAAGGTGCAAGTTGTGTGTCAGTTGGTCGATCTGTGTCATAGTTTGATCTGCATGGATTAGCTTGTCGAGTTTAAAAGAACGAAGTTGCAGCTAAAAAGTAAGGGGGTAGAGAGCCATGTGATTGCTTGGGCCTGAAATGCTTGCTTCTATACAAGTGTTGTTTAGAGTTGTATTGCGTCGCTTGAGGACAAACAATGAATTTAAGTTGAGGGTGTTGATATACCGTGAGTTTACGATATTTCTAATACATTTAACTTACAAGTTGTGTGTGTCTAGGGCCTTATCGTATTGGTTTTTATGTATTTTATTGTATTTTTGTAGGAAAGATGTTCAAGCGCAGAAGTATGAGACAATTGAGCAAAATTGCAGAAAAAAGGGCTTTCACGGAGATAATCTACAGACCGTAGGTACATTGACGGTCCGTAGGTGATGACCGTAGATCAGCAGCCAAGGGATAGATGACAAATCAGGGAAATCTGACCAAGTGTGGAACCACGGAGGCAATTGACGGTCCGTAGATTGGTCTACGGACCGTACTGGTCAAACCGTATAATGAGACTGCGAGGGTTCCAGTACCTGATTTTTGAATATTCTAAGTATGGAGCTACAGAATGTATTGACGGACCGTAGATCGATCTACGGTTCGTACTGCAAGTCCGTCGTTTGCTTCAGAGAGGCTGAGTTTTGGATGCTAAAATATTTTCTAAGTCCTGACCGACGGAAGGGACTTACGGACCGTAGATTAATCGATGGTCCGTAAGTCAATCTCGTGGATTGAAGACGCGTGCCTGAACAATGCTACAGACGCATTAGTTAAATGATATATCGTGAGTTTACGGTATTTCTAATACATTTCACTTACAAGTTGTGTGTGTCTAGGGCATTTTTGTATTGATTTTTATGTGTTTTTATCATCTTTTGCAGGAAAGATGCTCAGGCGCGGAAGTAATGAGACAGTTGAAAGAAATGCAGAAAAGGGCATCTACGGAGGTGATCTACAGACCGTAGGTCCATTGACGCTCCGTAGATGATGGTCATAGATCATCAGGCAAGGCATGGAAGGCAAATCAGGGAAATCTGACCAAGTGTGGAACCACGGTGACCATTGACGGCTCATAGATTGATCTATGGACCGTACTGTTGATCCATAGAATGATACTATGAGGGTTCCAGTACCTGATTTTTGAAGATTCTAAGTATGGAGCTACAGAGAGGGATTGACGGACCATAGATCCATCTACGGTCCGTATTGCAGTTCCGTTGTTTGCTTCAGAGAAGCTGATTTTTGTAAGCTGAAATATTTTCTAAGTCCTGGCTGACAGAAGGGATTCACGGACTGTAGATCCATTGATGGTCCGTGAGCCAGTCTCGTGGAATGAAGACGCGTGCCTGGAAAAACTTTCCTTATTTTGTTTCCCTTTTAATTTAGAACTTGTTTTCTATAAATAGGGTATGTAAACCTTATTTTTGAGTTGTTGGAGACTTTATTACTTTTGTTCTAGTTCTTGACTTGGGAGATTAACTTGCAACTTTAGCAATTCTTCATTTCCTAAGTTCGTTTTGAAGATTTTGGTGTTGCAATTCAAGTTGAATTTCTGGGTTTATTATTTTTCTTACGTAAGTTCATAATTCTTTCATCTAAAATAATGAATTGTGTTCATATGATTATGGGTAACTAAACCCCACAACTAGGGTTGTGGGAACCATGAGCGATTAACAAAGTATGAATAGTAAATAAGCAATTCTTGAATAGTGTTTTGTATGCATTGATAATTCTTTTATTTAGCAGTCTTTTTAACGAGTGCACGCGTTAGAACTCGCCTTGTTGCTACTTGCCGGACCAACGAGGTAATCAACAAGAAAAGAATTATCAACATAGATTTAGTGTGATACTATCTAATAGGCTAGTGTTGATTGGTGCGAAGTAATAACTAAGCCAAACATCGATTATGATGTCTAATATGAGGTAAAGGTAAGGGTTAGTAAATTATACACACGTAGCCGAACCAAGGTGCGAGGTGAAATTCTCTAGATGCCGGACTAAAGATTTAGAGATACCTAAATTATCACTTTGCATGTAGTACACTAGGAAAGAATTGCTACACTAGGAAAGGATTGCTATTACTGGGATTACTGCGTTATGAGCTTGTGGGGAACACATATACCTTAGTTATTTCTCTCATCTTGATAACAACCTAAATTGACTTTTGAATACCGATTACTTATTGAATTCTTACAATTTGTTTCACAAAACCCCTTCCCCCTTTAATCGTGGGATCGACCCCAACCTACAAGCTGGGATCTTTACTTGATAACGATCGCTTATGCTTCTTTAGGGAGGTGTAATTTGAGCGTTATCAAATTTTGGCGCTGCTGCAGGGGAATTTCACTTTTAGATTAATTTTAACTACATTATTGAACTTTGGTCAAATATTTCCTAATTTTACTTTTTATTTTTGTTTTTGTCTCTCTTAGGTTCTGACTCCAGTGTATGCCAAGCACACGGAGCCAATGTGAACCACTTACTCCTTACGATCCAGAGTTGAACCAAACTTTGCGAAGAATGAACAATCAAGGAGTTCAAGTTAATCATATCGGAGGCAACCTAGGTGATGAAGTTGAGTTGTAACCCTCGAGGTGGTTGGGGGAGAAAACCAGGTTCTAGCTGAAAATCAATTGGGAGATGCAGTGAGGGTGCATGGCCCACTAGGCCCTCGACTGCATGACAACTATAGGGGCAACGTAAACATTGCTGACTCAAATGGACCTCTTGTCCTACCCTCTTTTCCTCTGGGGCACACATTTGTAGTGACCAAGAGCTTGATGCAGATGCTTACAACGAGGGGATTATTCTCGGGTTCACCATCGGAAGACCCACATGCTCACATAGCCAAGCTAAGGGTGGTTTGCAAGAGCTGTGTGGGTCAACCAGACTTGGATATGGATGTATTCGGATTGCAAGTGTTCCCTTTATCACTAACAGGAGATGCTGTTGTATGGTTCACTTAGCTTCCGTATAACTCAATATATACATGGGACCAACTGATGGATGTGTTCTTAGCAAGATATTATCCAGTGTCCAAGAAGCTCAATCACAAAGATAGGGTCAATAAGTTTGTAGCATTACCTGGAGAGTCTGTGAGTAGCTCTTAGGACAGATTCACTGCATTTGTAAGAGGTGTTCTGAATCACCGTATTGATGATGAGTCGCTGAAGAAGTATTTCTATCGAGGTCAGGATGACAACAACAAAGCAATGCTTGTTACTATTGCTGGAGGATCATATGGTGAGTGCACATATGCACAGATTGCAGAGAAAGTGGAGAAGATCTCTCGCAACAAAAAAGCATGAAGCACTAGGAGGTCAGCTATTAGGAGAACACATTTGCCGTTCATGCTACGAACAACCAGTCTGCAGAGGAGATTTGTGAGGAGATGATTCAGATGAGGACCGAGTTGGGGTTGGTATTAAAGCATGTGAGCGGAGGTGCAGAGAAGGTAAATACTGTGAATTACTTGACTAGAATGCCACCAGCAGTTGAAGAGTGTTACTATGAAGAGGATTCTTGTGCAGTGAATGATCAGACGGGGTTTTCCGACCAAACGCCCAAGGATCCAACACAGAAAATTGGCGCCAAGGTCAAGGAAACCAAGGTCAGAACTATGGAAACTACAACCGAGAGGGTCAATATGTCTGTGATGGGAACTTCAATCGTGACAACAACTACAATCAGAACAATTATTGCAACAGAAATGATCGGGTTGGACCCTATGTTCCCCCTCAAAATTAGGAATCTGGTACTAGGGAAGTTGGAGGCAATATGGCGCGTATTGAAGATATGATGCATAAGATGATAGAAGGTTTAATGCAACTGATGAGAATGTGAAGGAGATGAGAAATAACTTGTCTGGTATTAGTCAAAAGGTTGATGCCCATGCAGTGTCAATAAAGCATCTAGAGCAGCAGATGACTCAGTTGTCTACTACAGTGAACCCATGTCAACCTGTCACTTTTCCTAGCAACACCATCCATAATCCAAATAATGATGGTCATTGTATGGCAGTTACTACTCGAGGGGGTAAGCAAACCATAGATCCACCTATGCCGTCTGTGGTGGCTATTGAGATTAGAAAAGAAGATGATGTGGTAGAGGTTAGGGAAGAGTCTGAGAATACGATAGAGAAAGAAGCGGAGATATCGCAGAAAGTGTCCCTATACCTAGACCTCCACCACTTTTTACATAGAGGTTAGTGAAGAAGACTGAAGATGGTAAATATCGTAGGTTTATTACTATGTTGAAGCAGCTTTCCATCAATGTTCCTTTGATAGAGTCTTTGGAGCAAATGCCTGGGAATGCGAAGTTTATGAAATATATGGTGACAAAGAAAAGGTCTGTGAGTTTTGAAGATGATGAAAGATTGTAGCATTGTAGCGCTATTGCTACAAGATCTCTTGTGCATAAGAAGGAAGACCCTGGTGCTTTCACGATCCCATGTACTATAGGGTTGTTACACTTTGCTAAGGCATTGTGTGATCTTGGTGCTAGCATCAACCTTATGCCATTGTCTATTTATAAGAAGTTGGGTCTAGGGGATCCAAAGCCTACTACGATGCGGCTACTTATGGCCTATCATACCGTGAAAAGGCCCATTGGTGTACTCCATGATGTGCTAGTAAAAGTGGAGTCGTTCATTTTTCCAGCGGATTTTGTGATTCTTTACTGTGAGGTTGATTTTGATATTCCCATCATCCTTGGGAGACCATTCCTTTCCACAGGTCGTGCATTGGATGATATGGAGAAGGGACAAATGAAGTTCAGACTAAACAATGAAGAAGCAACTTTCAATATTTATAGGTCCATGAAGCAGAGTGGTGAGCTCCAAACGGTATGTGCTATAACTTACAGAGTTGAGAGTGGACCAGAAGTGAAAATTTAAGAGCGACTCGGTGTTGAGGCACTACCAACAGTTATGATGAATTTCGATAGTGATGCTATTAAAAAGTAGGATGAGTTGGTAGCTGCACTAGATAGATGTGAATATCGGTCAAAACAAAAGAGGTATGAATTAGACATGAAGAATCGTGAGTTTCCACCGGCGAGACCATCTATTATGGAGGCACCAAAATTGGAGCTTAAGGCTCTACCGACACATTTGAGGTATGAATTCTTGGGCAGAGATAACACTTTGTTGGTCATCATTTCGGTAGATCTTAATGCAAGACAAGTAGAGTGCTTGGTGACTGTGTTAAAGAGGTTCAAGCAAGCTATTGGGTGGATTATTGTGGATATTACTGGGATTCCTCTTGGTATTTATTCCCACAAAATCCAACTCATGCCAGATCACAAACCTAGTATTGAGCATCAAAGAAGATTAAATCCATCTATGCAAGAGGTAGTTAACAAAGAGATCATCAAGTGGTTAGATGCTGAAGTTATCTATCCCATTGCAGATAGTAGTTGGGTATGCCCTGTGTAATGTGTGCCCAAGAAAGGTGAGATTACTGTGGTACCTAATGAGAGAAACGAGCTTGTTTCGATGTAGCTCGTGACTGGATGAAGAGTCTGCATGGGCTACCAAAAGCTAAATGCTTGGACAGAAAAGTACCATTTCCCTATGCCATTCATGGATTAGATGTTAGATAGGCTTGCTGGTATGGGTTGGTATTGTTTTCTTAATGGTTATTCGGGCTACAATCAGATTTTCATAGCTTCAGAGGACCAAGAGAAGACCACATTCACTTGCCCTTATGGGACTTTCGCCTTCAAATGGATGCCCTTTGGGTTGTGCAATGCTCCAGTGACCTACTAGTGTTGTATGATGTCAATATTCTCTGATATGGTGGAGGATACTATTGAGGTATTTATGGATGATTTCTCTATGGAAGGTGACTCTTTTGATCGATGTCTAAATCATTTGGCTGAGGTATTGAAAATATGTGGATATTACAATTCGGTGCTGAATTGGGAGAAGTGCCACTTTATGGTGAAGAAAGGGATAGTTCTAGGTCATCGAATTTCTGAGAAGGGCATTGAGGTAGATAAAGCGAAAGTTGAGGTAATTGAAAAGCTTCCACCACCTATCTCTGTAAAAGGTGTTTGAAGTTTTCTTGGGCATGCAGGTTTCTATAGGAGGTTCATCAATGATTTCTCTAAAATTGCACAGCCATTGTGCAAACTACTCGAAAAGGAGTATAAGTTTGATTTTGATGATGCTTGTCTAAGAGCATTTGGAGAGTTAAAGGAGAAGTTGGTTACTGCACCTATCATTATTTCACCGGATTGGGGACAACCGTTTGAGGTAATGTGCGATGCGAGTGGAGTGGCTCTTGGTGTAGTATTAGGACAGAGGCGAGATAAAATTCTCCATCCTATTTACTATGCTAGCAAAGCTCTAAATGTGGCCCAGAAGAATTATACCGTGACTGAACAAGAGCTTCTTGCAGTGGTTTTCACATTCAAAAAATTTTGATCCTACCTGCTTGGTACTAAGGTCATAGTGCATACTGGCCATTTTGCATTGAGGTATTTGATGGCGAAGATTGATGCAAAACCGAGGATGATTAGATGGGTATTGTTGCTGCAAGAGTTTGATTTTGTGGAAAAGGATAAAAAGGGGATCGAAAATCAAGTTGCCGATCACTTGTCCAGATTGGAGGAAGAGGCTATGCTAAAGCTTGGTGATGGGGTTGAAATTATTGATGCTTTTCCAGACGAACAGGTATTGGCTATTTCTCATGATCTGATTCCTTGGTTCGCAGACTTTGCAAATTATTTGGCAAGCGATATAGTGCCCCCGGATTTGTCCTTTTACTAAAGGAAAAAGTTTATGCATGATGTGAAGAAATTCTTTTGGGATGAGCCTTACTTGTATCGTAGTTGTGCTAATGGATTTATTTATCGCTGTGTACCCGAGATTGAGATGTTGAGTGTGCTTAAAGCATGTCATTCATCGCCTGTTAGTGGGCACCACAGTGGTATTCGAACTGCACATAAGATTTTGCAGTGTGGGTACTACTGGCCTACTATCCACCAAGATGCTCATGATTTCGCCAAGTTTTGTGATCGTTGCCAAAGAAGAGGAGGGATTTCGAAGAGGCAAGAGCTTCCTATGAATCCTATATTGGTGATAGAGTTGTTTGATGTATGGGACATTGATTTTATAGGTCAATTTGTGAGTTCAAACGGGATGAAGTATATTCTTTTTGCAGTTGATTATGTATCGAAGTGGGTGGAAGCAGTTGCGCTCCCCAACAATAAAGGTAAAACCGTCACCGCATTCTTGAAAAAGAATATCTTCTCCAGATTTGGTACATCGAGGGCGATTATCAGCGATGGAGGTTCCCACTTTTGTAATAAGTTGTTTAAAGCGCTACTTGAGAAATATGGTGTCCGGCACAATGTAGCCACTCCTTATCATCCGCAGATTAGTGGGCAAGTTGAAGTATCCAACAGAGAGATCAAACAACTATTGGCAAAGACCATGAATGCTAATAGAACGGATTGGTCAAGGAAGCTTGACGATGCTCTATGGGCATATCACACTGCATACAAGACTCCCATAGGTATGTCTCCTTACCAACTTGTATATGAGAAGTCTTGTCATCTACCAGTAGAGCTAGAGCATAAGGCATTGTGGGTGATGAAGAAGCTAAATTTGGATTGGGGCGCCGCATCTAATCAAAGAATGAATGACTTGAATATGCTTGATGAGTTTCACCTAAAAGCTTATGAAAGTTCAGCCTTGTACAAAGAGAAGATGAAGAGGTATCATGATCAAAGAATTGAAAAGCGGGAATTTGTTGTGGGTGATCTTGTGCTTCTATTCAACTCTAGGTTGCGCTTGTTTTTGGGCAAACTCAAATCCAAATGAACCAGGACATTTTTGCTCACAAAAGTGCTTCCCCATGGAGCGGTTGATCTTGAGAACAGTGACGGAACAAGGTTCATAGTAAGCGGGCAAAGGATCAAGATCTATTTGGGAAGCGCAGAAAGTGTGCAAGAGGTTGTGGAGGCCTATCATCTTGATGAAGTATGAGTAATCAAGAGGCATGTGTCGTGCCGTGACGTTAAATCAAGCGCTGCTTGGGAAGCAACCCAAGATGTACAATCTAGCCAACAATAGGTTTTTGTTTTCCATCTAGCAGTCTCTGTAATTAGTTGATTCTTTGTATTAATTTATATAAGCGTTTTAGTTTTTTTTAGTGTTGGCTAGAATTAGCATAGGGTCCGTGTCTAAAAAGTGTCTAAAAAATGTAAAAAGAATAGCCTAATGGTTGCTACATGTGTAGTTATGCTATAAAAATTCTGCAGAAAATGGTCTGGTGTAAAGGTCTATGGACCCCATCGACGGTCCGTCGATCTATCCACGGACTGTGGATGGTGTCCGTAGATCCCAGGTAAGCCCCTAAAATTTTCCAAGTATAAGAGTGATCTATGGTCCCAATCTACGGACTGTAGATCGACCCACGGACCGTAGATGGGATCTGGTGGGTTCAAAACCAAAATTCTGTCCGACCCGACCCTTACCCCCTTATTTAAATTTCCCCTAATTTGAAATCATTTCCACTTCCCTCCATTCACTCTCCAACAGTTTCAAACACTTTAACTCCCCTAAATCACTCCATAACTCCCCCATAAAATCATCCCCTCCATTCCCCCATAATTCCCACGATTTCTTTCCATTTCGAATACTACTCATTCCATATTCCACAAAAGGGTCTGGTGTTTGGGTTGGTAACGAAGAGGTGGTTTTTGGCCTTGAAAGCATCTGTCATCACACAATCACCCTATTCCCGTTGCTGTATGGTAATAGACTTTCTCCTCACTTTGAATTTTGATTCATTGATAGATTATAGAAAGTCAGGGATTGGGTCTTGACCTTGGGTAATTGTTAGATGAAATTGCATGATAAAATTGGAAGTTACAATACCCTTGGAACGATAGATAGTGATTGTGTTGCCTTGTTGTATGTGATTATAAGTCTAAATGTAAGTTTCGACTTAGGGTTCCAAAGTTTGTCTTAAGCACTTGTTAACATGATTAATCGAAATCCTGAGAATGACAAACTAGCATGAGTAAATGTTGAAATGTATGGTTAGACTAGAGTATTGTTGATAACGGTCTGAGATGTGGGCTTGAAAAATAAAGAAGGGCTGAAACCTGGCATTGGACACATCCACGATACCCCGTCTACGGACCGTAGATCAATCTACGAACCGTAGATTAGGTTTGTGGGTGGATGCACTTGAAAATTTCACGAAGTGTGAAACCACGGATGTGGACTACGATCCGTAGATAAATCTATACACCGTTCTGTACATCCATGGTTTCCATTTGTGACCAATATTGTTGGTCCTTTGATCCACGAAAGGGTTCCACGAACTGTAGATCAGGCTACGGACTATAGGTCCCCTCCGTGGATGACAACTATAGCCACTGTCTGGAATTCTTTTGGGTCTTTGTTACTATTCATTTTGAGTTCTAAAATTTGTTCGAGTGTGTTAGTTTTGGCACTAATATCGCTTCCACAGGTACGATGGCACCCAAGAAGCTAGTCACCTACTCAAAATAGGGAAAGTCAAAATATGTTGCTCTTAGCTTCAGGTTAATCGATGAGGACACGGACACTGAAAAAGATCCAACATACGTTCGTCCTAACACAAGGACTTCTCCCACTGCACCCCGAGCCACCAGAGGCACCCCCCGAAAGGTGATTCCCGGCATAGTCACTGTCTCCCAGTCTGATGAGGAGCACACACTGATCGGGTCACCAACTGGGCCCGTCCGGTCGGCCTACTGGTCTACATCCGGCTCGAGTCCGCCATGTGCTTCGGGCTCTGAGTCTAGCCATGCTTCAGGCTCCGAGTCTGCCCATGCTTCGGGGTCCAATGTCAAGTCAGCCATAGGGTCTGGCAAGAATGAACAAGCAGCCTCGTCTGATGAGGCCACTAGCTCAGAGTCAGTACCAGTACCAAGGAATGAGGACCTTACTCCAGTGGTCGACGAGTCAAATAGATAGTGTGTTGAGGGTCAATGGCAAATCTATCGAGATGCCAAGATGAAAAATGACAAAGAAAAGATGGCCCAACTTATTACAGAAGAGCACAGAGTCCTCACAGGGAGCTTGCACACTGTCCCTGACATCCATCGGCTTTTTAACCTTCAAAAGTGTGACTGGATGGCTCAAGCCCTAGGGACTTACAGTGAGGAGATTGTACGAGAGTTCTACGCCTCCTATGCCGCCACTCTCCGTGGTTTGATCTCCAAGTAGTCAAAGCCCATAGGCCAGGACCCTCTCACTTCCACTATGGTCCGAGGTTGTCCGATGGACATATCACATGCCACCATCAGTTTCTTTCTCTATGGTCCTACCACATTTCACTCTTGGTCACTAAACACAGCGGAGTTTGATTACAGATGGGACATCGTGCGGAGCGGCTCTTTCCAGAGGAATGTTGAGCAACGAGAGGCTGTTATACTATGGTTAGCTAAATACATTATTGCAGATGGTGAGCGTGCGGAGTGGGTCGCCACACCACAGTTGGGTATTCGAAAGGCCACATTAAATTTTATGTCTAAGTTCTTCTGGTTGTTGGTGCTTAAAAGGGTGTCGCCTACAAAAGTTGACAACCAACTTACATGGGACAGAGCGGTCATGGTTGCAGCATTGGTAGCAGGAGTGGAGATTGACTTTGCCCGGATGCTGCTGGCAGAGATTCACAAGAGGGCATTCAAGACCTCCACTACTTACCCTTTCCATGTTTGATTTTCCAATTATGCAGGGACTTTGGAGTGCCGATCTGGCATTGTGACAGGTTAATCCACCCTACAGGGACTTTGGATATAGGCCTCATTCGAGATGAGACAAATGTGGCGGCACCTCGTAGAGAGCCCCAGGTTGAGGTACCTCCTTTGGGTGCAGATCTTGCAGACACAGTGGGGCAGGCACAGGGCGGTGACCCCATTATGCCAGATCACACCGATATTATCCCGACCTCCTTTTTCTAGGCTGCTAGTAGGGCTCCTAGCTCATCCCGGTCCACACCACCATTAGGAGCTGATGTTGTCCCATTGGCTAGAGTACATAAATTAGAGGCTCAGATGACCACACTGATGCATCACATCCAGCCTTGGATGCAAAAGTCGATAGCTGAGTCCTAGGCCAGAATGGAGCGAAGGATGGAGGGCATGATAAATTGGAAAATCCAGGCCATTAATAAGCATCTCAATGCCTTTGAATTGAGAGTCCTTGAGCAACCAGCCCCGACCATGGATCAATTCTCTTTTCAGTCTGAGTTAGCCAGTCTCCGGGTCGACGCTGATGCCATTCTTGCCACCCCTACAGTTGAGCCTCAGGCTGTACCTACTGCGTTGGGTGATGATACGGTGCTGGATGCTTTAATCAGTGGGACCGTCGAGGTGGGGCCTCAACCTACACATACAAAAGGCAAGAGGCACCGTTCTAGTTGCACTGAGGAGGAGAAATCCCAAAAGAGACAGCGTAGGTAGGAGAAGGAGACTAGGAAGGCTTCGATTTTAGATGAAGAGTTGTGCCAATAGAGGGTGCGTGAGAGTATTATAGGGGCATCGAATTCTGCCTTAGTTGTAGAGGTCCCGCCTATTGTGAGAGATGTTGTGACCACCACTAATGGTGTGGTTGGAGTGATCGAGAGCACTACTGAGGGTGCTATGATGGTTGATGTGGGCACTACTGAGGGTGACCCAAGTATGGTTCTAGCGGGCTCCGAGAAATCAGACCCACCCGTTTGTTAATGATTTTTCGGCGCTATGGGTCACAGGTTTGCTTCACCTAATCCATTATCTTTTATTGTATTTGTAAGCATTGGGGACAATCACATCTATTTTTGTTAGGGGTGGGGTAAATGGATTGTGAGTGATAGGGTGAATTCTGAGTAACCCAACTCATAAATCTTCTCATGGGGTTTTCTTGCCTGTGTTCTTTTTCCCCAATAGACTGTTCAATTTCTGTTGAACCGGCATGTGTTAGGATCGTATGTATCGAAGCATGAAAAAGAATGAAGCATGATGGATTATAAAAACAATTGACACCCATCCAAATTTTGTTATGTGTGCTAAAATTTATAGGCTAAGATAAGTGGAATGTGTTGGCTCTGAGTATGACATGATAATGAATCAACTTGATGACATGACTTGAGCTGAAACTTGAACTAGGTAATCTGATAATGAAACTATGTGCCAAGAGTGTGTGAGAATAGTTGATTGTTCAAGTAGTTTTTGTGCACAACTAGAACTTGCACGGTTAGTCCTGCTAAGACAATTCGCTCTAGAGGTTAGGAGGTGATCATAGGCCCTTGTTCTTATAAGTCCACAAATTGCCTAAATGAAAGATCCAACCAAATGAAATAAATTCTCCCTTTGATCCATATGCTTTGAGCCTAAAATTAGACCATTTCTTTCTAAACCCCGAACTCACCTTCCCTCCTTGGACATGTGCACCTCGAGTTAGGCCAAAAGCCTAAGTTGAGGGTGGCTAATGTAAAAAAAGTAACTTCAATCTTGGCCTTGACCCGATATCAGGTATTGTGCACCTCAACTAATGGAAAATCCACAAGTTGAGGGTGGCTATGAAAGAAGAAACCAAAAGAAAAATAGGTATGAAAAGAGTTTGATGTTGAAAAACAAAGAATAAAGAAAAGAGAGGAATGGATGTGACTTGTTGAAAGCTAAAAAAAAAGAATAAAACGCAAGAAAGAGATAAAAGTGAAAAATAAAAAGATCTACAAAGTCTAAAGTCACATCCATGGTTGAAGAAAATCAAGGGAAAGAAGGTAAAACGGTAGGATGACAAAAAATAGGGCAGAAAAAGGTTGAAAGCTTAGTGTAATGTCAAGGAGGGAAGAAAGTCCCTAAGAAGTACCCAAATGTACCACACCTGACCCTGAGTCTACGTTACAAGCCAAGAAAGTCCTATAGTGATCCTAGAGTCTAGTTTGGAGAGTCTAAGCAGTGAAAATAAGGGCAAGCCTATGGTACTGAGCACTACCTATAATTGAAGTTATTTCTGAGTGTGAGCGTTGGATGAATCCTTGTACTCCAATTCATAGTCATTGTGTGAAAAAAAAGGGATTTCGTTTGAAGTAATGGCACTAGTTACATTGTCGAAAATTTGGTACGTTAGTACGTTGGTGATAGTGAAACAGTGTATGTTGTGTGTTGGTTGGTCGATTGTTGTTATGGTTTGATCCGCATGAATTATCTTGTCGAGTCTAAGAGAACAAATTTTGCACCCGAAAAGTGAGTGGGATAGTTAGCCGTGTGATTGCTTCTGATTGAAATGCTTGCTTCTATACAAGTGTCATTTAGAAGTTAGTGCGTCGCTTGAGGAGAAACAACGAATTTAAGTTGAGGGTGTTGATATACCGTGAGTTTACTATATTTCTAATACATTTCACTTACAAGTTGTGTGTGTTTAGGGCCTTTTTGTATTAGTTTTTATGTGTTTTTATCATCTTTTGCAGGAAAGATGTTTAGGCGTGGAAGTAGTGAGACAGCTGAAAGAAATGCAGAAAAGGGCATCTACGGAGGTGATCTAAGGACAGTAGGTCCATTGACGCTCCGTAGATGGTGGTCGTAGATCAGCAGGCAAGGCATGGAAGGCAAATCAGGGAAATTTGACAATTGATCTATGGACCGTCATGTTGATCCGTAGAATGATACTGTGAGGGTTCAACTACCTGGTTTTTGAAGATTCTAAGTATGGAGCTACGGAAAGGGATTGACGGACCGTCGATCGATCTACTGTTCGTACTGCAGTTCCATCGTTTACTTCAGAGAAGCTGATTTTTGGAAGCTGAAATATTTTCTAAATCCTGGCTGATGGAAGGGACTTACGGACCGTAGATCCATTGACGGTCCATGAGTCAGTCTCGTGGAATGAAGACGCATACCTGAACAAACTTTCCTTACTTTGTTTCCCTTTTAATTTAGGACTTGTTTTCTATAAATAGGGTATGTAAACCTGATTTTTGGGTTGTTGGTGACTTTATTACTTTTGTTTTAGTTCTTGACTTGGGAGATTAACTTGCAACTTTAGCAATTCTTAATTTCCTAAGTTCGTTTTGAAGATTTTGGTGTTGTAATTCAAGTTGAATTTCTGGGTTTATTATTTTTCTTACGTAAGTTCATAATTATTTCATCTAAAACAATGAATTGTGTTCATATGATTATGGGTAACTAAACTCCATAACTAGGGTTGTGGGAACCATGAGCGAATAACAAAGTATTAATAGTAAATAAGCAATTCTTGACTAGTGTTTTGCATGCATTAATAATTCTTTCATTTAGAAATCATTTTAACGAGTGCACACATTAGAACTCGCCTTGTTGCTACTTGCCGGACCAAGGAGGTAATCAACAAGAAAAGAATTATCAACATAGATTTAGTGTAATACTATCTAATAGGCTAGTACCGATTGATGCGAAGTAATAACTAAGCCAAACATCAATTATCACTTTGCATGTAGTACACTAGGAAAGGATTGCTATTACTAGGATTACTGCGGTTTGAGCTTGTGGGAAACACATATACCCTAGTTATTTCTCTCATCTTGATAACAACCAAAATTGACTTTTGATTACTGATTACTTATTGAATTCTTTCAATTTGTTTCACAACCCCCCCCCCTTTAATTACTTGTTTCTGGAAGTAATTTGACCAAACAAATATAATTGTTGGTTAAAGTTAAGTCTAGGCCATTTTCCTCGTGGGATCGACCCCAACCTATAAGTTGGGTTCTTTACTTGATAACGATCACTTATGCTTCTTCAGGGAGGTGTAATTTGAGTGAATCAATAAACCGAACAACATGACCATAAACTCATAATGACCATAATGAGTCCTGAAAACCGTCTTTGGAATATCACATTCCCTTACTCTTAACTGATGGTAGCCAAATCTAAGGTCTATCTTAGAGAAACAAGTAGCACCCTGAAGTTGATAGAAAAGATCATCAATTCTTGGAAGAGGATAATTATTCTTGATAGTAACCTTGTTCAACTGACGGTAATCTATACACATTCTAAGGGAACCATTCTTCTTTCTTACAAATAAGACCAAAGCGCCCCGAGGTGAGACACTTTGCGATCCCCAAAGCTTCCTCCAGGACGCGGACACTGGACCTAGGCTCACGAGTGACCCCAAGCTAACCATATTTGCATGTCATAAGCATACTAAAAGATTTACTGAAATAGAAATACTATGTGGAAGCTAGAAACATATCATAAAATGAAATTATGGGGAATACCCAAAAACTATCTGAATAAATAATCTGTGAGTTTAATGACAATTGAAATATCAAACTCCAAAGCTAAAATTGAATCTAACTATGTCTGAAATAAAGCCACTAACTTACTATAGATGTTGTTACATACCCTAGCTAAACATAGCAAAACTGAAAACTAAAGACTGAAAGGAAAGGAAGTAATCACGTCAACCGTCCCCGAAAAATGAGAACTCACCATTGATGCTACTAAACTAGAGATCAGGAACCGATATATGCATGAAAAGAATGCTAAGGATCTGAACCTACATCACGAGAAGATGTAGCGTAGAGTATGCGTCAATACTTGAAAGGTACTGAGCATGCATGATAGAATAAAGCTGAACAATATACATAACTGAATAAAGAATATAACTGAGCAATAATACAATATGAGCATGATACTATACTGAAAATATTGAACATGAACTAACTGAATGGAAAGACCAAGTTTATACATGCTGAAACTGAATACTGAATTGTAACTAATAACCTGGTCAATACAGTAGAATCTGATTGTGGGAGCTACTAATAACCAACATAAAACCACAAGAGATAAATGTGGGAGTCCAATGTATACACCCCACTGATAGGACCCAATATACCCTGCTAGAGGTATAGAGGCATGACTGGCGTGATCATTAAATTGATACCCACAGAGGGGACTTATAAACCTACAAGGGCATGTAGTTCTAGGACTTGAGGGTGACTGATCCTAGTCCACTCGGTATAAATCCTACTCCCAACTGAATGTGTGTAAATTGTAACATACTGAAGTAAATTAGATAGCTCAATAATTTGACATGCAAATCTGAAAAGGCAATATTTAATTCTAATAATGAAACATTCGTAAACTAAGGCATGTATATCTGTTTATTTGTCTTAGCCAATGTAATTCATGAACTAAATGAACTACATAACTAGGGTTCTGAGTCTATGCTAGAATCTACGCAAAACAATACTAAAATCATGATAATTTGATTAGGAACATTACAATAACTAGATCATAGAAATTTGCTGAAATTTTAGAAACCCTAGGTCTAGATAATATGGAGGGAATCAAGAATCTAATTGAATTTTAGAGACCTAATAGGTGAAAGGAACCCACTAGTGAAATCCTTCGATTTCGAGGCTAGAATTGATGAAACCTTGTTGCATTCTTGAACTAGGCCAGCCCGACTTTTCCCTCTTACTTTGCTTTAAGATCGATGAACTTTTGGTGAACGATTGATTAGGTTAGGTTCTAATTTAGTTTCTAGACCAAAATTGACCAAAACCACGTAGTTTAGAGGTTAAACAATGTAGTTTAGGTGTCCAACACATAGGGGAAAAGACCAAAACAACCCTACTTAAAAATCATACACAGTTGACCACGACCCCTCTGACGGCTTGTCAAATGTACCACGGACTGTGGAGGTGGTCGTGGTCCCTTTCCAGTAGCTGCTGGTCATGGGATGGACTTTCACAGGCCTGACCATGGCCTGTCGTTAGGACCATGACCCTTGAAGGGTCCCGTGGTCTGACGTCTGGGTTAAGTGGTCTTTGCCTGGCAACCACGAGTGCCAATACTATCCATGAGGTGGTCCACAGCCCATGAAGGGATCTGTGGTCCACCTCTGCTAGGAAGAGGTTGAGTCCACGGGTAGGTCAACAGACCGTGGTCCCTCTCACAGTCCGTGAACCCTATCGTGGTTCACCGGATCATGTGATTTTTCTGCTGCATTTTCTAAGTCTGGTTTCCGAGGTGTTACAATATGTCCTCCTTTGGAACATTCGTCCTCAAATGAAGACTAAACTAGCTGAAGATGGAGAGAAAGAACTGCAAACCCTACGACTAATTACTAGAAACTGATTTCTGACCGAACTAAGTTCCAAAAACATGCAAATACACTGAAAATGCAAGTACAAACTGAAGGAACATGATACTAAGACTGAGGTTTCACATGAATGACTGAAAAACTGGAGAGGAACTATTACCTCAAGCTGGAATGGAATCATAAGGAAAGAGATGAGGATACTTGGCCTTTATGGCTTCTTCTGCTTCCCAAGTAGCTCCTTCTATGGACTGACTCCTCCACAAAACCTCAATTGAAGTGACTTCTTTGTTTCTTAACCTTGAACCTGATGATCAAGAATTTCAATTGGCACCTCTTCATAAGTGAGACTATCCTTCACAGCCACACTTTCTAATAGCACTATAGATGTTAGATCAGTTACACATTTTTTCAACAATGAAATGTGAAAAACCGGATGCACTGCTGCTAGTTCTGCGGGCAACTATAACTTATAAGCCATTTTACCAACCCATTTCAAAATCTTGTAAAGGCCTACATATCTAGGACTCAGCTTCCCTTTCTTGCCAAACCAAATCACCCTTTTCATAGGTGACATTTTCAGGAAAACCCAATCATTAATTTGGAACTCCAAGTCCCTTCTCCTTACATCTGCATAGGACTTCTGGCGACTTTGGGTTGTCTCAAGTCTATCTATAATGAGCTGAACTTTTTTCATGGCATCATGAACCGAATTTGGCCCTATCAAGGCTATTTCACCTACATCAAACCAACCAACTGGAGATCTACATCTACGCCTATACAATCCCTCATAAGGGACCATCTGAATGTTGGATTGGTAGCTATTATTGTAAGTGAGCTCTATAAGAGGGAGGTGATCATCCCAACTACTCTTGAAATCTATCACACAAACTCTCAACATGTCCTCTAAGGTCTAAATGGTACGCTCTGCCTAACCATCCTTCTGTGGATGAAATGTTGTGCTAAGATTAACCTAAGTACCAAGACCTTTCTAAAATGACTTCCAGAAATGAGTGGTACACTGAGGACCTCTATTTGAAATGATAGACAAAGGAACCACATGCAACCGAACTATCTCATTAATGTAAAGTTTGGTGTAGTCCTCCTCCAAATCTGTAGTCTTGACTGCCAAAAACTGTGCAGACTTAGTAACTCTGTCAACTATCACCCAAATGGAGTCATGCTATCTGTGAGTATGAGGTAAACCTATAATGAATTCCATGTTGATCACTTACCACTTCCAAGAAGGAATGTTGATCTCTTGAGTCATACCTTTTGGTTTCTAATGTTCTACCTTCACTTGCTGACAGTTGGGGTACTTAGCCACAAAATCTACTGTATCCCTCTTCATGCCATTCCACCAAAAGACTTCCCACAGATCATGGTACATCTTAGTGGCACCTAGATAAATAGAATACTTGGAGTTATGGGCCTCTGCTAGAATCTGTTTTCTCAACTCACCCACCTTAGGAACACATAATCGACCCTGATAGGAAAGCACACCATCTCCTCCTTAGGAGAAAACCTTAACCCTCTGCTGATGAACTGCACCCTTTAGTTGAAGTAGTATCAAATCACTGTCTTGCTTTTCCTTAACCCCTACTACCAACGAAGATTCTGACCCATTCTGAACTGTTACACCCCCTATCTTATATGCTAATGAGGTAAACTCCTAAGCGAGCAAACCGGTGAACATCCTTTGTTAATTCCTTCCTTTCTTCCTTAACATGTGCTACACTACCCATAAATGGTCTACTAAGATCATCTACTACTCTATTGGCCTTACCATGGTGGTAATGCACATTCATATCATAGTCCTTGAGGAACTCAAGTCATCTCATCTAGCGAAGATTCAACACTTTCTAGGTGAACACCTACTGAAAGCTCTTATGGTCTGTGAACACATCTACGTGAACACCATAAAAGTAATGTCTCCAAATCTTAAATGCAAACACCACTGCTGCAAGCTCGAGGTCATGAGTCAGATAGTTCTTCTCATTCACCTTAAGTTGTCCAAAAGCATAATCTATAACCTTACCTCGCTGCATCAACACATAACCTAGGCCGACCCTGGATTCAGCACAATAGATAACATAACCGTCTAAACCCTCTAGTAGAGTCAAAATAAGAGCTGTAGTCAACCTAGTTTTCAGTTCTGCAAAGCTCTTCTCACACTCATCTGACCACTGAAACTTAACCTTTTTTGAGTTAACTTAGTTAATGGAGAAGCTATAGAAGAAAATTCTTCCACGAACCTTTTGTAATAACTTGCCAAACCTAATAAAGTTTTGATATTTGTAGGAGAGGTAGGTCTGGCCCATTGTTTCACTGCTTCTATTTTCTGAGAATCTACTCGGATCCCTTCTCTAGACACAATATGCCTAAGGAAAGCAACCACTTGCAACCAAAACTCACATTTGCTAAACTTAGCAAATAATTGGCGATCTTTGAGAGTTTGCAGGACAACTCTCAAATAAGATGCATGTTCTTCCTCATTCCTAGAGTAAATGAGGATATCATCAATAAAGACGATAACGAATAAGTGCAAATACTACTTAAACACTCTACTGATCAAATCCTTGAAAGCTGTAGGATCATTGGTTAGTCCAAATGACATAACTACAAATTCATAATGACCATACTGAGTTCTGAAGGCTATTTTTGAAATGTCACTATCTCATACTCTGACCTGATGATAATCGAATCTACGGTCTATCTTTGAGAAATGACTAGCACCCTGAAGTTGGTCAAACAAGTCATCAATCCTGAGGATGGGATACTTATTCTTGATTGTGACTTTGTTCAACTGCTGATAGTCAATGCACATCCTGAGAGAACTATTTTTCTTTTTTACGAACAACACTGGTGCACCACATAGGAAAATACTAGGTCTGATGAAGCCCTTATCTAGAAGGTCTATCAACTTCTCTTTCAATTCCTTAAGCTGATCTGGAGCTATTCTATATGGAGGAATGGAAATAGGCTGGGTATCTGGAAGGAGATCAATTCTAAAGTCGATTTCCCTTTCGAGAGGAACTCTGGGAAGATCTTCTGGAAACACTTCTAGGAATTCTTTAACTATTGGAACTGACTCAAGAGTTGGGGTTTCGGAGATTGAATCCTTAACCCAAATTAGATAATAGAGATAACCCTTAGAGATCATCTTTCTGGCCTTAAGGTAAGAAATGAATCGACCCATAGGTACTAAGCTACCACCCTTCCATTTTAAGATTGGATCATCTGGGAACTGAAAATGAACGATCCTAGTTCTACAATCAACTGAGGCATAACAGGAATGTAGCTAATACATGCCTAAAATGATATCAAAGTCTACCATTTCTAACTCTACAAGATTTTTTGAGGTGACTTTCTTGGAGGCTGTGATAAGGCAATTTCTGTATACCCGTCTAACTATAACTGGGTCACCGACTGGAGTAATGACTGAAAAGGGTTTTGGAAGAGTTTTTGGACTAATATTGGTGTTGGCTGCTATATAAGGAGTTACAAAGGAAAAAGTAGCCCCTGGATCTAACAAAGAATAAACATCTAAGGTAAAAACTCGTAACGTACCAGTGACTACATTAGGAAAATCTTCCTGATCCTAGCGAGCCTCAAGAGAATACAACCTGTTTTGGCGTTGACCGCCACCTGTACCAGATGAGTTACCCTACTGAGTCAGGAGACCTGCTAGTGCTACTGAAGTTTTACACTAAGCCCTACCATTATTGCCTCATTGACTCTGTTTAGCAGAAGGAAAATCTCTCAACCTATGACAAGACTGACGACACCCAAAGCATCTTTCCTATAACACCCTGAAAATGTAATGACCTAAGCTAAAGCCTAACGAGTAGTATAGTAGCCTAATGATGTTAAAATGTAAGTTAGAGTCCTAAAATAACTTCCCTAATATAGTACTAGGGTTTTAGTGCCTAAACGTCAAGGAACAACTCTATAGGAACCCCCCCCCCAAGGGTCCATGAGGAGGACCCAAGGAAAGGTCCAAAAGCTATAAAAAAATAGCATGGAACCATGATTGGGCACCCACGCCTCGTGGGTGGACCCACACTCCGTGGTTTGGAGTCGTGGGTTGAGACTTAGTCTCCCCAAGCTTTTCCTCCAAAACTCCCTCTCTGACCCAAACCACACCCATATAGGACGGGCGGTGGTCCCATCCATGATCTGTGGATGGGGTCCATGGATCCCAACCTGCAAAAGCTGGTTTGGGGTTCGGCCATAGGGGTGTTTTCATAAATTACTAATTAAATTAATTAAGTAGTTGGGACGGTTATTATTAGTTATTTTAAGTATATTAAAGTATTTTTAACTATTAAACAACCCTTTTAACTCTCATAACTCACAAACTCAAAACTCAACCAACTTCCCTCCCTAAAATATTCTCTCTCTAAACTCCAATGAAGAACAAAGAAGAAGGTCAAGATTAGGGTTCAAGCTCCAAGCTTTTCACTCCAACTTCGTGGAAAAACATCAATCAAGGTATGGGAACCTTGATTCATGGAACACTTTTCTCCATGAACCCCTTCAAACTCTAATTTCAAAATTGGTAACTTGTTCAAAAACTAGAGTTTTCATTCTAGCCATGGGTTCTTCCTAAAAATGATTTTATTATGTTAATTGTATTATATTATGGATGATTTGATGTTTAATTGTGATTTTCATTGTAAAATTCCCTATGAAACCATGAACACCCACATGACCCCAATTTTATGAATTGTGATGGGTGTATTGATGCAAGATGATTACTATGAATTGTGTCTATGTTAATATATTTATTGAATATTTTTTTATTCATGCCTATTGTAGTATATTTAAGTGTAATTGTGAGACATGATTCATGACCTTGAAAGGTATAAATTGCTAGGGTTTGTACATATTGATGAAGGTTGAGTATAACCTATTGATTCACCTAGAAAGTAAATCTCCTATGACTAACGTGTAAAGTATGGTATTGTTGAAAGGTCGTTCTTCCCTTACCCTTACACTTGATGATGCATGAATAGTCTAGGATGATGATGATATTATTGTGTTGATTGAAAGTCTACTCTCATGAAAACACTATGAATGTAATGTGAAAGTTCTACTCACATACTAATGTTGATTCTAAGGTTGAAAGTACATTCTCACCTTTAATGAATCTATGAGCTATTTTCATGAATTGTATTGAATGAGGGATAGAGCATTCCTTCACACATGTAAATGCAATTCAAGACTAATTATGTATAAATTGGGAAATAATGCCTAGTACCGAGTGGATATGGACAATAAGGTAAAGGCCCTTCCATCAATGCAATAGGTCGGGTCATCTAAAGTAAACTCATGAGATGGAAGCTCCTCCGCCAATGCAAGAGGTAAGGTTTCTAGAAGCAATCTCCCTATCCCATAGCTATGTGCCAACATAAGACCGTAGCTAGTGGATCCAACTTATAGCTATACATTTAGTTCTACCTTAGGCAAGGAGGACACCTTTCTTCAGTGTGGAATGACCCCGGATTCTATGCAACTCACATAGTCTATGTCGGTTATGGCTAATTTTCTTGTATAATAAAGATAATGAATGAGACATGAACTATACTATGACTTCTTGGTGAGTTTACTTAGTAGGAGTGGGGGTATGGGACTTCACTTCCATATTGCACAAGTAGACTTAGTAGGATGTTGTGGGATGGTTCCTTTATATTATGATGAGATACAAATGTATGCATGTGTGTTGAATGGATGGTTGTCATGAATAACTTGAATAAATTTCCTTATATTTAAGTAATGTACATGACTACTTCCTTATTTGTGACTAATGATTATAATGAGGTCTAAAGATGATGTGCATGACCAAGGTAGCTTCGGGGGGGGGGTGCTTAGTAGGGTTGGTATTATGGGATGCCAACCATACATTGCACAAGTGTTCCTTAGGGGTTACTAAGGTGTTGATATTACCATGTATGAGTATAAATGTGATTATGGCTTGTATTGTACATTGTAAATGCATGTTGGTTTCCAAACTTGATAAATGCATACTTTGCAACTAAAATGTCCCTTTTATCATATTTAAAGGATTTTATGCATGTTTCCATAGTTAGTACATATTTGTGCTAACCCCTTCTTCCTCTACATTTTTATAAGTGTAGGTTCCGACTAGGTGACATACACACTCTTTCTTGAAGAAAACTTGGATTGCTTATCTCCAAGTTGTGGTGAGTCCTCAAGTTTGAGGACGGATTATCCATTTCTTAGTTTCTGTTGTACTTCTCGTGTTGAGCTTTTGTTGATGTAAAGGGCTAATTCCCAAACTTTGTATTCATATGTATTAGATGGTGTATGAGATAAAGTCTAGTTTCCTATGATTTCTCCTTTATGAAAGATGAAGTCGAACTTCTATTGTAAACATTTTAAATTTTTTTCCACATTATTTCTATGTCTTATGTTATGATGATGCTAGAGGCTTGTATGAGAAGTACGACGTGGGGTCGTGACACTTCCTTTCCTGCAAGACACTTACCCAGATGATTCTTACCACACTTTGGATAAGTTGGGTTGGTTCTGGTGCCTGAAATACCCCCTCAGACTTGGAGTCTGATGCCCTACCTTTCTGATCCTGTCGAAACCTGGAAGATGAAGGTGCTGGAGCTGAAGACTTTTGCTGAAACTGGGAGCGATTTCCACTACCCAATTTTTATTGAGAATACTCATAATTGCATGTTCTAGCCTTCTTATTATCCATAGCATGTTCCCTAAGCTTATCTCCCTCAACCTGCTGAGCATGAGTCATGAGCCTAGAGATGTTCATATATTCCAGCAACATAGTATTCCTACACTTTGTTTTCACTAAGTCGGATACCCCATATAGAAACTTGTTCATTTGAACCATGGAATCGGCAACCATATGAGGAGAATACATGGAGTTGGGTGAACTTGAATCCGTACTATTGGACCGATATGCTACCTTGCCTCAAATTCATGAACTCTTGAGCTTTTTCCTCCCTCAACTCTCTTAGGAAGAACCTGTCAAGAAAAGTCTCACTGAAGCACTCCCAAGTGATAAGAACCGCATATGTACCCCTATTGTCCTTCCATTGAGTAAATCGATGTGAGCTACATTCTTAAGCTAGTAGGATGCTAACTCCACCCTATCATTTCCAGTCACTTGCATCACTCTGAAGATCTTCTTTACCTCATCTATGAAGTTTTGGGGATCCTTACCAATCTGCAACCCGAAACACTCAGGAGGATTCATCTTAACAAAATCACAAACCCTGGCTGCGATTGCTCCACCACTAGTATTTGCACGAATTGAAACTCGCTGATTGTTCTGGTTGGTCACACTCTGAGCCAAAAGCTGAATGACATTCTGAAACTCTGCATTCGAAACTTCCTGATCTGGGACTAGAGGAGTTGCGTTAGCATTGCATGCATTTGCATTCCTTCTATAAGCTCTACGAGGAGGCATGATCTGAAAGCACATAATGATGGATTAGAAAGAGATCATGCCTTACGCATGATAAGAATATCATGAAAGTGAAGTTTTCCTAAAACACTCCGTAGCGTCCCTCTCATTAGATGTGGTGCACTTCACGCCCATCAAAATGACTCTACTTAGTGCGGCTTTTAAGACATCGTAGGACACTTAAGCCTAGTGCTCTGATACCAAGTTTGTCAATCCCCGAAGCTACCCACAGGACGATGACGCGGGACCTAGGATCACGAGTGACCCCAAGCTAACCCTAGTAGCATGTCATTAGCATACTTAAAGATTTACTAAAATATAAATACTATATGGAAACTAGAAACATATCATAAAATTAAATGATGGAGAATACCCAAAAACTACCTGAATAAATAATCTGTGAGTTTAATGACAACTAAAATATCAAACTCCAAAGCTAAAACTGAATCTAACTATGTCTGAAATAAATCCTCTAACTGACTAGAGAAGTTGGAACATGCCCCAGCTAAATCTAGAAAAACTGAAAACTAAGGACTGAAGGGAAATGAAGTAATCACGTTAATTGTCCCTGAAGAATGAGGACTAACCATTGATGCTGTTGAACTGGAGATCGGGAATTGATCTATTCGTGATCAAAATGTTGAGTACCTAAACCTACATCACGAGAAGATGTAGCGCAGAATATGCGTCAGTACTTGAAAGGTACTGAGCATGCAGGATAGAATAAAGCTGAACAATATACATAACTGAACAAATCATATAACTGAGCAATGATATAAGATGAGCGTGATACTATACTGAAAATACTGAACATGAACTAAGTGAATGTAATGACCAAGTTTATACATGCTGAAACTGAATATTTAACTGTAACTGATAACCTAGTCAATACATTAGAATCTAACGGTGGGAGCTACTAATTACCGACATAAAACCACATGAGCTAAATGTGGAGTTCGATGTATACGCCTCATCGAGCGGACATAATATACCCTGCTAGAGGTATAGAGACATGATTGGCGTGATCACTAAATTGATGCCCACAGAAGGGACTTATAAACCTATGGGGGCACGTAGTTTTGGGACTTGAGGGTGACTAACCCTAGTCCACTCGATATAAAGCCTACTCCTAACTAAATATGTGTAAATTATAACATACCAAAGTAAACTAGATAGCTTAACAATTTGACATGCAAATATGAAAATGCAACTTTTATTTCTAATAATGAAACATTCAAAAATTGAGGCATATATATCTGCTTATCTGTCCTAGCTAATGTAATTCATGAACTAAAAGAACTACATAACTAGGGTTCTAAGTTTAAGAAAGAATCTACGCAAAACAATACTAAAATCATGATAATGTGATTAGGAACGTTACAATAACTAAATCATAAAAATCTGCTGAAATTCTAGAAACCCTAGGTTTAGATAATATGGAGGGAATCAAGAATTTGACTGAATTCTAGAGACCTAATGGGTGAAAGGAACTCACTAGTGAAATCTCACATACCTAGTGACGAACTTCATAGAGAAATCCTTTGATTTTGGGGATGGAATTGAAGAAACATTGTTGCGTTCTTGAACTAAGGATGCTCGACTTTTCCCTCTTGCTTTGCTCTAAGATCGATGAATTTTTGGTGAATGATTGATTAAGTTAGGTTCTAATTTGCTATCTAGACTAAAAATGACCAAAACCACGTAGTTTATGGGTTAAACAATGTAGTTTAGGTGTCCAAATCATAGGGGAAAAGACCAAAATGATCCTACTTAAAAATCTGACGCAACTGACCACAACCCATTTTAACAGCCCATCAAACGGACCACGGACTGTGGAGCTGGTCGTGGTCTTGGTCTAGTAGCTACTGGTCATGGGGTGGACCTTCACGGGCACCACCACGGCCCATCGTCAGAACCACGGCCCGTGAAGGGTCCCGTGGTCTGACGTTTGGGCTAAGTAGTCTCTGCCTGGCGACCATGAGTGCCAGTACGGTCCGTGAGGTGGTCCACGACCCGTGAAGGGCTCTACTGCTAGGAAGGGGTTGAGTTCATGGGTAGTTCAACAAACTGTGGTCCCTCTCATGGTCCGTGAACCCTGCAGTGGTTCACATGTGATTTTTCTATTGTATTTTCTAGGGCTGGTTTCCGAGGTGTTACACACTTGATCGAATAGAACCTTTCTCTAAGAGATCTTTCAACTGCTACTTTAATTCTTTTAACTTTGTTGGTGCCATCCTATATGGAGGAATATATAAAGGACGAGTATCAGGAAGAATATCTATTTCGAAGTTATTTCTCTCTAAGGAGGGATTCTGGTAAGTTCATCTGGATAGACTTCTGGAAACTCGTTTACTACAGGAACTGACTAAATTTAAGGTATCTCAACACTAGAGTCATTAAGTCGGACTAAGTGATAGACACACCCTTTGGAAACTAACTTTCTCGCCTTAAGGTACGAAATAAAATGACCCTTAGGCACTACTGAACTACTCTTCCACTCTATAACTGGCTCATTAGGAAACTGGAACTTAACAAGTTGAGTTCTACAATCAACTGAGGCATAACAGGCATTAAGCCGGTCCATACCTAAAATGACATCAAAATCTACCATGTCTAATTCAACTAAGTCAACCATGGTGCTCTTATGATTGATGGAAATGGTACAATCACGATAGACTCTCTCTGCTAGAATAGACTTACCAACAGGTGTAAAAACACTGAAGGGCTCAAGAAGTTTCTTAGAAAGAACATCAAAATTCATTGCAACATAAGGAGTCACAAAAGACAAACTCGCTCATGGATCTAGCAAAGCATAAACATTAAAGTTAAAGACTTGGATCATACTGGTGACAACATCTGGCGAATCATCTTGCTCTTGGAGACTAGTGATAGCATAAAGACGGCTTCCTCCTCCGCCTGCCCCTGAAGTAGTTCCTCTAGATGCGACTATGTTTGGTGGAGCAACCGAAGAAGGCTGGGCTCTATTGCCCCTATTACCATTACCCTGCCTATTCTTAGGACATTCTCTCATAAAATGACCGTTATGAACATACTTGAAGAAACCATTGGAACCATCACGACATACCCCTGAGTGGTTCCTACCACACTTAGCAAATGCAGGAGCCTTACTACCCCGTTGTGCCATACTACCTTGAGAATCTGCAGGTCTAGCTCTAAAATTTTGTTAATTCTGATTTTGGAACTCACCTATGTTTCTCGGTGTAGTCATGCAGGTGCACTAGCAGATGATGGAGCAGGTCCCTTCTATTTCTGTTGGAAAGATGACCAATTGTTATTACTCTTCTGTTGCCTGGACTCATTCCATGTCTTAGCTCTCTTGTTCCAAAACTCATCTCTATCTTTCAGCTTCTCTTCCTAAACTTGTTGTACATAGATCATCAAGCTTGCTATGTCCATATATCCTATCAGCATAGCTTCCTTTCCTTCCCTACTAGACAGACGAGACAACCCAGCAATAAATAAACTCATCCTACTTCTCAAGTCAACAACCATCTCCGGAGTATAACGGGAAAGTTGGGTGAACTTCAGACTGTATTCAAGAATACTCATAGATTTATGCTTAAGAGTGAGGAACTCTCATACCTTTGCTTCTCTCAGTGCACAGGGGAAGAAACTCCCTAAGAATGCCTTCTTAAACAAAGCCCAACTCACACGTGGTGCACCTTCAGCTCTATTCTTTTTCCATTGATCAAACCATATTCTATCGACACCATTCATTTGGTATGCAACTAGTTCCACCCTCTCAGAATCAACGACATGCATAATCTCAAAAACCTTCTGAAGCTCTTCAACAAAGTTTTTCAGATCCTCAATGACACTTGAACCAATGAAGCTTAGTGGATTCATCCTTAAGAAATCACGGATCCTTGAAGTATTAGCCACTTCAAGTCAATTCTCTCTCTATCAAACTTGATTTGCCACAGCTTGACTCAATATTCAGATAGCTTCCCCGAATTCAGCATTAGGGACCTCTCCTTGGGGTTGCACTTCAGGTGTAGTAGGTACCCCTTGTTTCTGTGGTTCAACATTCCTCCTAGTAGGACAACCTCTGACAGCTCTTCGTGGAGGCATGATCTAAAAGACACGCGCAAGCACGAATTAGAAGAAATTTTTTAGAGATAAACTCTATCGTACAAACTAAATATGAAAGAAGTGAGATAGTTCCTAAGTTTCCTAGCCCCCTAATTATAGATGTGGTGCACTTCACACCGATAACTAGGACTCTACTGACACAGCTTTATAGACTCCCTAGGACTTTTGAACTCTGTGCTCTGATACCAAGTTGTCACACCCCGAGCCTACACCCTGGGCAGGACTAGCATTTGAGAACCATTGTTGGCCCCAAACGAACCCCTAGCCTGGCTTAACTCTTAGCATAAGACTTACTCATGATAAAAGAGTATTGAAATACATTCATACTAAATTGTTTCAATAAATAACTCAGAATGTTCTACAGTTCAACATTCAACTAGCAAAAATGGCAACTCAAGTCTTAGCATAACTGAAAAAGAAATATAAAGACTTATGAACTAACATCAACTAACTGTCTATGAAGCCTCTAACAACCAAGATGGTCGTCGGGACAAGACCCACAACATCCTAATGACCTAACTGATAAAGCAATAAAAAGGGGTCCTCCAGAAGCAAGGAGGCTCATCAACAACTCTAAAGCTCAACTAGAATCAATGATGAGCTGGATGCTGACCCTGATTACATGTATCTGCATCATAAAAAGATGCAGGCCAATTGGTATCAGTACATTGAATGTACGAGCATGCGATGGGAATTATAAATAAGACATAAGCTTGAAAGGAATCTGGAAGAACATACCTGACCTCAACTCAACTCAACTTAACTCATTTCAATTTAAAGGAATAATATGAATGCAATATAAAGAAAAATCTTTTAAAACATGGATAACAACTCTGTGTATTGAGAAATACAATAGTAACTCTGTTTGTATGCAAATATACAATATAAACTCTATTTCAATATAAAAATACAATTAACTCTATGTATATAAGAATACAAAATACTTCTGTGGGAGTTTCTTTAACCGATAACCATTACTTAAGAGCTATGTAATGATACAACATTTTGCCTCACGCTGCCAGGGTCGTCTTATACCTTGCTGGGGGTATAGAACCTAACTACTAAGTGGATCCCCTAATCTATGCTAAAAAGCACTAAGCAATCATATAAAAAGTATGATCCTTTTCTACCCATGATGACTACATGGTTTATGGGGGCTGGGAGTTGTCTAAACTCTCCCCCATATCGGTACTCAATACTACTCCCAAAATATAACAAGCTCATATGTTTAAAAAAATAACTCTTTCTGTCGTTTGAGATAATTACTCAAAAACTAGCTCAAAGGCTCTCTAGGAAATCAGTGTTTCCTCTCTTGCTTAATTGTGAAAGCATTTACTCTTTACTGAAAACTAGCTCAAAGGCTTTATTGGAAATCGGTGTTTCCTTTCTTGTTTAAAAGTGAAAGCATTTACTCTTTGCCAAAAACTAGCTCAAAGGCTCTATTGGAAATCAATGTTTCCTTTCTTGTTTAAATGTGAAATCATTTACTCTTTCGGAATACATAGTCCCCATATACTCTTTTGAAGAAATGAACTTCATTCTTTACTCTTTATGCAACTCAAAACTCAAGTCTTAAAACATGTTTAAAGCATTTGCAAAATACTTTTGAAAAGACTCTAAGAACTCTCTAGACTAGGCTCTTAACTTTCCTTGAATTTAAATTTATGAATTCAAGGCTATTATTCATGTTTATGGATGATATCATGATGTTTAGACGTACCTTAGAGTGTAGAAATCAACTAAAAATCATAGGTACGATTCAAGGAAACTCAAATGGAAAGAAGTGGGAAAAGGTAGAAGACCTGGCAACCCTAGCGTACTGAGTGGCACCGGGCGCCAGACTTAAAACTACAGAACTGGTTTTGGGCGCTTTGAATGGTGTGGTTCCCTAGAGACCTTCCCTTTGACACTGATGTGGGGTGAACTTAGTGGCGCAGCGCCCCACCCCTTTTCCCCAGAATTTTGACGAATTTTCTTATTCGTTTTTCGACCCTAATTCGTCTAGATTCAATTGGTTCCTTCCCTAAACACTTAGATTCAAATACCCAACCAAAGTATACAAGAATATACTCAAAACTAACTTCAAATCTCATGAAACTAACTCAAAAACTTCTCAAGAACTCAACAATCAAGAACCCAATAGAAACTTCAACAAAATCCATCAAGAACTCAATTTCTCTACTTTCAAGAATGTAAATACACTGAAATAAATCATGATTGGTGTGTGGGTGAGTGAACCCAATGCTATGTGATCTCACATACCTCGTAGGGAGTACCCCTTGGCAAAATCAACAAGCTAAACTTCAAGAACGCGACGAATCCTTGGCTTCTTCTCCTCTCTTCTCTTCTCTCAAAGCCCTAGCATAGTTTTATGAAGCGTAAACTGAACCAAATCAGTTTAGACCCCATATAAATTACTAAAAATGGATTTAATTAATTAGGTGATAAAAAGACCAAAATACCCCTTTAAAATCTGATTAACTTTCCTTATCTAGACAACCCAACTTTGAATGGGCATATTTCCCTCATACGAACTCAAAAATTAGCAAACTCGGTGGCATTACAAAGATAATTAAAAAACATTTCATTGAATATCCTATAGATCACATAAATCTTCCTATACTAACAATTATGGACGTTTGAAGTTGACCCAAAACTTATACTTAGCAAAACTTGCCAAACTTTCCAATTTGATCTTTCCAAAAAAAATGATTTCTTTCTAATTCTAGTTCTTTCAAATAGTGGGGTGTTACAATTGTATTATGTGTATATTATTAGATTTATGATATTGGAGAAATTGAAACTTAACCCTAGACTTGAATTTGGAAATGTAAGAGTTGACATGTTAATTGGCATCAACATTTAGGAACTTGATTTTAGGTTTGAGTGAGTTGTTGGGTCTAGACTAGACACATAGTAATATGACTGTTGTTATTTTTAAATCATATTGTGATTATTTATTTGAATAGATTGTATTGATTTGGAAGCCCAACGAAAGGGGAAGGCTCAAATCCTAGAGTGATTGCTCAATTGTTTGAGGAAAATGGATTTCTCGACCCTTGTTAAGTGTATAGAATTGTGTATTCCTTGTGGTATGTGTTTGGGAGCTATGGGATTTGGTGATGGGTTGAATTGTTCATATTGAATGATCCTAATGAGGAAAAATGGGTAGTAAAAGGCAGCTTGATTGTATATTAATGTGTAATGTGTTGGGAGTGTTATTTATTATTGATATTGTATGACGATTGTGTTGTTCTAAATTGTGATTGTTATGGAAATTGTTATCTCTTCATCATTTGTGTGAACATATCATTTTCATTAGTTCTGAGACATGGTTGTGGCAAGTATTATGTGAATTGAGGAAGAATAATAAATTAAAGAGGATGTACCATTTTGAGGGACGTGCCAAGCACCGTGACATATATTATTATCGAGGGACGTGTCGCACGCTGCGACAAATTCTTTTATCGAGGGACATGTCGCACGCCATGATGAATTTTATAATCGAGGGTTGTATCACACGCCACGACAGATACATGGACTAATACGTCCCCCATGAGTCCCGGACTGAGAGACAACATGTGTGCATCTCTAGGTCAGACATGCATCACTATACTTGGCATTGCATTCCATTATATTACATACTTATATCATTTGTGAACTTATGAGTCCTTTCTGTGGAACTTGTGATTTATCAACTTGATCTTGTGAATTGTTGATCCAAAGTTGTTTGAGTGTGGTTATTTGTCACGCCATGGACATGACTACACCCTGGACATGACTAGCACTCAAGAACCATTGTTGCCCCTAAATGAACCCTTGGCCTAGTTTAACTACTAGAGAAAGACTTATTTAACATAGAATAACCTCAAAAGATCATTCAAATAATAAACTGAGAATGTTTTTAAAAGGAATGATTCAACTGGCCAAAGCGGCAAGTCAAGTCTTAGAACAAAATAACTGAAATGAACAAGACTCATGAACTACTGTCTATCTATCTATAAAGCCTCTTATACTATGAGGGATGTCAGGACAAGACCCCAATCATCCTAACAAACTGAAATGAAAAAACATAATAAAGGGATCCTCCAGAAGCAAGGAGGTTCACCAAACAACTCTAGAACTCAACTAGATCAACGAAGCGTTGGGTGTTGATCCTGGTTACTTGTATCTGCATCATAAAAGATGCAGGCCAAATGGTGTCAGTACATGGACTGTACAAGAATGTGAGGGGAAATCTAAACAAGATATAAGCTTGAACCGGAACTGAAAGAAATACTTACCTCATCTCAACTCAACTCAGGGATAGTCAATTCATTTCAATATACATCAGTAATAAGGAATTCAGTATAAAGAAAAGCTTTTAAAATAATAGATAACGACTCAATGTATTTAAAAATACAATATACTTAGTTTGTATGTAAGAATACAAAATAAACTTTGTTTGTATATGAAAATACAATATAAACTCTGTGGGAGATTCTCTAACCAACAACCATCACTATGAGCTATGTGATGATACAACGCCTAGCCCATGCTGCCATAACTATCCTATACGTTGCTGGGGTATAGGACCTACTACTAAGTGGATCCACTAGTCTATGATAAAAGCATTAAGGAATTATCTAAAAAGTATGACCATTTCTACCCACGTTGGCTACATAATTTATGAGGACTTTGAGTTATCTGAACTCGTCCCCATATCGGTGCTCAATACTACTCCCAAAATGTAACTAGCTCATAATTTTAAAACATAAATCTTTTTGTGGTTTGAGATTATTACTCAAAAATATTTCTCTTAAAAGAGATGGTATTCAAAACTACTCAAAAACTCTTTTGGAAATCTGTGTTTCCTCTCATCTTAAATGTGAAAACATTTACTCTTGGAAATACTTAGTCCCCATATATCATTTTGAAGAAAATGAACTTAACTCTACTCTTTCTCAAACTCAAATGCTCAAGTCTTAAAACAAGTTTAAAAATGTTTGCAAAAGACTTCTTAAAAGACTCGAAAAAACTCTCAAGACTTGACTCTTATCTCTACCTTGAATTTGAATTATGGATTCAAGGTTATGATCTCATATTATGAATGATTTCTAGATGTTTAGAAGTAGTTTAGAGTGTTTAGAATCAATAGAGATTAAAGGAATACTTTAAAGGAACTCAGACAAGCTAAATGACTAAAAAAAGGGTGGGGGCAAGCGACCTTGGCGAACTGAGTGGCGCAGGGTGCCACCCTTTGAACTACAGAGCAGCAGTTGGGGGCGCCGGGATGGCGCTTAGGTGGGGCGGCGCGCTAGCCCTTCCCCAGAAATCCCCGACAAAAATTCTTACTCGTTTTCTAACCCCAATTCGCCTAGAATCGAATGGTTTCTTTCTCAATAACTTCGATTCAAATATCCAACAAAAGTGCACAAGAATCTACCAAAAAAACAACTCTTAAACTCCAACGATTATCTCAAGAAATCATCAAACCAATCCTAATTCAAGAACGGAAACAATACTTCAAGAAACTAATCAAGAACTCAAACTCATCAACTTCAAGAATAGAACTTCACTAAAAATAACATGATTGACGTGTGGGTGAAAGAACCAAACACTATGAGAACTCACATACCACTTACGGATTAAACGCTTGGTGAAACAACCTTCAATTCGCAACAAAACTTGAAGAACTCCTTGACTTTTCTCCTTTTTCTCCTCTTCTTGAACTCCTCTTAAAACCCTAGCGTAAATTAGGATTTGCAAAACTAAATTAAATGAGTTTAGACCCTAAGTATTACGAAAATTCTCTTAAATCTGATTGGGTAAGGAAAATACCAAAATACCCCTCTTAAATCCGAGTAACTTTCCTTAACTGTACAGGCAAATTTTCAAATGATCTTATCTCCCTCATCCAGACTTAGAAATTAGAAAAATCGATGGCATTGGAAAGAGGATTACAATACCTTTCATTTGATATCTTGTGGGCCACCTAAATCATCATGTACTGAAAGTTATGGTGGATTGAGGTTGACCCAAAACTCATAACTTAAGCTTAATTTGCAAAATTTTGGATTTTTCTCTTTCCAAATTAGTTCTTTCTATTTTATATATTTCTAAGGCGGAATGTTACATTATTGATCTATGTGCTATTGAAAATATGAACTGTTAGGTTGAGCCGATTTTATACAGGTTGTAGATGTGGAGGTTCGGTTGGGGTGGAAGGAGTACTCGTAATCTGTACCCTTAGTTTTGTGCTTAAGAGTTTTCTTGTTGAGTACCGTGTTGTTTGGTACTCACCCCTTGCTTCTACATTTGTGTAGATTATGAGCTCGAATTTTTGTGATTACGCTCTTCTCTTCCTGCTGAGGCTTCCTATGGAGATTTGTAAGGTATCTTTTGTCATTCCAACGTACCTCTTACTCATATTTATGATTTTGTTCTCCTTTAGAGACATTATCATTAGAGACTTGTGTTTTTCTTCAAATTCATTGTAATACATTATAGGTTTGTGCACGTGACAACAATGTTTTGGGGATTTCGTTAAGTTGACTTGTTATCCGCATTGGTGATTGTTATTAAACTTTTAATATTATTTTATTTTTTCACTTTATCGTCATGGTTGAATTTTTGGCTGACTTGTCTTGATAGGATAAGACGAGTGCCATCACGTAAATTTTTAGGTCGTGACATCAATTTATGGATGTCAGTTTATATAACTACTTTAACAAAATAGATATTTAGTGGCAAAAAAAATTTCGTTTTTGGTTGCAAGATTTATTGTTGCAAAAATATATAGTGATAATTGAGTTAATGTTAATTCAGACTAGCTAAAACCTTTAACAATATTTACATAGAGGGTTGGTTATAAATATTCATATTTATTATTGTCGCTAAAATATAATATAACGATAATTATATTATTATCGATAAATAATTGCCTTAAAATCATTTATTTGTAGTTAACTAAGACCTTTTGAAACCTAACAATAATTTCTATTTTTTTCTAAATCAATCCGTGGATATCTATCAAAACGTTGCAAGTAAGGTAAAAAATTAAATTTAAAAAAACACACGATAAATAAAATAACAACAATTTAGTGTGTCACATAGATTGTTGATATTCTTTTCCTTATTTTCTCTCATTTTGTTTTTCAACATCTCTGATTTTATTCATTTATTCTCTTTACATAATATATTTTTGTCTCATAAATATCATTATTTGAATTCAATTTCGAACAATCTACCTTAGAAATTTTGAGGAAATTATATCTTTATTTTCAATGAAGGAATCACTTCGTTTTCAAGTTTGGTGGATGGCAGCAACATTTCGATATTGATTCAACACGATGGAAGATATGACGTATCAATTCAAATTAAATACTCATCCTTTAGTACAAAAAAATTGAATATTTAAATTCTTATGTTTTATAAATTAAAAATACTTTTGTAAATAAAAGTATATCAATGTATTGTAATTTAAGTTCTTAAATACACTATGCATGCACATTTTTCTTTAATAAATCATAAAAGGTCGTACAAAAATTTTAAAAATCTCACCTATTAAGTTCTATAGTATTTAATACACCCGGCATTAACTTCTTTTTGAAAAGTTAATAATATTTTGTTTGTTTTTAAATAAAAGTCTAATTAAGTTCACAAAAAAAATGAATGTGCTATTTTTTTTTATTATTATTATTAGAATAAGAAATAAAAGCATGCTTTTAATGTGAAATAAATATATTTTTTTACAAAATAAAATATTTAAATAATTAAACAACCAACTCACAAGAATATAATATAAAATTTGTACTTTGTTGAATACTATAATTATAAGGTTATTTTTGGAATAAATAAAAATTTAATGAACAGAAGACAAAGCCAGTAAAAAATATGATATATTCGTTTCATAGTCAAATATACGTATTTACTCTCTTTTCCTCCATTGTAATATTGCATGAAATAATTAATCAAGCAAGTCGCAGTTTCATTTCATCAAGCTAATAGATAACCAGATGAAAATAAAAAGTTACACAATTCATTAAAATAAAAAACTTTAGGAATTCAACTTAAATTCTCCCTTTTCTTCTCTAATGTAAAAAACATACTAGAAATTTATTAACATAATTTTATGCTAATAAAATAAAGATTGACTTCTTAGTTCATTCGTCCTTAGTAATAATGCCAACAAGGATAACAAAGAGCATTCTCATGGATTGAAGATTTATCAGGTCAGGGATAATAGTAGAAAATGTGCCTTATGATGTACTAGACTGGCACAAATCGAGTCATGAAAGGATGAAAAATAATCGGTGCATTTCCGCCACCATGTGGAATAACATGTGGGTGAACGAAGTGAGATCGAAGTATTGGAGGACGATACAATGACTGACTATTCATTCGATGAAAACTCCCAAAGCATCCACAGTTAGCACAAATATAATATTCTTCTTTAGCTCCATCATCACCCTTCTTCACAAATTCACGACATCCACCAACCGAATAGTCACCAAACTTAGTAGCATGATTTTTTAGGCATATACCATATTTTATCATCATATCACCATTTGGACTTGAGCTTGAGTCGTTCGCCATTTGTTTTTTTTTTTTGCTAAAGACTTAAGAGTGCAATTTTTGTTTTGCCTTTTGGTTTGAGTTTAACTGTGAATGTAACAAACGTTTTGTTTTTTTGTCAATAAATCATTAATTCTCTATTGACATAATCTAATGATGAGATTATCTATAGTAGACGTGAAAATATTTAAGTGATACTGCATTAAAAATATCTTTACAAAATGTTTCAAAAGATATATACAGATAAGAATGATTTAAATAAGTCTAAATATATATATATATATATATATATATATATATATATATATATCATATCATATGATTAGATGAGAAAACATATATGTGTAACGACATGTTATGCATCTATTAATTTGATGTAAATATTTAGGTCCCGTTTGGCCATACGATATGAAATTATGAGATGAATTTGAAGTTTTGTTTGTACATTTTATTTTTCATGTTTTCTTAGAATCATCCATAACTTACAAAACTATTAAAATTGTCTCAATTTTTTATATAATCTTAACTAATAAGCAAAAGTTTATATAATCACATAATATACTATCACAAAACCATTCTAAAATATTCAAATATTTATTGATTAAAAATTAATTCAATAAAAAAATTAAACATAAGTTGTAGTGTCTAGTATATAATCAAATTCTTCCACATACTATGAACAATCTTTTTACATTGAACTTATATTTCTCAATTAGATAACCGAGAAGACGAACTAATAGTGTTACTTTGAGTCATTTGTTGGTCAATTTGGTTGGTAACTAAATTTGATAAAAAATAATGAATTCATTTAAAGTAATAATAAATTTTATGTTTACCCCTCCGGACCAACTCACACCATTAATGAGGTCTTAACGGATACCCATAAAAAATTTCGGCCAAAAACTCATCGGGATCACGAATCACAAAAAATCTATGGACATTTACACACGTAAATTGGTAAATTTGGTCATTCCCGCTCTGGGCCTTGTTTGAACATGAAAATGTGGATGTTTGCCCCTCCGGACCAACTCACGTTATTACTAAGATCTTAAGGGACACCCTATTCTTCTTTCAGTTATGTTCTTAGTTTTATTCCTTACAGTTGGGTAACCAGTGAGCAACTCCAAGGTGATTTGGATGGTCTAATGATATTTTTAGCAAGGAAATCATTAATTTGCTTTTTACAAAATTCCATTAATTCAGCGTTCATTTGAATGGGTCTCGCCTTAGTAGGGATAATCTTTTCAGAAAATCCCTCAATATAAGGTAATTCGACAACATGTTTTTTCCTTTCCCAAAATGCATTAGGGAAACCTGAACAAACTTCCCTTGCCAAGAACCTAGTTCTTTAAGGTATGTAAGTTCTCATAGTGTTGAGATCGTTCACCCACATGCCAAACATGTGAATTTTATCCGAAATTCCGTTCTTGAGGTTGAATGATTTGAACTATTGAGGTTTTAGCTTCAAGTGATTCCCCTTGCTCATATTAAATGATCCCAATGAGGAAAAATGGGTAATAAAAGACAACTTGATTGTATATTGATGTGTTATATGTTGGGAGTGATTTGAAAGGTTTATTGATTTATTATTGATATTGTATGACAGTTGTGTTGTTCTAAATTGTGCATTGTTATGAAAATTGTCATCTCGTCATCATTTGTGTGAACATGTCATTTTCATTGGTTATGAGATATGGTTGTGGCACGTATTATGTGAATTGAGGAAGTATAACGAATTAAAGATGATGTACCATTTCGAGGGATGTGTCACGTGCTGCCACATACATTATTATCGACGGACGTGTCACACTCCACGACAATTTCTTTTATCGAAGGACATGTTGCACGCTGCGACAGATTCTCTATTCAAGGGTCCTATTGCACGCCACGACATATGCATGGACTAATAAGTACCCTATGAGTTCCAGACTTAGAGACAACATGTGTGTATCTCTAGGTCAGACATGCATCACTATACTTGACATTGCATTACATTGCATTACATACCTATATCATTTGTGAACTTATGAGTGTTTTTGTGGAACTTGTGATTTATGAACTTGATCTTGTGAATTGTTGATCCAAAATTGTTGGAGTGTTGTTATTGATCTATGTGCTACTGAAAATGTGAATTGTTAGGTTGAGCTGGTTTAATACAGGTTGCAATTGTGGCGGTTCGGTTGGGGTGGTAGAAGTCCCCGTATTCTATACCCTTAGCTTTGTGTTTCAGAATTTGCTTGTTGAGTGCTGTGTGGTTTGGTACTCACCCCTTGCTTCTACATTTGTGTATATTACGAGCCCGAATCTTTGTGATTACTCTCTTCTCTTCTTGTTTGAGGCTTCCTATGAAGATTTGTGAGCATTCCAGCATACCTCTTACTTCTATTTATGATTTTGTTCTGCTTTAGAGACAATATCATTTAAGACTTGTATTTTTCTTTCAAATCCATTGTAATACATTAGAGGCGTGTGTGCGTGACAATCAGGTTTTGGAGATTTAGTTAAGTTGACTTGTTATCCACATTAGTGATTGTTATTAAACTTTTAATATTATTTTATTTTCGCACTTTATCGTCATGGTTGGATTTTTGGCTAACTTGTGTTGGTAGGATAAGACAAGTTCCATCACATCCATTTTTAGGCCGTGACATCAATTTATGGATTTCAACATATGCAATCACTTTAACAAAATAGATATTTTGTGGCAATAGAGTTTTCATTTTTAGCTGCAAGATTTATTGCTACAAAAATATATAGTGATAATTGAGTTAATGTAATTCACACTTGCAAAAGTCTTTAACAATATTTACATAGAGGGTTGGTTATAAATATTCATATTTATTATTGTCGCTAAAATATATTATAACGATAATTATATTATTATCAATAAATAATTGCCTTAAAATCATTTATTCTTAGTTAACTAAGACCTTGAAACCTAACAATAATTTCTATTTTTTTTTCTAAATCAACCAGTAGATCTCTATCAAAACCTAGCAAGTAAGGTAAAAAATTAAATTAAAAAAAATACGAGATAAATAAAATAACAACAATTAAGTGTGTCACATGGATTGTTGATATGCTTTCTTTATTTTCTCTCAGTTTATTTTTCAACATCTCAGATTTTATTTATTTATTCTCTTTACATAATATATTTTTGTCTCATTAATATCATTATTTGTATTCAATTTCGAAAGATCTATCTTAGAAATTTTGAGGAAATTCAATCTTTATTTTCAGTGAAGGAATCACTTCATTTTCAAGTATGGTGGATGATAGCAACATTTCAATCTTGATTCAACATGGTGGAAGATGCGACGTATATATCAATCCAAATTAAATACTAATCCTTCAGTACAAAAAAATTAAATATTTAAATTCTTATGTTTTATAAATTAAAAATATCTTTGTAAATAAAAATATATCTATGTATTGTAATTTAAGTTCTTAAATACACTATGCATGCGATTTTTTCTTTAATAAATCAAGGAAGGTCGTAAGAAAAATCTAAAATCCTCACCTACTAAGTTTTATAGAATTTAATCCACTCGGCATTAAATTCTTTTTAAAAAGTTAATAATATTTTGTTTGTTTTTAAATAAAAATCTAATTAAGTTCCCAAAAAAATGAGCATGCTATTTTATTATTATTATTATTATTATTATTATTATTATTATTATTATTATTATTATTATTATTATTTTCCAGATGAAGAAACAAAAGCATGCTTTTAATGTGAAACAAATACATTTTTTACAAAATAAAAGACTTTAAATAATTAAACAAACAACTCACAAGAATATAATATAAATTTTATACTTTGTTGAATACTTGAATTATAAGGTTATTTTTGCAATAAATAACAGTTTAATGAATAGAAGACACATCCAAAAAAATAATATAATATATTCGTTTCATAGTCAAATTTATGCATTTACTCTCTTTTTCTACATTGTAATATTGCATGAAATAATTAATCAAGCAAGTAGCAGTTTTTATTTCATCAAGCAAATAGATAACCAGATGAAAATAAAAACTTACACAATTAATTAAAATAAAACACTTTAGGAATCCAACTTAAATTCTGCCTTCTCTTTTCTAATGTAAAAAAACATACTAGAAATTTATTAACATAATTTTATGCTAATAAAATAAAGATTGACTTCTTAGTTCATATTCGTCCTTAGTAATACCACCAACAAGGGTCACAAAGAACATTCTCATGAATTGAAGATTTATCAGGTCAAGGATAATAATAGAAAACGGGCATATTCTGATATACTGAACTAGCACAAATCGAGTCATGAAAGGATGAAAAATAATCGATGCATTTCCGCCACCATGTTGAATAACATGTGGGTGAAAGAAGTGAGATCGAAGTACTAGAGGATGATACAATGATTGACTATTCATTCGATGAAAACTCCTAAAGCATCCACAATTAGCTAGCACAAATATACTCTTCTTTAGTTCCATCATCACCCTTCTTCACAAATTCACGACATCCATCAACCGAATAGTCACCAAACTTAGTAGCATGATTTTTCAGGCATATACCATATTTTATCATCATATCACCACTTGGATTTGAGCTTGAGTCGTTCGCCATTTTTTTTTTGCTAAAGACTTAAGAATGAAGTTTTTGTTTTGCCTTTTTGGTTTGAGTTTAAGTGATCTTTAATAGTGTGAATGTAACAAATGTTTTGGTTTTTGTCAACAAATCATTAATTTTCTATTGACATAATCTAATGATGAGATTATCTATAGTAGCCGTGAAATTATTTAAGTGATACTGCATTAAAAATATCTTTACAAAACGTTTGAAAAGATATATACAGATAAGAATGATTTAAATAAGTATATATATATATAATTAGTCGTATGATTAGATGAGAAAACTTTTATGTGTAACAATATGTTATGCATATATTAATTTGATGTAAATATTTAGGTCCCGTTTGACCATGCGATAAGAAATTCTGAGATAAAGTTGAAGTTTTGTTTGTACATTTTATGTTACAAGTTTTCTCAGAATCATAGAACTCCATAACTTGTAAAACTATTAAAATTGTCTCAATTATTTATACAATCACATAATATACTATCACAAAACTATTCTAACATATTTAAATATTTATTGATTATAAATTAATTCAATAAGAAAATTAAACATAAGTTGTAGTGTCTAGAATATAATATAATTCTCCCACATACGATGAACAATCTTTTCACATTGAACTTTCATTTCTCGATTAGATGACCGAGAAGACGAACGAACAATGTTACTTTGAGTCATTTGTTGGTCAATCTGGTTGGTAAATAATTTTGATAAAAAATAATGAATTTGGTTAATGTAAATTGTACGGTAGCAATTCATTTAATATAATAATAAATTTTATATTGGTAAAAAAACATCGCAATATGAGATATAAATGGTTTTAAAAGTAATGATATGAATTATTTATTTTATTTACCTATGAAATAAATGGTTAGTAGATATAAATGTAGAGTTGCTTTTATAAAATTTAAACTTGTGGGTCAAGTTTTCAATTTAAAATTCTTAAATCATGATTTTTGGAGAATTTGAGATTTCATCTCATAATATGAAATCAACATTAAATCGCATGTCCAAATGTTGATTTCATCTCATGACTGCATATTGCGATATGAAATTGCATGTCCATATTTTTACCTCTTAGAAGACATAACCTCCTATTTCAACTCATATATCTTCTAATTTAGCAGTCAAACTAGAGGCTAAATTATATTTCTCATATGACCCTTTTATTCTAAGCTTGTATTTGGACATATGTTATGATGTCTTGATTTCAAATTAGTATTTGAACATGCGATTTGAAACTAAAATTCTCCAAAAAGTATGATTTTGAATTACAAACCCTAATTTCAATATTTTAGGCAACACTTGGCCTAAAAGTTTATATTTTGTAAACTACCATCTTAAATTTTACAAAAAAAAAAGACTTATGCTTGGCGTTAAGAGATTGTTCTACCATGTGAAAGAATTATATTAGGGGTCGTTTGGTGTAAGGGACGAAAATAAATAGTAATGGGATAAGAAAATAGTGATGGGATAAATTTTTGTATCTTGTTTGGTTGCCATGTTTGGGATAACTTATCCCACCATTTATATCATACTGGTGGGATAAGTTATCCCATATATATGGTGGGATAAGTTATCTCAGGATAGCTAACCTCAGGATTACTAATCATGGGATAACGTGTTCCCAACCAAACTACTTAAAGAATAACTAACTACTACTACTATACTGTTGACCATTGAATCTTTATGAAATTACGTATATTTGAAAGTTTGTAATCACAAAATATTTATTTATATAAAAAAATTAATATGTAATCTATTGATGCGGCACCTTAGAATATTTCGATATCAAATCATGATTTTATATTACATGTCCAAACCGTCCCTAAGAAAATATTTACTTCAATATGGTCTTTATATTGATTTAATAACTTAATTTAGAAGTGACAAATTAGAAGTTGATTCCACACTAATTGATCATGCGGTTATTACATTTTCTGGTATGATGAATATTTATATTGGGAATAGAAGTTAATTTTTTTTAAAAACATTTAAGCATTATTTATTCATTTTTTTATGGATGACGTACTTGCTCTTATACCATACTGAACTTAGTGAATATCTCATTTAAAAGTTTAAATTGTTAAAGAAAGCATATTTTTTTATTTATTTAATCTTACTATCAGGCACTGCTACAAACAAGTCTAATTCTTGACTAAACTAAACTTGAAAAAAACTATTAAAGATACATTTAACTACTCTTTTGTCTTTATTTGTGAAAGTAATAGCAAAAAAAAACGTCTTAGGACATAGGACAAACAAACTTAAATATAATAGGTCATTGTACATCTTTTCAAAATATAGAGGAAAATTTGAAATTTACTTTTCTTTTTAAAGATGTTTTTTGGGAAAAAACATATTATGACTTAGAAATTGAATTTGTGGGTTTTAGTATAACAACCACTTTAAACAAATTGATATTTAGTGGCAATAGAATTTTCTTTTTAGCGGTAAGATTTATAGTCAAAAAAATATTTAGTGATAATTGAGTTAATGTTATTGCATTCATGGTAGCTAAAACTTATAGCAATTTTTACAAAGTGTTGAATATAAATACTCATATTTATTATTGTCGCAAAAATATAATATGACGATAATTATATTATTACTGTTAAATAATTGTCTCACAATCATTATTTGTTATAGGTAACTAAGGACTTTTGAAAGTAATCGAAATCAATATATATATATATATATATTGCAAATTTTTTAATTGCTTAAATCTATTAATTTAGGCTTTGTGCATTCTTTGAATTGGTGTATTGTGTATCCTATATATCTCATATATTATATATTGGTTTATATAAAAATAGCCTTCTCATATATGTTATAGGTGATAATACGTTTAAATGCTTGGATAGATCATTCTCTTATTAAAAATAATTTTTTTATGTTCAATTGTTGCCCAAATTCACACCTAATAATTATATCATTACATAAAGAAATTGTTTCTATTTCTTTGTTTTTTTCCTCATGATATGATATAATATGAATTTCAAATTTTATGCATCGATGATAATGTCACATCCCGAGCCTACACCTTGGACGTGAACGACACTTGAGAACCATTGTTGGTCCCCAAGCGAGCTCTTGGCATGGCTGACTACTTAGCGCAAGAGTCACTCAACCATATTTCTTAGATAATAAAGAGTTATGTAGCCCATTGTAACGACCCAACCCACCGGGCCGTGTGGGCACCTACTATAACACTTAAGTAGGAAGACCCTTGATCCCCAAATAGTTAAAAACATGCGGAAGATTAAGCAAAAGGAGATAAAAGGAAATTCGTGAGATTTTTCATAATAAAGAGTTTAAATAATCCAAAGTTAAATTTGTAAAATAAATATGCCCTAGTCTAAAAAGGTACAAGAGCTTCTAAGATTACAAGGTATAAAATATAGTAACTCATGACACAGCTCCCATCATAGGAAAGGAAGAGTAGAAGTTGTTGGAGATTCTTTTCGTCTTCACCTATGAAACATTACTGACCTTGCAACCAAACTATGCCAAAAGGCTTAGCAAAAGTAGTATTAGTACAAACCACACGTATTGGTAGGCATTATCGGTCAGCCCAATGCCCACTGCATAATATAAAGAAATCAAGCAGTAGAAAACATGCAATAGGAAGTACACCCCTCAACCTTTATCCTCCTGCCTGTACCATTCTAGTTACCTTAAATGTACTAGCTCCCTTGACTCTAACTCCCCACTCTATCACCCTGCTCGCTCTGTTCTTGATTCACAACTTAACCATTCTATCTCATGGAGGAGTTCCCGATTACAACCACTACCAACCCAGCCAACCACTCACAACCTGCCCTCGCTTATTTTGCATCACAATTCAGCCCTTGACTACATAGTATACTCTATCAAGGATTTCACTAATCGTTTAGAATACGATTCCCCTTTCCAAGGTAGGACCTGTGTACGTTTTGCATCATGAACACTACCAGATAGTAACACCTAGACCCTCGGTCTCCACTTACTAGACAACATACAGATTGGCATGATCATTCATAGTTAATTCCAATAAACCTGATATAAGCAATTACTTACAATACAATAAACATAGATATACAGGATGAATGATTCACATATCCTTTTAGGTGCAACATACAATTCCCCAATATCAATAGCAGGTAGATATGAATGTAGTAGTTGCAATCGTTCTCTCATAGAACCCACGCCTAAACTGTTAGTGTGTCGTAACGTGACACCCGATCCAATATATATGTGTCAGAATGTGACACTTGTTCCAATATATGTGTCAAAATGTGACAACCGATCCAATATATGTGTCGAAATGTGACACCCGGTCCAGTCAACACAATCACAGTCACAATCATACCCATAATAAATAGTGTACATAGTAACACACTCAAGCAACAATTTCATGGCATGTAATTGTTCATACATATTCATTTCATTAGATTCGTTTCATATTTCCATATTCACATACATGTGTGCACACAATGGAGCAATTAACAAGCATACATAACACGATAGGAAGTCAAACCATTACCTAACCCTAGTTCACAAGACGAGGCTTTCCCCCACGGTACACATCTTATTGAACAGCTAGGAGTACATGTACAACCTCCCATTTTTCTATGCCAGATGGCCTAAACATGAATTCTATCACCAATTAGCAATATATTACGAAGTGAGCACAAATTTACGACAACTCAAGTAAGTAAACCTAGCCTACCTGGCGCCAAGCAGCTGCAGACGGATTGTAGCTCCAGTCCTAGAGTTCGCACAATAAGACGATGGATTTAGGTCGAGAATCAGCGAGATGCCATCAACCTTCCGCTAGAAATCTATTTCTCCTTTTGAGGGTTTCTGGGGTGCTCCTCGCCTCTTTTTGGAACTTAGGGAAAAAGGAGGAAATAAGACTTCACGTCACTAAGTTCTGCCCCCGACTAGCCTGCTCTAGCGCTCCCATCCCACTAGGGTACTGCCGTCGTAGCGGCATCACTCCACTCCGGTGGGAGAGTGAGGCCCAACTACTCACGACTTTTTGCCCTTCATAAGTAACGACGGTTTGGGTCATTACAATTGATACCAATTTACCCCTCATTCGTCCCCAAATGAGAAGCGGAGGAGTAAGCATGAGCTACTTGGGAGTACTTTGAAACTAACAGGTCGGCCTATCATAGGTCAACGAAAGATAGCGGTTCTCAAAGTTCTAGGACCGAAAGGATCTTTGTCCAGGGAACCGACTAGGGAAATGAGGCAACACACGGGGGAAAAGAGATGCGCCAATTTACCTGGCCTGACCCGACTAGAGCGGCAGGTTTCCTGCTATGGCGGAACCCTCCCTCCATGGAAGGAGGTCGGGATCAGTTTAGAAGGGGGAAAGGGAATGGTTTCCCCATTTCCTTCTATACTTACTCCAAAACACCAAAAACTCTCTCAATTGCTTCGCTCTGAATGTCAATCTTAAGGTAAATTTCTTGTGCTCTACTCTAGTTACTTCAATACTTGCTTAACAATGATTGCATGAAAAGAATCGGTTGGGTAGGATGGCTTTGGGGTAGTTTTCAAAAATGTTTACATGGGTTGATTTATTCGATAAGAAACATAGCATGGACACTTCCCTTACGTTCACAATGTCTTTGTAACATTCTGAATGTAAGGATTTCACGATAATATTACCGAAATTGGTTTCGAAATGGGTGGGAGAAATTGAATAGTTTCTTGGTGTAAAACTTGAATTCGGGCACCATTTAGTGGTTAAATCACTAGGGTTTCGCATACTTAGATACTAGGGTACTCTAGAAACACTGATCTGGTGAAAATTTTGTTAAAAATGAGGTTTTGGGGAGAAGGGACGCCATGATCGCTCCCTGAAGTTTGACCAAGATGAAGGCCGCTCTGGCAACCTCCATCCCGCTCTAGCGACCTCCTACGGAACACTAGCCCCTTGCCACTTCAACTAGAATTTTTTCCTTTTCTTAGCTAGGGATTGACTAATTCCATGGAGTCCTAATGTGTATGTTTCATGAATTTTTGCAGGCTTGTCTACCCATGGATGGAATCAATGAAGAAAACTTTCCCTTCGTACGGTTCCCCGATGTTGCAAGTCAAGAGAGACACCATGATCACCGAAACACCAAATTCTTGTGCGAAAGGGGTTTATACCAGTTGGGCTTAGTGGAGAAAGCACCCACATTCCATGCCCAGCTGATAGAGTTTGGTTGGTGTCCGGTGACAGAGGCTCCCCCTGCCGCATGCTCAGGCTAGGTAAGGGAGTTCTGTGCCCTACTCCCTACTGTCCGCTGGGACAATCCTCACCCTACCATCTGCATCCGAGGAGTTGACATCCCTCTGAGAACTTAATTCATCAATGCAGTGCTCGAGCTGCTGGAGGTCTCCAACTCAGAGTACGAGACCAGACTGAGGGAGATGGATTTGGGTTGGCTACGGGACACACTAGTTGAGGCTACTATGGAGGGCATCAACAGTACTCAGTGGTCACTGGATGCCAAGAGATGGCTGCACCTGTTATCCAGGAGGATCAGCCCGTCGGGCAATCGCATCGATGTGACCTTCCCCCAACCTTTAGTGGTGGCTTGTGTTGTGCAGGGAATTGGGCTGAATGTGGGGGCACATATCATATCCGTGTGGAAGATGTTCTACCAAGGGAACAAGAATGCATTCTTCCTGCCTGGACTAGTGATGGTGATGTGTAAGTGGGCAGGAATGCCACTCTTTGACACTGATGAGGTGCTTCCGATGGATCCCCCTTTTCATCCTCTTTTCATCAGGAAGCCCTCCACCCAGGGAAGAAAGAGAAGAAAGACAGACAGGGCCGGCAGCAGTAGAGCAGCGGCTGAGGCGGAAGACAAAGAAGAGGGTAATGATGAGGCTGCCGACGTTGTTCCTACCCAGTCTCAGCCCCCACTATCAGGCACTCGTGTGGAGGAGGATCTGGCAGTCATCCGGAGGAAATTAGGAGGCTCTTATGCTAGTACCTCGACTCCAGTTCCACCCTCCATAACCTTCAAGGTTGAGATGCTCCGCCGCCAACTGCAATGGGAGAAGAAGAAGAATGTAGAGAGGGATCGTCTGATGGGTCGGGTGTGGAAGACTATTAAGGTTATTTTCTCTTGCGTCGCACTCCAGCGGGAGCTTCCCAGGCTCGAGCCGGAGGACTTTTGGGAGTTCCCTTGGTTAAGTGAGGCATGGACTGCCAAGACAGCCTCAGAGGACCTAGAATCCGATAGTGACACTTCCCCTCACCCTGGACCTTGATTTGGGTTTGCCTAGTTTGGGCATGTAACTTACAAAATTTCTATTTTCCCTTTTTTCTTTTCCTTAAGTTTTTGTAATCACATGGATGCTCGTTTTACTATTTTCATAGCTATAACTAAATGCTAGGTGATTATAACTCACTGTTCTATTGCTGGGTACTGATTAGATTGTGAAAATTAGCCCATCTACGATTCGGGGTCCACAGGCGAAACAATGGAAAAACAGGGGAGGCAGGGCTGAGATTCTGCCTCGCCCTGTCCCGCTCTGTTGGGAGACTTCCCGCTCTAGCGGTCCCACCCTGGCGGAACTGATCCTACCCCAACGACTCTAATGGGGTCAGTTTGTAGGACAACACTTCCTGAGGTTCTCCCTGTTTCTAAAGTTTTGTCATTGACTCCCAGGGCCATAATTATGCATTTAGGATAACCCTCTTAGCCAGGATAGGCATCGTCCGTCCCGAGGTCAACCCAGCGGTATACACACCAGAGCCTTTTCCAACTAATGTAACACCAGGAGCATGCACATCCTAAGAATACGCCTATTAATCACACGGTTTATAATCGGTTGCGACACACGTCAAGGGAACTTGTCATAATAACAAATTCCACTATCAAGCAATAGTATCCCTTTTCCTTACATGGTTCCTGACCAATCCTAACTGCCCTGAAACTGGAGTTCCCTACCGTCACAAGTCTTTCTTTTCCCTTACCCTCTTTATCAATGGTAAGTCTATGCACAACTAGCAGTTGCATTCCCTTTCATAAGTATATCAAGTCACACGTCCAGTATTCACTTATGAATCACATCGTAGTTTATCTCTAGACCTTTGCACATAACTAAATGATGACTTTCTTTCTGACAACAAGTTCACGAAAACCCAAGCAATCAGAACTCATATAATTTCCAACATTTAGGCAAGTACACTGCACACATTGAAAACTCGACAGGCAACACTGTGCACATAATCACATCATTGTATTCAAGCAAGTACACTTCACTTACCAGCAGTTATTCAGACAACACTATGCACATAGTCACAATTTCAAGCTACATCACACAGGCAAGTCAAAATTATTAACTTAATTCGCTTCATGGATGGCCATTAGCTGGTCATCCAAGCATTTATATAGCCTCTAGCCTCTAAGGACCGATACCAATTGGAACCTTCTTGGTTAAAATTTACCTTGCTTGTGTCCCTTCTGCTGCGATTACGGCATCCAGTTCACTTTGTTGAGGTACCAATTGGAATCTGAAGATACTTATTGGACTCAATCCATACCACAAGCCACAACACGCAAGGAAGGAGAGAAGGAATGGAACGACTTCCTAGAATGGTCCATAACTTCCTAAAGATAAGATGTGGACGTCAACACACCAATCCGCAGGAGTCTATTTCACATTTGCTCTTGTATTGGGAGACCGACAACCTGGGCTCTGAGACCAATTTGTCACAACCCAACCCACCGAGCCGTGCGGGCACCTACTCTAACACCTAAGTAGGAGGATCCTTGATCCCCAAATAGTTAAAAACATGCGAAAGATTAAGAAAACTGGAGATAAAAGAAAATTCGTGAGATTTTTACATAATAAAGAGTTTAAACAATCCAAGGTTAAATTTGTAAAATAAATACACCCCTAGGGATTTAGTCTAAACAGGTACAAGAGCTTCTAAGATTACAAGGTAAACAATACAGTAACTATTGACACAACTCCCATCACCACCGAAAAGGAAGAGTAGAAGCTGTTGGAGATTGTCTTCATCTTCATCTATGAAACATTACTAACCCTACAACCAGACAATGCCAGAAGGCATAGCAAGAGCAGTATCAGTACAAACTACAAGTGATGGTAGGCATCATCGGTCAACCCGCTGCCCACCACATAATATAAAGAAATAAAGTAGCAGGAAACATGCAATAGGAAGTACATCCCTCAACCTGTGTTCTCATGCCTTTAACATTCATGTATACCTTAAACATACTAGCACCCTTGACTCTAAGTACGTGTTGTTTTACTCTTCTCGCTCTGTTCTTGATTTATAACTTAACCATTCTATCTAATGGAGGAGTTCCGGACTATAACCACTACCAACCCGGAAAACCACTCACGATTTACCCTCGCTTCTTCTGCATCACAATTTAGCCCTTGACTACATAGTATACTCTGTCAAGTCTCACTAACCATTTTGAATACGAATCCCCTTTCCAAGGTAGGACATGTGTATGTTTTGCATCATGAACACTACCCCACTTCTCATTGTTAAAGAACATAGAAATCCTCTCTAAAAATAGCCGATAGTAACACATAGACCCTCGGTCTCCACTTACCAGGCAACATATAGATTGGCATGATCATTCACAGTTAATTCCAATAAACGAGATATAAGCAATTAATTACAATACAGTAAACACACATATAAAAGATGCATACTTCACATATCCTTTTAAGTGCAACATATAATTCGGCAATATCAATAGCAGGTGGATAAGAATATAGTAGTCAAAAATGGTTCTCTCATGGAACCCATACCCAAATTGTTAGTGTGTCGGAACGTTACACCCGATCTAATATATATGTGTTAGAACATTACACCTGGTCCAATATATTTGTCAAAACGTGACACCCGGTCCAATGTATGTGTCATAACGTGACACTTGATCCGATCAACACAATCACAATCACAATAACACCCACAATGAATAGTGTACATAGTAACACACTCAAGCAACAGTTTCATGCCATGTAATTGTTCATACATATTTATTTCATTAGATTTGGTTCATGTTTCCCTATTCACATACATGCGTGCATACAATGGAGCGATTAACAAGCATATATAACACGACAGGAAGTCAAACCATCACCTAACCCTAGTTGGCAAGATGAGGCTTTCCCCCATGGTACACATCTTATTTAAAATCTAGGAGTACATGTACAATAACCCCTTTTTCTATTCCCGACGGTCTAAACATAAATTCTATCGTCAATAAGAAATATATTATGAAGTGAGCACAAAGTTACGACTACTCAAGTAAGTAAACCTAGCCTACCTAGGCACCAAGAAGCTGCAGGGAGATTGTAGCTCCAACCCTGACTTACAGACAACAAGACGGTGGATTTAGGCTAGGAATCAACGAGTTGTCATCAACCTTGCACTAGAATTCTATTTCTCTTTCCTTCCCAAGCCTAGAGCAGCCTTTTAAGGGTTTGTGGGGTGATCCTCGCCTCTTTTTGGCACTTAGGGAAAAAGGGGTAAACAAGACTTTGCGTCATTAAGTTCTGCCCTCGACCAGCCCGCTCTGGCGCTCCCATCTTGCAGGGGTGCCGCCGCCGTAGCAGCATCACCCCACTCTGGTTGGACAGTAGGGCCTAGCTACTCACAATGTTTTTCCTTTCATAAGTAACGATGGTTCGGGTCGTTACACCCATAATTTTTTTGAGATTTAGTAAACTATTTTTAAATATTTCTTTCAATTTGATGCTTATGTATGCTAGTTAGTCTTCCGCTTGTAGTCAACCAGAATGAGGGTTTGCTTGGGGCCAACAATGTTTCTCGAGTACCGGCCACGTGCAGGGTGTAGGCTCTTGTTGTGACATAATTACTCAAACTATTCTTTTAATAGAGGTAACTGCTTTGAAATATCTTTGAACTCATAAACTCATTTAGAAATCAAAGTTTCTCTTTTCTCAATGTAACAAAATGATACATTTTTGGACTATTTAGTTCCCTTATACTCTTTCTCAAATCTTCTTTTTCAAACTCCTTCTCAAGACTCCTCTTTGCTTTTTGAGACTCAGTTTAAAACAAAAATGTTGGCTTCAAAAGATTCTCAAAAATTATTACTCAAAATAGGGTTCATGTTGAAATATAGACATGAACAAATCAACTTAAGGATCTCAATAATAATATAGAAAAAACTCAATACTCAGACCTCAAGAACTCAAAACTCAACGATACTACTAATCTTATCAATACTCAAATAATACAACAAATTAAAATCTCAATGTATGAAAAGATATATAACAATTCATGATCCAAGATTTAGAACTCGAAATCAATAACATCACTCATATTAGGAATTCTCGAAACTAGGGGTATAACCTGAGATTAGATTTTCATTGACTGAATTAAGATGTAGGGCATGAGGACGAACTCAGTCCATCACTATGAATAGCCTTATATACTTGATTATGAAGATTTTAGAATGGAAACTTTGGTGGAGACTTGATTTATTTTGAGCTTGAAATCTTGAGGCTTGATCTTGAGAGAAGAAACTCTTTTATGAAGTTCAAAGAGTAGTAAAACTTGGGAAAACCATGGGTGGATAGCTTCTCTTTGTATCTTGAATTTTTTACTTGAAGTGTTTTAGGGTTCTTGACGGAGAAGAGGAACCCTATGTGAGTTTTAAGAGAATTTCTAGATACTTGAAGGTTTAGATTAATGATTTTGAGAGGAAAACTTAATACTTGAATGAAATACACCGTTAAAACACTCAAAAATGACTTAGAATAGGGTTAAAAAAATTGGAAAAGGACCAAAACAACCCTAGAACGCGTGCAAAAAGTTGTTGAAAAAAAGAGTAGTAAGCCTTCACAGGATGGTATACCATTTGTCAAAATATCTACCATTCGTAGGTCCAGTTGTAGTTCATCGACTGCCTGATAGGGTTTCACTAAAACGGGCATAACTTTTTACTCTGAACTCAAAATGAGGCAAAGTCGGTGGTGTTGGAAAGAATACTTGTAGACCTTTAATTTGGTTGTTCATGGGCCACCTAAATCGTTATATGCTATGAGATATGCTGACCTTAATTCATTGTGAACCTCAATCGGTAAGAAAGTTTTCAACTCAACTTTGTGCTAGGGGATTCTGGTGACCTTAATTCATATCCAAAATCATTTTCACACTAAAGAACACCTAAGACCTAACACCTTAACACCTAAGAACAATTGAGAATCACTTGGTACAACCTTATTCTCAAATGAAGAATACTTCAAGTGTCAACTTAGAAATTTTTGGGATGTTACATATAATATGTATGGATATATATAGACACACACATTGTCTGCATTATTATAATCAAACTCTTTCATAATGAAATAACGAAAAATTGAATAAATTTTTAAATGTTTAAGTTTTTTGCAGCTGAATAAATGGTTCTAGTAGAACTTTGAGTAGTTATACGAAGCTTGGTGTCTATTTTGTATTTTCTAGAACATCATTGCTTGTCATGTAGCTATTGGTTAATTACTAGTTTTTCATCAATCTGATTAGACTTTTAATAAGGTTACCCGTTAATTCAATTTTTAGATATAAAAACGGATCAAATCTGAATTGAAGAAGTATATATGGTTCATTGATTTACATTAATAGAAATATTTAAATTAGAACTAGGTTTCAGACGCGTGTGTAACACATGTTTAAGAGTTAAAAAAACCCTCATATATTAAGTGCACACATATGCAACGTCTGATTGAAATAGTAGCAAACATGCTTTATGTGTAAACATGTAGAGTGATATTGAAACGATACTAAAATAATTTTCATGTAAATTTTAACGTATGATTTTTGTTACTCCATCATATCAAGTTGATCTTAGATAAAAAATAACTTTTTGAAGTAAGTTCAATTTTCTTCGGTAGCCTATAAGAAATAGATAAAAACAATATAAATAGTTCAATTACAATCATAACATAAAAATATTTTATTATGTACTATTAACACACAATTAGTTTTAAAAAAATTCAGAGATTAAATACCTTACACATTATCAGTTTCTGCATATATCTTGACAAACATAGCGACATTTTAAAATAATAATAATAATTGATAAATTTTCGTCATGAAATATAATACTATATTGGGTCCATAATTTGTTAGATTTGAAGGTACACAAATATATGTAAATGAAGCAATTGAGAAATTATAAATAACCACACATTTACTAAAAGGCATCATAGTATGAGGAAAGGGTATAATTCAACTTGATAACTGTCAACTCCCAAATATTAAAAGAAAATATAATAAAAATAATTTCTTTGAGAGTTGAGTTTTTTGTATAAAAAAATATTAACGTTGTATGAGTTATTCTTCATTTTTTGCGAGTTATAAATTATAATCTTACCTCTGTCTCCTTCTATCAACTATATTTACATCAATTGAATGGAAAAAACATGACCCAAACCAGCCCTCCCCCCTCCCCAACATCAAGATGATGAACCTTGGTGATGACAATTTTATAAATAAAAAAGTTAGATGATTATTACAAATTATTGAATATTTTTAGGTTATTAATATCAATCTAGAATTAATTATTGTTATAAGTCAATTTGAATTTCGTAACTGTGGTAAAAATATATAAAATTAGGTGAAATTTATTTTTAATTAACTTTGGAACTAAATTTTATGTGATAAAAAAAATTATAAATGAAAATGGATCGGGCAGATAGCTAGTTAGCCCTAGCCTATAAATACTTCTAGGAGTACACAATATGTCTAACTCTAGTTACATACCCCACTCAAACAACCAGAGATAAAGAAATTAAGACTATAGCTAGAGCAACACAACAATAAGAATAATAATAACACTTCTTAGTAAAAAGATATTGATTCTCCGGCTCGCGTAAGCTGTAAATTTCTAATAGCTTTGCCTTTGGTTTTGATATACATCTCAAAACCATCTGGTTTCTCATCTTCATTCTTCTTGATCTTCTTATTCTTTCAATTATTTGATCTCATGTTTAAAGTCCATTCTAGCTGGTTAGCTAGTATTTGTGGTTGATCTTTCTCACATTCTTCAACAATATGTTCATCCCGTGACTTTTTTCTCTAGGGGTGCCCTTGTGTAGTTGGTACAAGCAAGAGGAACCACTCGCAAGAATACGGTTCAAATCTAGCTAGAGTCTTATTTCATTATTTTTATTTTAAGTTTAGCTTAGAAATCATATTTGAGACATTAATTACTAATCAAATACTACATTATTCGTTAATTGAAGTAAAAGCTTCTTTAACTACCTAAATTAAGATAGTATTGGTGCATCGAAATCTTCAAATTTTGGATTCATCTCTAATGCCCAGTAGGCTCATCGATTAAATTAATTTTAGATTCAGATATAATTATTCTTCTTGTGGCTGGATGGGAGAGAGGGATTGGGTGACGGACGGAAGGCTGAAGCTTTAATTAATGACAGATTTTTGTTGTTCAAATATTTAAAGGAAGAGCCAGAGTTTCAACGGAAAAGAGAATTTTTTTTTATGTTTAATCAAATAAAAGAAAAGTCAAAGAGTTAAATTCAATTAGTTAAAAAATAATTATTGATTAATACTTAATCAATAATTAAAACTGCTAGCTGGGTTCGATCTCGCGAAATAAGACATGTAGAGTAGATGGCCCACCACTGCACCAAAGAATACTTTTGATTTTTGGGTGACATGTTTATTATTTATACATATGTTGTATATAAATGCTTATATATAAATAGAGTTTCCGTCAAAGCTTGTGGGTGGCGTGGCACCCCCACGGGTCTTAATAGATCCGCCCGCTCTAGTGTATATATATATATATATATATATATAGGGTGCAGAACGCAAATTAACTCATTTGTTTGGGATACACTTATTTTCTACCTTTGTTTTAAAAAATAATTAATTAATTAGCCATATATAAGATACATTCAAGGAGATTTACCTACTATAATAAATAAATGTGATTTTAAAAGGAACTATTATAATTTATATGATAATGCATAAGTACCCCTAAAAGTATGATCAAAATTTCAGCAACACATTTTAACTTTATTGTGGTCCTATCATCCTCCTTCCAAACTATTTTTTTTTTTGGTATTTTCGTGCACCTTTCGTGCTGACAAGGCACATTCACACAAGTAAGTTGATTGTGTTTGTACAACACGTGTCCACTACCATAATCAATATCAATTTTTTCTTCTTCACCACCTTCAATTTTTTGTTTAACCTATTACCCAATACCACCAAACTCATAAAGCTTCCATCACCATCAAACCCAACAATTAATTAATTACCAAAATTTCATTAACAAAAACAAAAAGAAGATTGAATCCGTTTAACAAAAGTCAAAACAGTTTTGTTCAAATTGTAAAAAGCCATACCATATTAAATTGGTTATCGTGTTCAAAGATAAGCAAATGCTACAACCAAAAACAAGAAGAGAATCCACTAAAAACCCAAATACAAAGCACCAGGTTTTGTTATTGTTTACAAAATAATCTTGACTTTCTTATCAACCCCATTGAAATAATGATCAATTCTTAATGAATTCAGCTAGATTTATTTATCTTCTTCGTGTTTTGAAGAAAACCAAAATTCAATATGGGAAGTAGATGGAAAAAACAATGCTTGCATTGAATATAAATATGTGTCTTTATGTTCCAAAAATATTTGAAGATTTACCGGCAACGGAGGTGGCCGGAGAGAGGTTTTATGCGGCTACTTCATTCTCTATGACGATCCCAAATAGGAATTTTGACGGTCACGTTGATATGCCTCCCCCTTACTTACTCATCATCTGGACTTCGTATGCCTAAACAATCATAGCTCCAAATCATTCAAGGTTAGCCAAAAAATAATAATATATTTTTGATTTTTGATTTATTTGGTAAAAAATTACTTAAGTAATTGCAAATAATTTTTTTTTATTTTTGAGATTGTTATGAAAAACAAAAAAAAATTGTGATAAAAACAAAGAAAGAAGAAGATAATGATAATGGGTGGGGTGTGAAGAAGAAGAAGAAGAGACGTGTGGGATAGGGGTGTAAGGAGGATTTTTAAAAAAAATTTCTTACTTTAATTTTTATTTGACACACATGTTTTTAACTTTTATTTTATTTTTTGTTACGCCAGTTTTAGTGTTACTTTTAAGTAGTAAAGATGTGTAGTAGATCGCCAAAATAGTTTAAGCGTGTAACTGACTTATTTGGACAAGTTTGAAGAGAAATTTATGTCTTTCCCTACCTAATGTCATGTGAAAATATAGCCCTAAAATGTTGCAAAAAAAAATAATATTTTTTAAAAAGTAAGAGAAACAAAATTAAAACAAAAAAGTAATAACTAATATTATTAAATTCTATGGATAAAAGACATGAAAAAAAGAAAAGACAAATTATTAAACAAGTGAACACAAAGACTTATTTTAAGCAACTAGTTCTTTTTCCTTAGACGACTATTTTTTAGGGGTTCAATTTTGTGTCTGGTGTTATTAATCCATTTCTTCAAGAATTCGGGAATGATCCCAATCTCAGCACAAAAGGGAATAACTTGTTCATTGTTCTTTGTCCATTTCCATCCATGATCTCTTTTGCAAAAGTCCATTTTTTTTTCTCTCTGATAAGGATCCAGCCTCATCCTCACTGAAGAAGATCAACAATACTTTCTTTTCAGGTCCCTCACTTCTATCTCTTCTCCTTCATCTCCATCTCAGTCTTCGTCTCCACATCATTGTTGTTCTTCTCAAACGTTTCACCAAAATTCGTCCAAGGTCTCACTGAGTATTATGGTGATGGATCATCAATGATAACATGGGGAATGCCTATTGTCGTGTTGAAGAAATAATTAAATATCTATATAAAATTATAAATTCTACACCTAAAAGTATCTTTAACCTAAAAAAAAGAGTTGTTATTTCTACTAATGATGTTAAAAAATGTCGGATCTGTGATTTCAACAAGTACCGTGGCTAGGATGATTAATAAAATGGATAGGACTCTGCACCCCATCCTCAACCTCCACCTCAATCTTTTTATGAAAGTTTTGATGGCAATGACAAGCAACACATATGAAGGATTCAAGGGTTCTAGGAGCATCAGTTGGACAAAATTAACCACAACCATCAAGTACATGACCATTAGATCTAACAACATTGTTATGTCTACACTCAAAATACTTCACAACAAAATGCTTGTTGTTGGAAGCAATAGGAAAGAGAAATATTAATTAAAGGGAGTTGTCTAGGAAACAATTGATGAGAGAGATAGAGCTAGCGGTGAGGGGAAAGAGGCAAAAGAGTGAGTAGGTAATATAGATGGGAGAAAGGATGGAGGTGTCTGCTTAATATGGCTACATGGCATGGATCAATTGGCATTTAAAAATAATTAATAAATCTTTATTGACCAATTAACTTGAATTTTATATATCTTTAAACTTTAATTAATAAATATTTATTGACCAGCTTAACTTGGATTTTATATATCTTTAGACTTTATTGAAGTCAAATATGAATGTATGATCAATGAAATATAAAAGGGTTTGGTATATGTACCCCTTAAAGTATGATTGAAATCACAGCAACACATTTTAACTTAACTAGGGTCCACTTACCCTTGAACTTATTTTTTTTTAGGTATTTTCGTGCACCTTGTGTGCTGACGTGCAAATAGCGTGACTGCACTTTGTTGAGGCGACATTGACCAAGAAATTTTCTACATGTCATTAAAATTCTCAAGTGGGCTAATAGATAAATAAATGGACACATTTCCTTTTTAAATTTGTCATTAGACAATTAGTTAGTACACATAACTAGTGACATTGAAACTTATATATATTTGATTATTTTCATTTCATTGTTTGTAAAATACTTATTTACCTCCACACTTTAAACTTTTTTTTCTTTTTCATTAAATTCTTATCTTCTTTTAATTACTTTAAAAAATTTACGTGTATTTTTAAAATAATAATAATTTTCTTAAAAAGTGTCTTTTAGTTTAACATTTTTTAATGTTTTATTTGGCTTTCTTCATTTATTTTGATATTCATATGAAAGTAACCTATTTTAAATACAAGAAATATGAAATTTAATTTGAAAATTTCTATGTTCGGTAGCTATCCAAATTCACATATAATATTACATGCATTTTAGTTAATTCAATTCTATGTACCGATGGTATTAGAAGAAATGCTAGATCTATTGTGTAGTGGATCGAAGAACGGAGAAAAAGGTGGCTTGACTCTCTGGGCGCAGGTGTGGAATGTTGCATCAGGCCTCCAACTACTGGAGGCCAATTCTGGCACACTGCTGCCGCCCCATGCCAGCCGTCTTGGCGCATCTAGGGTGCGCCGCCTCAGCCTTTTTCCAGAACAATCCGATGAATTTTCTTCATGATTTTTGGGGTCAAATTCACCTAGAATAGATTGGTTCCTTCCAAACTTCCTTGGATTCATTACCTCAACACAAGTAACGATAAAACGTTTCTTGCACGTTGCAAGGGTTTCACAATGCAGACCATCGTGATTGATACCTACTCTAACCCTCCGGTGGGAGAACCATTACTACAACCCAACTAAGCAACTTAACAAAAATTATGGCATTTAAATATACGGAAGCAGGTTTAACTATAGAAATAAACTGGAGTTCCCATAATCTCTGAAAGTTTGACAAACCATTACTAAACATTTGTGGAAACAACGCCTGAAACTTGAAAGTCAATGTACCAAAACTCTAAAGTTCAACAAGTCTACGAAAAGGGGCACAACCCCAAAACTAAACAAATGAATATCTAAAGTACTAATACAAGTCCTAAGAAAATGGACTAAGCAAAAGGAGAACTCACGACAGCCTGGAAGAACTGGCTCACCCTTGAATTCGGTCTCAATCACTGATCTCCTAGCTGAGGTCTATCAGTAGCCGCCTAAAGATGCCCTGTACTCAACAAAGAACAAGCAAGTGCAGTATCAGTACACAACAACAGTGTACTGGTAGGATCACACGACTATTCCAGTAAGGGAAACATATATAAGCAGTCACAACATAGTAAACATGACATGTACAGAACATATATACACATTGATTATCATTTCAGAGCAATGTACAATTACACATTCTCATAACAAGTAGCTATGACATCTCAATGGTCCCCTCATGGAACCCATACCCAAACTGTTAGTGTACCGAAACGTGGCACTTGATCCCAATTAGTGTGTCAGAACGTGACACCCCATCTAATATATGTGTCGAAGCCTGACATCCATTGCAAATATGTGTTGGAATGTGACACTCGATCCCTGTTAGTGTGTTGGAACGTGACACCCAATCCATTCAACACAACCACAACCACAACCACAATCACAATCACAATCACACTCATATGTACATACTCATAATCATACAATCAAGTGTTGAATCATGGCATACATTTATTCATTCATACTCATTTCACTAGGTTTGATCAACAAGGCTTCATTCACATACATACCTGCATTACAATGAATCAATTACAACCATACATCACTCAAACATGAAATCAAACCATCACCTACCTCGAAATCAAGCTTGAATCCCCCTAAGGCACTTGAATCTTCCCTTTTCGGATTCTTTCCACTTGTTCTAGGTTTACAAACAATTAATATACGTAAGGATCAATAATTTAAGGTCTAATTATTCGGATTATAGCAAACCCAATAAGCAAAGACCAATCCATGATTCCAATCCCCAATTTAGGGCTTTTTCCACCATTAACTTTAGATCAAAACCTTCCCCCAATAATAATTACCCAAGAATCTAAATTCTATGGATCAAAAATCAGATTAGGGGAGTAAAATCCTTACCTTTAGTGCTAGAAGAGGTGGAAAACCTTCAATTAATATCCCAGGGTCGTCTCTTAGTTCTCAAGAACGAAACTTGCAGAAAATAACATTTTTGGGGTTTAATCCCATCTTAAGTCACGACTGGTCCGCCATAGCGGGACCCAACCCGCCACAGCAGCCCTACCCTGGCGGGAATAATCCCGCCCTTGCACCTTACACAGAGACAAAGAGTTAGAAATTGAGTCCCAAATCCCTATTTCACAACACACCTTCAACCCATAACGTTCAAAGACTATCTGCTCTCTCTAAGATTAGTTTCGAGAGTTCTACTCACCCAAATTTGATTTCGTAAAGTCTTAGGGGTTCCTTAGCGTCTTAGCAATCCACTCATTTGATCAAATTCATAATTAGATCCCCTATTCATTACCATATTTCCCTAGACATTACCTGACTGAGATTTTGTCCAAATCTTGACTAGGCGAGGAATTTCCAAGTCACTACTTAAAAGTTTTCTGGCCCAAAGTCTTTCCCCATTGTCTTTTCCATAACGATGGGGACAGGTCGTTACAATAGATACTAATTTACCCATCACTCGTTCCCAAGTGATAAACTAGGAAAAACTTCGCCAAGGTAAGAGTAAAGTAGTATCTGAATCGTTGAATAGTTGGGATACTTGTCTCACATGTCCTTCTCGGTTTCCCAAGTAGCTTCCTCAATTGGACGATGATTCCATTGAACTTTCACGGACTTTATCTCCTTGGTCTTCAGGCTTTCAGACATGGCGATCAAGAATTGCAACCGATTCTTCCTCATACTTAAGGTCTTTGTTTAACAAAATTGAGTCTCACTTTACGATGTAATCTCTATCCCCAAACCAACCAATTGAATACCTACACATCCTCCAATACAATGCCTCAATGAAATCATCTCAATACTCGAGTAATAATTATTGTTATATATAAACTTAACCAACAACAAAATCGATCCTCAATAATTACTAAACTTTATCGTACCCACGGCTGCAACATGTTATCAAGGACTTTGACACAATTGTCGGGACGAATCCTTTCTCCCAACCTAAATTCCCATGAGCTTTAGTTATAAAAATTTGACCTTTAGACATCAGATACTCATTAAGGGATATGTCCAAGCATACAAACCCTTTAACAACACTATTGAAATGCTAGATTTAGTAATTATGATTGTAGATTACCCTTAAGAACAATAGAATTGGACCCAATGATCCCCATATTTAACCACACATAATTGATACATGACCTCGACGGCAAGATACATATTAAGATTGTCAGACAACCATGAATACGCATGGTAGCTCTTCTATAAATTCTCATCAGGAAGGTGGGACATGTAGAGCCACTAAAATACTTTAACAACTCCAACACAACACCAAATATGTCATTTGAAATAACCAAATCTTTCCAATCTGTAACACCCCGTATCCTAGACGGACCAGTTTGCAGAAATCAGAAGTTGCAGGTGCCACCGACGGGTACCACTCACAAACCGTTGGTGGTGGTCTGTGGTTGGCCACCTACAATCCCTCCATAGAAAACACAGAAGATTTGTCTAGGGTCGACCCATGGCTGGACCCATGAACCGTAGATCAGGCCATGGGCTGTGGTCCTGGTCCATGGATTCGAACCCTCAACATCTCATTTCTGAAAGCCAATGACGGTTGACAGGACCGACCGTGGGTCAGTCCACGAACCGTCGATTGACCCCGACACCTTTTATGTCAGGAGTCATTTGGTTTTTTCCTTATGCGTTAGACCCCTAAACTATGTCGTTTAACCCCTAAACTACGTAGTTTTGGTCAGTTTTAGCCTAGTAACAAAATTAGAACCTACCCTAGTCAGCTCATTCTCCAAAAATTCATCAAGTTGAACGGAAAGAAGGAGAAAGGGTCGACCAAGCCCTAGTCCAAGAACGCAATAGATTTTCATCAATTTTAGCCTTGAAATCGAAAGATTTCTCATTGGAATTCGTCACCAGGTATGTGGGATTTCACTAGTGGGTTCCTTCCACCCATTAGTTTCCTAGAATTCAATTAGATTCTTGATTCCCTCCATATTATATAGACCTAGGGTTTCTACAATATCAACATATTATTATGAATTAGTTATTTTAATGTTCCTTATCAGATTATCATGTAGTAGTATTGTCTTTGCCCAGATTCATGCATAAACTCAAAACCCTAGTTATGTAGTTCTTTTAGTTCATAAATTGCATTAACTAGGACAGATAAACATATATACATGTCTCAGTTTTTGAATATTTCATTATCAGTATATTAATGCTGAATTTTTAGTAAGCATGTCTGTATTTTGAGTTATCTAGTATTACATAAATTCAGTCATAATGTGTTAATTACATAATCAATTGGGAGTAGGCTTTATACCGAGTGGACTAGGGTCAGTCACCCTCAAGTCCCAGAACTACGTGCCCCCGTAGGTTATAAGTCCCCTTTGTGGGCATCAGTTTAGTGATCATGCTAGTCATGCTTCTATACCTTTGGCAGGGTATATAAGTCCCCTCTGTGGGCATCAATTTAGCTTATGTGGTTTTATGTCGTTTATTACTAGCTCCCATAGTCAAATTCTAGTGTATTGACCAGGTTATCAGTTCCAGTTCAGTATTCAGTTTCAGCATGTACAAACTTGGTCATTGCATTCAATTTGTTCATGTTCAGTACTTTCAGTTTAGAATCATGCTCATCTTATATCATTGCACATTTACATGCTTTGTTCAGTTATGTATGTTGTTGAGCCTTATCCTATCATGCATGCTCAGTACCTTTCAAGTATTGACACATAATCTACGCTACATCTTCTCGTGATGTAGGTTCAGGTGCTCAACATTCAGATCATGCATAGATCATTTCTCGATCTCCAGTTCAGCAGCATTAGTGGTGAGTCCTCATTCTTCGAGGACAATTGACATGATTTTCTTTCTACTTTCAGTCGTTAGTTTCTGTTTTTGCTAGATTTAGCTGGGGGCATGTCCCAATATCTCTAGTCAGTTAGAGGCTTTATTTCAGATATAGTTAGATTGAGTTTTAGCTTTGGAGTTTGATATTTCAGTTGTCATTAAACTCATAGTTCTTTTATTCAGATATTAATGGGTTTTCCCCATCATTTCATTTTATGATATATTTCTAACTTCCATGCAGTATATCTATTTCAGTAAATATTTAAGTATTCTTATGATATGCCAGCAGGGTTAGCTTGGGGTCACTCTGAACCTAGATCCCGTGTTCGCGTCCTAGGGTAGCTTTAAGGCGTGACAAACTTGGTATCAGAGAACTAGGTTTAAGTGTCCTAGGATGTCTGAATATGCCGCACTAAGTAGAGTCCTTTTCATGGGTTTGAAGTGCACCACATCTAATGAGAGGGAGGCTACGAGGTGTTTTAGGAAAACTTCACTTTATTGATATTCTTATCGTACGTAAGGTATGATCTCTTTCTAATCCATCGTTATGCGCTTTCAGATCATGCCTCCTCATAGAGCTTATGAAAGAAATGCGAATGCATGCAACACTAACGCAGCTCCTCCAGTCCCAGACCAGGAAATTTCGGATGCTGAGTTTCAGAACGCCATTCAACTTTTGACTCAGAGTGTGAGCAACCAGAACAACCAACATGTTCCAGTTCCTGCAAATGCTAGTGAAGGGTCAAGGGCAACCAGGGTTTGTGATTTTTTAGGATGAATCTGCCTGATTTTTTAGGGTCGCAGATTGGTGAGGATCCTCAAAACTTCATAGATGAGGTTAAGAAGATCTTTCGGGTGATGCAAGTGAATGGAAATCATATGGTGGAGTTAGCATCCTACCAGTTTAATGATGTAGCTCACATATGGTATACCTAATGGAAAGAAAATAGGGGTACGGATGCGGCTCATATCACTTGGGAGTGCTTTAGTGAGACTTTTTTTGAACTATTCTTTCCAAGAGAGTTGAGGGAGGCAAAAGCTTAGGAATTCATGAATTTGAGGCAAGGTAGCAGTTGGTCCAAGAGTACGGACTAAAGTTCACCCAACTCTCCAAGTATGCTCCTCACATGGTTGCCGATTCCACGGCTCAAATGAACAAGTTTCTATATGGAGTATCTGATTTAGTGAAAACAGAGTGTAGAAATGCTATGTCGCTGGAAAATATGAACATCTCTAGGCTCATGACTCATGCTCAGCAGGTTGAGGGAGATAAGCTTAGGGAACAAGCTAAGGATAATAAGAAGGCTAGAACAGGCAACTATGAGTATTCTCAATAGAAATCAGGTGGTGGAAATAGTTCACAATTTCAGCAAAAGTCTTCAGCTCCAACAACTTCATCAGCTAGTGCTCTATCTTCTAGGTTCCGATAAGATCAGAAAGGTAGGGCATCAAGATCCAAGTCTCAAGGCGGTATTTCAAGCAAGAAAGCTTACCCAACTCGTCCAAAGTGTGGTAAGAACCATCTGGGTGAGTGTCTTGTAGGAAAGGAAGGATATTTTAGGTGTGGTCAGTCTGGTCACAGGTTGAGAGATTGTCCTTCTGCTAAATAGGGTCAAGGAGGCAATAATGGTAGGGCTTAGTCTACAACTTCAGCAACACTAACAGTTTGCCCGACTCAACATGGTAACTCATCTAGTACAGGTGGCGGTCAATGCCAAAATAGGTTGTATGCTCTTCTGGCTCGCCAGGATCAGGAAGATTATCCTAATGTAGTCACTGGTACGTTACGAGTCTTTACCCTATATGTTTACGCTTTGTTAGATCCAGGGGCTATTCTTTCCTTTGTAACTCCCTATATAGCAGTCAATTTCAATGTTAGTCCTGAAATTCTTTTAGAACCCTTCTTAATCTCTACTCCAGTTGGTGACTCAGTTATAGCTAGACGAGTATACAAAAATTTCCCTGTCACAGTTTCTTAGAAAGTTCCCTCAGCAGATCTTCTAGAGTTAGAAATGGAAAACTTCGATATCATTCCAGGCATGGATTGGTTACATTTTTGTTATGCCTTAGTCGATTGTAGAATTAGGAGCGTTCATTTTTAGTTTCCAGACGAACCAATCTTAGAATGAAAGTGTAGTAGCTCAGTGCCTATATGTCGATTCATTTCTTACCTTAAGGCCAGAAAAATGATTTCTAAGGTTTGTCTTTATCATCTATTTTGCATTAAGGATTCAAGCTCCAAAACCCCAACGCTTGAGTTAGTTCCAGTAGTTAATGAATTCCCAGAAGCTTTTCCAGACAATCTTCCTGGCGTTCCTATCGAAAGGGAAATCAACTTTGGAATTGATCTCCTTCCAGATACCCAGCCTATTTCTATTCCTCCTTATAGAATGGCTCCAGCTGAGCTTAAGGAATTGAAAGAGCAGTTGAAATACCTTCTAGATAAGGGCTTCATTAGACCTAGTATTTCCCTAAGGGGTGCACCAATGTTTTTTGTGAAGAAGAAATATAGTTCTCTCAGGATGTTTATTGACTATCGACAGTTGAACAAAGTCACAATCAAGAATAAGTACCCTATCCCTAGGATTGATGACTTGTTCGGCCAATTTCAGGGTGCTAGTTATTTCTCAAAGATAGACCTCAGATCCGATTATTAACAGCTTAAAGTCAGAGATAGTGATATCCCAAAAATAGCCTTCAGAACTCGGTATGGTCATTACGAATTTGTAGTTATGTCATTTGGACTAACCAAAGCTCCTGCAACTTTCATGGCTTTGATAAATAAGGTGTTCAAGCAGTATTTGGACTTGTTCATTATCGTCTTTATTGATGATATCCTCATTTACTCTAGGAATGAGGAAGAACATGCAATTCATTTGAGGGTTTTCCTACAAACTCTCAAAGATTGCCAGTTATTCGCTAAGTTTAGCAAATGTGAGATTTGGTTGCAATTTGTTGCTTTCCTTGGGCATATTTTGTCTGGTGAAGGGATCCGAGTGGATTCTCAGAAAATAAAAGTAGTGAAACAATGGCCTAGACCTACCTCTCCTACAGATATCAGAAGTTTCTTGGGCATGGCTAGTTATTACAGAAGGTTTATGTAAGGATTTTCATCCATACCTTCTCCATTCATACCTTCTCCATTGACTAAGTTAACTTAGAAAAAAGCAAAGTTTCAATGGACAGATGATTGTGAGAAGAGCTTCGCAGAACTCAAAACTAGGTTGACTACAACTCCTATTTTGACTCTACCAGAGGGTTCATACAATTATGTTATCTATTGTGATGTATCCAAAGTCGGCCTAGGTTGTGTGTTGATGGAGCGAGGTAAGGTTATAGTGTATGCTTCTAGACAACTTAAGGTGCATGAGAAGAACTATGCAACTCATGACCTTGAGCTTGCAGAAGTGGTATTTTCCCTTAAATCTGGAGACATTACTTGTATAGTGTTCACGTAGATGTGTTCACAAACTATAACACCCTTCAGTATGTGTTCACCCAGAAAGATTTGAATCTTCGCCAGAGGAAATGGCTTGAGTTCCGCAAGGACTATGATAAGAATGTGCTTTACTATCTTGATAAGGCCAATGTAGTAGCAGACTATCTATGGGTAGTGTAGCACATGTTGAGGAAGAAATGAAAGAATTAGTGAATGATGTTCACTAGCTTGCCCGCTTAAGAGTTTGCCTCACGAGTATGCCAGATGGTGGTGTAACAATTTAGAATGGGTCAGAATCTTCATTGGTAGTGAAGGCTAAGGAAAAACAAGACAGTGATCCAATATTGCTTCAACTGAAGGGTGCAGTCCATCAACAGAAGGTTGATGTTTTCTCCCAAGGGTGAGATGGTGTGCTTCGCTATCAGGGTTGTTTATCTATTCCTTAGGTGGGTGAGTTGAGACAACAGATTCTTCTAGAAGCTCATAACTTCAGGTATTCTATTCATCCAGGTGCCACTAAGAAGTGCCGTGATTTGCGGAAAGTCTTTTGGTGGAATGGCATGAAAAGGGCTATAGCAAATTTCGTGGCTAAGTGCCCCAATTATCAGCAAGTGAACGTAGAACATCAAAAACCAAAAGGTATGACTCAAGAGATCAGCGTTCCTACTTAGAAGTAGGAAGTGATCAAAAGGGACTTCATTACAGGTTTACCTCGTACTGGGAGGCAACATGACTCCACTTGGGTGATAGTTGACAGAGTTACTAAGTCTACGCGCTTTTTGGTTGATAAGACCACAGATTCGGTGGAGGACTACACCAAGCTTTACATTAATGAGATAATCAGGTTGCATGGAGTTCCTTTGTTTATCATATCAGATAGAGGTCCTCAGTTTACCTCTCATTTCTTGAAGTCATTTCAAAAAGTCTTGGTACTTAGGTTAATCTTAGCACATCATTTCACCTATAGACGGATGGTCAGGCAGAGCGTACCATTCAGACCTTAGAGGACATGTTGAGAGCTTGTGTAATCGATTTTAAGGGTAGTTGGGATGATCACCTTTCTCTTATAGAGTTACCCTACAACAATAGCTACCATTCCAACATTCAGATTGCCCCTTATAAGACATTGTATGGGTGTAGATATAGACCTCTAGTTGGTTGGTTTGAAGTACGTGAAGCAGCCTTGATATGGACAAATTCGGTTCATGATGCCATGGAAAAAGTTCAGCTCATTAGAGATAGACTTAAGATAGACTAGAGTCGCCAGAAGTCTTATGAAGATGTAAGGAGAAGGGACTTGGAGTTCCAAATTGACGATTGGGTTTTCCAGAATGTATCACCTATGAAGGAGTGATGAGATTTGGCAAAAAAGGGAAGCTCAATCCTAGATATGTAGGCCCTTACAAGATCTTAAAACGGGTTGGTAAAGTGGTTACGAGTTAAAGTTGCTAGCAGAACTAGCAGCAGTCCATCCAGTCTTTCATATTTCCTTATTGAAGAAGTGTGTGGGTGATCCAACATCTATTCACCCAATATCTATAGTGCCATTAGAAAATGTGGCTGTAAATGATAGTCTCACTTATGAGGATGTGCCAGTTGAGATTCTTGATCGTCAGGTTCAAAGGTTGAGAACAAAGAAGTCACTTCAGTTAAAGTTTTTTGTAGGAGTCAGTTCGTAGAGGGAGCTACTTGGGAAGCAGAAGTAGCCATGAAGGCCAAGTATCCTCATCTCTTTCCTTCCGATTCCATTACAGGTAGAGGTAATAGTTCCTCTCCAGTTTTTCACTCATTCATCCGAAACTTCAGTCTTAGTATCATGTTTCTTCAACTTGTACTTGCATTTTAAGCATATTTACACGTTCTTGGAACTTAGTTCAGTCAGAAATCAGTTTCTAGTAATTAGTGGTAGGGTTTGCAGCTCTTTCCCTCCATATTCAGTTAGTTTAGTCTTCATTCGAGGATGAATGTTCCAAGGGAGAGATAATGTAACACCGCGTGTCCTAGACAGACCAGTTTGTAGACATCAAAAGTTATCGGTGCCACAGACAGGTACCACTCACGGACCATAGGGTGACCCACAAACCATAGGTGGTGGTTTGTTGTTGGCCACCTGTAACCTCTCCCCAGAAAACCTAGAAGATTTGTCTAAGGCCCGACCCACGGCCGGACCAACGGGCCGTAGGTCAGGCCACGGGCCGTGGTCCTAGTCCATGGATCAGACCCTTCAACAACCCCTCTCTAAAATCCAATGATGGTTGACAGGACGGACATGGGTCAGTCCACGGACCGTCGGTCAGTCCGTCGGTTGGCCCCAATAGGTTTAAGTCAGGGGTCGTTTGGTATTTTCCTTATGCCTTGGACCCCTAAACTATGTTGTTTAACCCCTAAACTACGTAGTTTTAGTCTGTTTTAGCCTAGTAACTAAATTAGAGCCTACCCTAGTCAACTCATTCTCCAAAAAATCATCAACTTGAATGAAAAGAAGGAGAAAGTGTCGACCAAGCCCTAGTCCAAGAACGTAGCAGATTTTCATTAGTTTTAGCCTCAAAATCGAATGATTTCTCATTGGAATTCGTCACCAGGTATGTCGGATTGCACTAGTGGGCTCTTTCCACCCATTATGTTCGTAGAGTTCAGTAAGATTCTTGATTCCCAGCATATTATCTAGACATAGGGTTTCTAAAAGTTTAGCAGATTATTGTAAATTAGTTATTTTAATGTTCCTTATCAGATTATCATGCAGTAGCATTGTTTTTGCCCAAATTCATGCGTACCCTCTGTGAGGATCAATTTAGTGATCACGCCAGTCATGCTTTTATACCTCTGACAAGTTAAATTGGGTCCTCTCGATGGGTCGTATACATCGGACTCCACATTTAGCTCATGTGGTTTTATGTCGATTATTACTAGCTCCCACAGTCAGATTACAGTGTATTGACCAGGTTATCAGTTACAGTTCAGTATTCAGTTTTAGCATGTATAAACTTGGTCATTGCATTCAGTTAAGTCATGTTCAGTACTTTCAGTATAGTATCATGCTTATCTTATATCATTGTGTTGTTACATCCTTTGTTCAGTTATGTATGTTGTTCAGCCTTATCCTATCCTGTATGCTCAGTACCTTTCAAGATCTGACGTATACTCTGCGCTACATCTTCTCGTGATGTAGGTTTAGGTCTTCAGCATTCAGATCATGCATAGATCGGTTCCCGATCTCCAGTTCAGCAGCATTAGTGGTGAGCCCTCATTCTTCGAGGACAATTGACATGATTTTCTTTCTACTTTCAGTCATTAGTTTCAGTTTTTGCTAGATTTAGTTGGGGCATGTCCCTGTATCTTTTGTCAGTTAGAGGCTTTATTTCAGACATAGTTAGATTTAGTTTTAGCTTTGGATTTTGATATTTCAGTTGTCATTAAACTCATAGTTCTTTTATTCAGATATTAATGGGCTCTCCCCATCGTTTCATTTTATGATATGTTTCTAGCTTCCGCACAGCATATCTATTTCAGTAAAGCTTTAAGTATGCTTATGATATGCCAGCAGGGTTAGCTTAGGGTCACTCGTGATCCTAGGTCATGTGTCCGCGTCGTGGGGTAGCTTTGGGGTGTGACACAATAATCCCACTCAACTAAGAAAATATCACAGGATTGGTACCCTGATCCACCACTAGGTATGCACCTACAAAAGTGAAAACACACGTGATCATAGCTAGTGAAACATATTCACCATCGCGTGCAAAATGAAATAGATGATCACATAAATTTTTTATAGAATAACACAAAAGATTTTCCTCTGAAGAGTCAATACAAGTCATTTCCATTGAGTTGACTCCACATACTCTTCACATCATTTCCACTTAAGTCCACACTCTCAATACTAACACCCATCATGACCACTCCGACTGTTTACCTTACACTAAGCCAACAATTTTAAATGAAACTTTTCTTAAGTACTTTAACAATCAAAAGTAATAAACTTTACGACTCAAACCAGATGTAATTCCTTTCACATGCTCAATACCTGATATAATCGATCATTTCTAACCTTACAATTTCATATCTTGACAAAATATATCACCATGAATGTAGACTTACAATGACAAATTTGAGTTGTAAATTCAATCATATAACAGAATCCCCTGATCTATTAACATTACCTTATACCTTGAAGAGTTTTTATGAATTCATAGATCTTTGCTTATCATTGATCACCTCTCCATCAATCTTACAATATCTTTCACTAAAAATTCAATCGTACTCATTACTAAAATCAAGCAAAACAAAAGCACTTATCATCACACTCGAGCTAATGTCTGTACACTCCATTCTCAAGTCTTTTTCCAATAGTTTTTAACCAATCTGATGGACCCTTAACACTATTACCATAGCCACAACAAAACGAATGAATTCATGCATCTCTAAATCCAATTCTCCACCCCTCTAAAGATACTTCTTTAGCCTTTCCAATCAAATAAAATATTCTTGCTCTCACCTCTCTCTAAGGGATGTACTACATCCCACTTATTTTCTGAATTATGACTCTAGCTCTTTTAAATTCTATTTGAGTGGTGTCCCACTATCTCTTAAAACCTTCCATACAACCATGTTACTCACCAAATATTAGGAAACCACAACCTTAGATACTCACGAGTCGTAATTACTATCCAAAATTTGCTTAACCACAATCTTATTATATAGTTGCATCCCATCATAATTCATCACGAACTCTCATTACCATTTTGCTTAGTCAGCCCTGACTATCACTACGAAGTCAACCTTTTCATCAACATGACACCTCAAACTCAGGTATACTCATCAAATTCAAAGGACTAACCCAATTTTTATACGCATTTTCTTACTAAAATCTTCAATTTCCTTCACCCAACTATACTCAATGGGACTTTCCTTATCCATAAGCTTGTCACTCTGGTATCAATCCACTTCTTTATGGCTTAAGATGAAATGACTAGTCCTCATACTACCATCCTTTTCATAACAAACAAGACAGGAGTACCCCTCCACAAGAAAGCAATATGACGGATGAAACCTTTATCAAGAAGCTCTTGGATTTGAGCCTTCAGTTCTCTCAAATCTATTGGGGTCATGCGATAAGGCGGGATGGACATAGGGTGGGTACCAGGTTCCAAATCAATACGGAAATCTATATCTCTATTCGGAGGCATATCAAACAAATTAGAATGAAACATTTCTCTAAATTCTGACAACACATGAATAGACTCAATAGACGGAGACCCAACCTCAATATCCCGAATATGAGCCAAATATGCCAAACATCCTTGCCCCACCAGTTTCCTAGCCCGAATGAAGGATATGAACTTAGTTGTCTTAGGCTTATACATCCCTTCCCACTCTAAATTTTCCCTACCCGGGATCTCTAGAGTCACATATTTTGTATTATAATTTAACACAACATAATAGGGGGACAACCAAGTCATGCCTAAGAATATATCAAAGTCAATCATTTCCAAAATAACCAGATCAACCCAAGTTTGGAAACCCATAAACATAACAAAACAAGCACGAGAAACATGGGTGACTATGACAAACTCTCCAACAGGGGTAGAAATAAGGATTGGGGCATAAGTACATAACAAACCGCATCGTATCCCAAGGCAAACTCAATTGACACATATGAAAAAGTAGATCCCGGATAAAACAACACATTAGCCATCCGGTCATAGACAAGAATAGTACTTGTGATCACTACATCAGATGTCTCCACTTCGGTCTTGCCCAGAAAGTCATAAAACTGAGCCCTTTCATCTTGATGGACAACCTCATTGCCTAGTTGCACTTATCCTCTTCCTGTATTACCACTACCCTGACCTCCACGATCTCACTAATTTCCTCCTCATCTACCTTGTGAACGTCCTCTACCATTATTACCATTGCTCGTGAGTATCACTGCTCTAGTCTGCTGCTGTACAAGATCTAACATGCGCGATCAAGGATATTCTCTCCTCATGTTCCCAGGTTCCCCACAATTATAGCAAGTACGATCAAAAGACAGTTTATTGCTAGCCAAAGACGTGGTTCCTTGCCTATCCTGAATAAAATTCTACTATGGAGTTCCCGAGTAACTACTTGTAAAGGCGGGCATGGCAGACTGAATTGGCCGGGCTACAAGCGTCAACCTACCTGAACCTCTGGAGTAAGAACCCTAAAAGTTACTTGTGCTCTTGGATTTCTTAGACAAATCCTTAGCTTGCCCATCACGTCTAACTCCCTCTACTTTCTTCACAAAGTTAATCACCTTATTGAAGCCTTTTCCTGCAGAAGTCATGTGAACACACAAACTTGAAGTTCGGGGTTCAATCCTTTGACAAATAGTTGAATCCTCTCCTCCTATGTAGTCACCAATTGTGTAGCATACCTAGACAAGGCATGGAACTTAGCCTCATCAGTAGCTACAGTCATACACCCCTTCTCTAAATCCATGAACTCATCCTTGTTGCGATCTCTCAAAGTTCGGGGTACTTATTTTTCCAAAAACAGAGCATGAAACTGTGTCCAAATGAGTGGGGGTAAAGCTGACAATCTGCATTCCACATAAGATCTCCACCACTGCTTAGCTTCACCCTGAATCTGGAAAGTCACAAACTCTACTCTATGCTAATGGTCAATACTCAACTTATGCAGCCTCTCATAACAATCCAAGATGAACTCATAGGCGTCCTTACGCTCAACCATGGAACACAACAGCTTCAATTTCAGAAACATAGTCAACATTTCATGCTCATTACCAGTCATAACCTAACCCAATAGAGGATGGAAAAAGGCATCAGTGCCTACGTCTACACCCACCTTGGGAACAATGACAACAATAACGGGGTTGGCAAGAGTTTGATTTACTTGAACTATGAGAAAAACTCCAGGACCAACCAATCCATTCAGGAAAGTCATAATTTATTGTACTAACACTGTGTTTAAGGGAGGAATACATGTAGTCTCAGCCGATACCTCTTTCTCTTGTCCAACATCCTCCTTATTCTCGATATCAGAGCCCTAGGTTCGTTGATCTCAGTGTACCAAAATAAGTCTAGTAGAGTTTTGCAGAACGGTATGGAGATGTTTTTAATTTTCTTCGAGTGACTATAGTTCTTTAGGAAATCTCTCTATTTTCTCTTGTCTCCTTTCATGCTATAAATTGATTCCAATTGGTATCTGGTGATCCAAATTGGTATCTAATCTCCTTCACTCTTCTGTCTATAGATGGTTAACACTCGCTTTAACGACGTCAGGACCGTAGCTCCCATTAATGAGCCAGCTGAGGAGTCTGCAGCAAGAGGTTGCGGTCGAGGCAAGGGTAGAGAAAGAGTAAGGGGTAGAGGCCGAGGAAGGGTAGTGCCCGCTAGGGGTGGAGCTCTGGTTGAGAATACTCCCAGAAATGAGGTTCCTCATGTGCATCATGAAGAAGTAGAGGAGAATGTAGAGGTCTTGAATAAGAAAAATGTTGAATTGTGGGAAGAACTCCAAGACCAACCAATCCTTTTAGGAAAGTCATAATCTATTGAGCTAACACTAGGTCTAAGGGAAAAATACATCTCATCTCAGCCTCTACCTCTTCCTTTTGTCCAACATCCTCCTTATTCTCAACCCCTACAAAGACAACCCAACCTCAATCCAATAAAAATGAAAAAAAAATAGAGATATAATAAAATAGAACAAGACAAAGGTGGAAATCCTATTCATTCTATACAATACCCTAAAATCTGGTTGTCACGTGTACAAGCCACTAATGAAAATACTGAATTCAAAAGATAAATACATGTCTCAGTCTTTGTTTATCAAGTAGAACAAAGCCTTAACGAAAAGGAAAAGAGGGTCTGCCAGATGAAAATAAGCTACCTCTCAAATCCTTTAATGAGCCTCCACTGATATGAGAAAAAGAAGAAAAAGAAGATCACGAGAGTCCGGGCTCGGAACCTACACAAGTGTACAAGCAAGGGGTGAGTACCACCAACATGGTACCCAACAAGAAACCTACTAAACAAAGTAACTAGCTAGAAAAGAAAACCCCTGACTTTCCAATCAAACCTCCTCAAGCTACAACCTGCACATAAATTAGCCTAACATAGCTATCTTGAATGCATAGCTCACGAGGCCAATATTCACAGTCTGATAGCCACAATTCAATAATAAAACTATTCAAATAGTTCAAACTCAAAGTCAAGTACTTAAGTTACACATAAAAAGTTCATTAATCCCAAGTATCAAGCAAGTCACACATAAGCATCAAGGTATAAAGTCACATAATCAATTCACTATCCAGAATCTTTTCTCATCGGCATAATATCACTTGCCAGCAATGACTTCGGCATAATAACACTCACTGGAAATGACTTTAACCTAATCATACTTGTCAGTAAAGACCTATGCATAATAGCACTCACTGATAAAGACCTCGGCATCACAACATTCACCCGACAAAGACCTCAGCATCATAAATCGTCATGTGTGTCATCACGGTGTTCACAATTAATGCAGACATGCAATATCACACCACATAGAAGAGACAACAAATTTTACAATTCAAGTCCACACCCATGGTTTCAAGCATTTCATCAATCAATCAATAAGGGCTCAGTAAGGTAATTGACATCATCATGATCATCATGTAACCTTTTTCATTTCAACCCCTTTTTATTCATTTAGATGTAACAAGTGGACAATTTAAACCATCACCTCATCCGTATTACTCTCAATCACAAGCAACAAAGGAAGTATACAAATTCAACTAGAATACAAGACTTAGGAAGTCACTTGCCTTAATACAAAGAAAAACCACTCCAAAAGTTGAGCCTTCCCCTTCCAAATGACTTCTAAAGCTAAACAATCCAAAATAAACGAGTATTCACAATCACCCATCAGAAACAACACTTCCCACAACGGTTATATAAAAAAATGGGTCAAACAACTCAAAATCCAATATTAAAATGAAGGTTTGAATCTGTAAAACAATACTTGAAAACATTACTCAAGGCTTTAGGAACTCATTAGGGAAAATCATTTTGAAAATGGGCTTAAAATCAGTTCATAAACTCACTTTTACTTCAAAACTTAAGTTCATGAAGAACCCCCAATATACCAACCCAAAATCTTGATTTAAACTCATAAATTCAATAAATAATGGGTAATTAAAGATTTATAGTTAAAAATCATTACCCAAAATATTTCCCTCAAAAATCTAGTCAAAATTACCTTCCCAAAGCTCTCTAAACTCAAAAATGGTGAAATGGGATTAAAACCCCATTTTTGGAAAGCATTCTTCCCAGGTCTAATTTGCTCATCGTGATCGCGACCCAAAGTGTCGCTTTCGCGATGAATAGGGTCATTCAACTCATCAAAGTTAACCATCATGATCGCAAATCTCATCTTTTAACCTAAATTCAAAAATCAACTTTTCACACTCAATCGTAAAAGACTCGGGGTCAATATTGAGAGGGGTAAAATGGTAAATTTATGAAATTTTCTAAAAATTACCGATCAGGTCATTACAAAGAGAAGCTAGGAAACAAGTCTAGTGGTGAGGGGAAATAGGCAAAGGAGTGAGTAGATAATACAGATAGGAGGAAGATTGAGGTGTCTGCTTACTAAGGTTGCATGACATGGATAAAATGTGATTTGGAAATAGTTAATAAAACAAAACATTGTAATTTATTGAAGTAATTCATGATTTTTGGAGTACTCCAGATTTTAATTGACATCTACTTTCTATTTTTGCATTATCAAGCACTTGCTTTGTAAATTCATATATGGAGTTAATTCGATCGGGGAGTTTATGAGATTAGTTAGGAACTATTTAGTTATGGATTAGTCAGGGAATACTGACAAATTTCGTAGCTAATTTCATATTTTCTAGTATAAAAAGGATGTCATATTTAATACTCAGCTAATAATAGAGCTAATAGAAGTATATTTTCTATGTTCATGAGTTGCTGTCCAAATTCATATAAAGAAAGACTAATTCTTTTCCTATTTTATTTCTTCCAACATCATGATATAACATGTATTTTAGTTAATCAAATTCTATGCATGGATAGCCGGCCTGCTAATAGACATTGTGGTAGAATCCTTAGTACTATCATTGATGAGTCGGGGTTTTCGACTCATTTGGGGCCTAATATTCATATTTTTATTGTCCTCAATGCCTACTTTATGCTCTAAACTGATGTTAAAGTGTTGATTTGCAACAATGAAGTCAAAAGAGCAAGGCAAGGACATTACTGAGAAAAAAAGAGTAGAAAAGATGAAAAAGTTGAAGAAGAGAAAAGCTGATGATCGCCAAGACCACTCGATAAACTGCCAAATGGTCCTTCAGCTCGCCAAATGTTTCAAAAATCCAGCCCTGGGAAAATTCCAACTAAGCGATTAAAGGTGAAACTCGACGAAGCACCAAATGGATTGGTGATGGAAAATCTGATCGCCAAAGGTTACAGTGAAGAAGTGATAAAAGGCCAGGTAGAAATGGTGATGGCAAAGCATACTCGGCACATCACCGAGTTGGTCGGCGATGGACGACTGACTCCGTCGATCTGTCCTGAAGCTAAAAATTTGGCAGAGTATAAATGTGATTTTAAAAAGTTTTTTGGGGAGTGCTTCAAGTTCCAAAAGTTCCTACACATTTTAACTTTGAGTTTTTTATCCGAACACTGTTCTTAGTAGTTTTTGAGTAGGGTTTTGATTTTGACTTGTTTCCAAGCATTATGAAGACTTGATAATTGTTACCCAACTAATAGAGAACATAGTTGGTAATATTTTATTACTTTTTACGATGTGTGGCTAAAACCCCAATTCTTAGGGGTGTAATTATCAAATTAAATGTTCTAATTAGCTTATGGGTGTTAGTATTTACTAATTTCAATGTTGATTTGAAGTGGGTTTGATTGATAGTTGTATTTAATTTATGAATTGTAGTTGCAAATACAGTTCTAGTTTAGCATTCTATGCTTGCTTGAGAAAGAGGTTTTAGAATTAAAACTATCAATTGATGATTGTAGTGATTGGGTTATTGTTGGTTCAACTTGGAAAATTGAATCTAAATTTGATCCTACCAATCTAGATCGAGAGAGTAGGTTAATTAAGTTATTGGGTTGTTCATAGTGTTATGCTTGTCAAGGTTCAAGAGAACTTTCTTGATTCGTGGTAGTTGATCGAGAGATGGCTATTACATCTAAAGCCTAGACTACTCACTAAGATTCAGCGTGTTTTAGTATATCTTAATTACCCATATAGCAAAATTAACATTTAATCGATCACATCCCCAAGGATCCCTCTCTACTTGATTACTACCTTGTTTTGTAGTTGTTAATTGTTTCACTCTAAACCCCCCATCTAACATTAGTTGTCAACCCCTAAAATTTACTTTAAAGTATTCCGATAATGTTTACTTCTACAAACGACTAGAACACACTGTTTAATTCGTAATTGGATTCTCTTATGCATCACTCCTTGTGGGATCGACCCCAACTCTTCTTTGGGTTTATACTTGATTGCGTCTGTCTACACTTAGAATTGCATAAGTGTAATTGAACGTTATCGAAAATGGTGTCGTTGACGGGGAGTGGTGTTTAGAATTCTCGTAGCTAAAATTCAGCAACTAACAATACCCATAAGCTAATTAATTCATTCGACTGTATGATCACACCCCTAAGGTAGGGAGTTTTAGTCAAACATAGCAAAAAGTAAGAGATTCTTACCGTATAGATTATCCATCCAAATTGTTAACAATCAGCAATACCCAATGCCAAAATTAAAGCTAGAATCCTAATTCCTCAAATCTGAGATATAAATCTTCTCTAAAAGTGTTCAACAATGTAAAAATGTGATGAACTCTCAAAGCTCAGGAATACACATGCTATAGGAACTCTTTTTATTCTTTCAAAAAATGAATTTATACGTTTTCAAAAACTCAACGGAGTCCAATTGGCAAAGTTAGTCGGTATGGCCGATCCACTCGGCGATCAGCTGAGTTGTGTTTCTTCTCTCCTTCTGGCTTGGCTCTTGCATACAATTGTTCTGGAAGTTTAGGCGAGCTAGATCGTGATTGCCATTCCATTCGGTGCATCACCGAATCATCATTTTCTCATCAAGTTGGCTTGGGACATGGGCAAACTTTTGGCGAGCTGTAGACTTCTCTAGGTGAGTTGCCGAGTGGCTTTTGTGAGCTCCTGCTTCTCTTTTCTTCAGCTTTTCCAACTTTTTTGCATTTTCTTGCATCATAATGTTCTTGTCTTGTTCTTTAACCTTCATTCCTGCATATCAGTACATTAACATCAGTTATGAGCACAAAGTAGATGTTGAGGACACTAATTCATTAAATAATATGCCCTAAATGAGTGGAAATTCATAACTCACTTTTGCTTGTCCTCATGCAAAACACAAGATCAATTAGGCAAACATGGATGTCTACAAATAGTGCTACTTGAGACTCAACATTAATGCGCACAAGGTTCAATCTACGCATGCAATGTTCAATTATACACTAAAAGTTTCAAACTATGACTAGCCATCATCAGATAGAGTTCAAGCACACAATGCTCATTTCAAATGCAAATTCATGCTCAACAAGAGTATTCAAATGTTCTCACATCAAGAATGATTTCATTCTCTCACAAAGCCAATAAAAAAAATACAATTTAAGGAATTCAAATCAACTCTCACATTCCCAATGAGAAAAACATGCACGATTTTACCTATAGGCTTGCTAGTATTTTCTAACCAACACAACATTCGGCTCATGCAAGATCAAAATGGTCTTTCAAGGCTTGTAACTGGGCTGAGGATACATGTGTGATTATTTTGGCTTAGTGACTTCTACCTTCATGAAGCATGGATCAAATTTCACTTCTTCTCCTTTTCTTTCATTCTTTTCATCTTCACAGCTCATCCATGACATATTCAAAGCACACAAAATTTTTGGTATAGCTCATCAGACACCTTTTTTATTTCAACAACATTTCTCAATGGATACAATTTTATTATTTTTTTCTCTTTTCACCTCCCCCCTCCCCTCCCTTCATATGGAGGGTAACCATTTTTTTCTTCAACACAAGTTCCCAAGGAGGAATTTTACGAGGTTATTGCTCAATTTCTTTCCTCATTCTTACCACACCCCAACTTAGGCTTTTGATCTAAGTTGGCTATTCAAATAAATCAATGTTTCACGAAGGTTTTAGGTGGGGAGGACAAGACCATATGTGTTCATGTTTCATCCAAATAAAAGATTAAACTCAAATGGTGCCAAGCTAGGTTCACACACTCACAAGGTGGTCACACATAGCAATAGTAATTAGGTTCACTCTAAAATATTTATGCCTAAGATCATTTCCTTCATTCACCAAAATTAGTCAATTGGACCAATGACGCAAGCTCTAGGTATCACCAGGTACATATTTCAAGTAAACCTCACCACACAAGGCTTTTGACACAATCATCGATCATGACTCTATAAGTTAAGCTCGCGTGCAATGATCATTCAAGACTCACTTCGATAATCCTACTAGTCACAATAAGATACTAAGAGTTCACACATGACTTATGCAACTCAAATTTGCCTCGTTGGACTTGCACAAACATATTATTCGTCAAGAGAATTATTCAAGTCATTGGTATTGATCGAAACTGATAGTCAAATGTACAAGAGAACAACAATCACACACAATCATGCTATTAAGAGAGAAACCAATGAAATAAAGCCAACATTTATTCACATTCAAGCAACAAGGAGAATTTTGAACAAAAATAATAAAACACAAAATATCCAAAAGACAAAATAAACAAAATACAACCAAAAGGCTAGGTATAAAAGCACCTTCACCCAACCAAAAAAACTACACAGTGTCCTCAATTTTCAATAAAAAACTGAATGTATCAAGAGAAAGGAAAATAGAGCGAGAGTAAAAATCCCCTATCGGGCTAGCCTGAGGTGGACTCTACTCATCTGGGGTAACCTCAATCTGGGCATCAATGTCCAACTCGACTCCAGCTCTGGAGGTTTATGAAACTATCTTCTCTGTGAGCTAAGACTCGCTCGAGCCCATCATGGAAGTATCGCGCAGTGAGGCCTTTGTAGCCACCCAAACCAAATCACCCTCCAAGTCCTTTAGATCCTCGAATATTTCCTCATCACGAGCCTTTAACTCCTCCTTATCTATCTTTGGTGTGTCAGGCTGTCCATCATCATCAGTCGTAATGACATCTTCGGTCATAATAACTAGGGGGATCTAAAAAATGGCTGGCATATCGTCACTCGAGTCCTCGAGAACATCTACATTGCCCCATAAAATCAAGATATCAGCGGACTTCAAATCATCCACATCACATCGGAGACTGGTAATATCAACCTTCAAGGCTGTCACATTCGCAGAGCCACGATCTAACGTCTCGCATACCTTAACCTAAGGGGTCAGAGCATCCATTGCCACCTCGTGGGCAATGATCATCTCCCATTTTGCTCTCAACTCCTCTTGAATAGGAGCCAATGCTGCAACTATTGCTTGGTCAATCATCAATGGCACAATGGATGCTCTCACCGCTTAGGTTAGCCATTTTGTATATCATGGTATGTGTCAAAGGGGGACAGAAAGCAGTAGCGAGAGCAAGTGCAGTAAAAGTAGATGAGCTAGGTATACCTTTCGGCTTAACTGCCAGAGTAGACTGAGTAGTGTCGGCCTCCATCGCCTCTACATTGACCATCAGAGAAGTGTCTACCGGAGCCTTTTTCCTTCTTTTAGCTTTATTTTTCGTGTACTCTGCTTCAATTCTCCAAATATTAATAAATGATGACAAAGTCACCTTAGTATTTGTCTTCGCCACAAAGGGCATACCAGCTTGGGGAATAGATCACTAATAAGCACTGAAAATGGCAATGAGGTTTGGTTTTGGTTTTCCCTCATTACCATCTCTTGTGAAATTATCGCCTTGAGATTCAGTCTTTACCAGTTTTTAAACACTTTACCCTAGATTAGACATCACATCAATGTGTGGATTATTTTTCACCCTCACATCAAATGACATTTGACTATTAGATAGCATGCACTAAACTTCTATTGTTATTTTCTCATTCATTACCTCCTTGGTCCGGCAAGTAGGAATGAGGTGAGTTCTAACGTTTGCAACCATTAAAAAGACTTCTAAACGAAAGGATTAACAATACATGCATAAACACTATTCAAGAATTACTTAATTATTATTCATACTTTGTTTATTGTTCATGGTTCCCACAACCCTAGTTGTGGATTTAGCTACTCATGTTTGAGAGTTCACAATTCATATTTAAGAAGAAAGAATTCATGAACTTACAATCAGTATAGATTAAAACCAAAATCTTCAATTGAATTTCAAAGTGAAAATCTTATAAAACAAAATTCGGAAATCAAATTTCTAAAGTTTGCAAGTTAATTCCCAAGAACACCAAAACTAAGAGTTTACAATAATGTCTAACCCTAAAAAATGAGATTCATATCTCCTATTTATAGAAAACAAGTCCTAAATAAAAAGGAAACAAAATAAGGAAATAAGTTGTCTAGACGCAACTTCCGTCGACGACACTACCTAGGAATCGTGGGTTGACCTATGGTCTGTGGCTCGACCTATGATCTGTAGGTCACCCTTTGTGGTTCAACACTTAGAAAATTTTCATCAGGTACTAGAACCTTCACTCTTAGATCATCAATGACATACGTGCAGGATGGACTGTGGGTCAACCTACAGTCCGTTGTCTTGCTCTGTGGTTCCACACTTATCAGACTTCCCTGATGTTCCACCTACGATGCCTCACCCATGGTCCGTGGAATGGTCTATGGTCCATCCTGGAACTCTGTTGGTTGAGTACTGGAACTCCATTTCCCAAACTAGGACTTACGACTCCGTCGATGGACCTATTGTCCGTGGGTGACTCCGTTAGTGGGTAATTCTGCACTTTCTAGCTCCAAATCTTCATCAACTACCTCTAAGCCTATTACCTGCAAACATAATACATAAAACATTATTTCTAAAACAATATAGCCCTAGGCACACACAACTTCTAAGTGAAATGCATAAAAAATACTATAAACTCACGGTATATTACTATCAAACCCAACCAAAGAAACAAGACAGGATTGATACACTCAATCCACCACTAAGGATTCACCCATTGGTGTAGAAACATAAATATGCTCAAGCATGTAAGTAGACATCAAATCAAACCCAAAAGCAAAATAAGTAGACACATCTGATAAACTAGATCCCGGATCAAACAATATAGATGCAGGTCGATGGCAAATTAGGATGATACATGTGATCAAAGCATCAGAAGTCTCATCCTCAATCCTAGCTAGAAATGCATAGCACTAGCTATCTCAACCACCAGTAGCCTGAGTAGAACCTCTACCTTCACCGTATGGAGCTCGAGTACCTCTAAAGTCCTGCCACTATTATCGGTGTGAGCTCTACCTCGACCCCTAGTTGGAGGCGCTAAATCCCTACCTAGAACAGCTGAGAAATGAGAGGTGAGGTCATGAGTCATGAACGAGTATGTATAAGACACTGTTGCATTATATGACCTGGATCCCTACAAGTGAAGCAATATCTTGGCCAAAGCAATAAGAACCTCGGGTTGACTACCCACTCTCAATTGTTGGCATAGAAGCATGAACCGGTCCATGATGCTGAAAGAAGCTACTACCTCTTTGTGAACCTTTGCCTCCAAATGAGGCACCATAAAACTGAATAGAAGAATGGTCCCTCTTGGGCTCCCCAAACTTCTCTAAGACCATCAACTCTTCCTTCTTGGTAGTGCTCAAAATGGACTCGAAGAAATCTCCATCTTTGGCTGCCCTCAACACATAAGACCTGATGGAGAAAGTCAAGCCTCTCACAAACCAGTGACCTATCTCTGCCTCATCAGGAATAATAGTCAAAGCATGCCTAGAAAGATCATAGGCCTTCATACTCGGTCATAGACAAAGTGCACTGAACCAAACTCTCAAATCTTAGGCAAATCTCCTCCCCCACGCTCTAAGGAATGAAACGGTCTTGGAAAGCACTAGAAAACACATCGCACTCTCCCAGAGGAGAAATAATTGGTCTAGATCTCACAAAAGTCCTCCACCACTCTCTAGCACGATGAAGCTGAAGGGCAACAAATAGGACGCCATGAGCATCCACCATACCAGCTGCCTCAAACCTATCATGGCACAAGGTCAAGAACTCATGAGCATCATGTCATGACCCGAGCCTACCCCTGAACGTGATTGGCACCCCACAACTATTTTTGATCCCTAAGTGAACCCTTGTACTGGCTAAGTATAAATCACATGACTCTTAAAGGTGTATGGAAGATTAAAGAGATAAGAATTTAGGCATTCAAGAAGAGACTTAAAACATTGTCTTCCAAATACTTAACATAATTCAAAAGTTTAATAAACATCCTGAGAGAACAATGGAAAACATCTAATTCTTTCCATTTATGAAACCTATAACAGTTCAAGATAGATTCTAGGACAAGACTCACGACACCTTAACTACTACTAAAATTGAAATCAAAATGGAGTCTCCCAAAAACAAGGAGGTCTCACCAAATACTATCTACGAGTGTAAGGTGGTATCAACAAAATGCCTGTTGATGATCCTGAACACCTATATATGCATCATAAAAGATGCAGGACGAATGACATCAGTACATTAAATGTATTAGTATGTAATAAGGTTGAATTAAACAATAACTTAATTGGGGGACTAAAAGCAACTCAACAATCTATCAATACATGAATAAGACATGAAAAAACTTTAAACATTACCATAAAATATGCAATAGAAATAATATAAAAATGATATACTTTACTTTTGGTGAGTTTTGTTTAACCTACAACCATTACGATGAGCCTATTAATGATACAATGTTTTGCCCACATTACAAGGGGCATCCTATACCTTGTCGGTGCATAGGATGATATTGTGACTATGAATCCATCTAATAGTCCTTCTCAGAGGCAATGAGAAGTCGCATGAAGAATCGATGTTATCCTATCCTACACAGGTAACATAATTTTATTGGACTTTTAAGTTATAAAAGACTTTAACCCAATTTGATGCTCGATACTACTCCTAAAATAATCAATAGTTCAAGTCACTTTTTACAAATATAGGAGCTATTACTTTACCAAAGTACTTTTCAAAACGTCTCCTTACTTACATTTAAAATGTGCCTTGATGGACATATCTTTCAAGCCCAAGATTGATATATATATATAACAACTGGAAACTCTACTTGTTATTATGAAAAATAAAGCTCTTAAACTCACTTGAGTTTTAAATGTACCCTAAGACATGTGATTAGAATATGCAGGGATTTCCAAATGTAAATAGAGCCTACAGGAGCTAATACAAGGAAGGGAAACGTGGCTACATCTTAAAGGAAAACGTGATGGATGAAACAAGGAAAGATTGGCCCAGAATTCCTTGGCATACTATTGGCGCAGGGCACCGGGCCTTGAACTTCAGAAGTCAGGCCATGGTGCACTACTGGCGCATCTCCCCAAGGCCTGAACTATTAAATGCCAGCCTCGGTGCTATCATGGTGCGCCTCCCCAAGACCTTACCCAACGCCCCGACAAATTTTCAAGCTTGCTAAGACCCCAAATTAGTTTAGAATTGGGAAATTATTCCTACCCTTTTCTTGTTTCGCAAATCCAAAACCAATACATGAGAACTGTCACACAATTACTTTTGAAAACATAACTTTACTAAATCAATAGGGTTCATGTGATACTTAACATGAACAACACTATAAGATTCACAAAACAAAATAATTCAAACCTCCATTATTAAAGAATTGAACTCAATATCAAGAACTACGAATGAATCCTTTAGATGTAACGATTTCTTGACTAAATTGAGATGTAGGGCGTGAAAATGAAAAAGTACAACACTGTGAAAAGACTTACATACCAGGAAAGAACAATTTTCTTGGCAAAAATCAAAGGAATCTTGAAGAACGCTTGAAACCTAGCTTTTTCTCTTTTTGGAATCTTGTTGTAATTTCCCTAAGTATTAAAGAACTTGAAAAGATGGTTTATCATTGATTAGAACCTTATTTAGGTGAAGAAAAAACGTGGTTAGTCTTAGAAGAAATAGTAAGAGACCAAACTACCCTTCTAAAAATGGTTGAGATGCCCTTAAAAGAGAGGCTTCACTAAAATAGGCATAACTTTTTACTTCAATCTCGAAATTAAGCAAACTTTGCAGTGTTGGAAAGAAGACTCAAGAACTTTAAGTTGATAGGTCATGGGCCACCTAATTCCTTATATGCTATGAGATATTATTATTTGAAGTTGACCTAAAACTTAAAATTTATGAGTGACTTGTACGAACCTCTCTTTAGCTCTTTTCGAAGTCTGAAGTGTTACACATTGATGAGTCCACAAATTGAACTTATTTATGGCTTTATTTTAATAGAAATAGTGTCCTCAAATGCTTATTTAGTCTAAATATCTGATGAGAACACTTAAGTTTCATCTATTTGAAGTTTTAGTGGAAGCATGGACACTTAGGCGCAAAAAGGAACAAAAAGGCTAAAAAGAATGAAGAAGCTAAAACCTGAGCATCGCCACGCATTCTTGGCGATTCATCGAAGGGACGCACTCCGGCCTTTTGTTCTAGTACACGAAGCCCTGAAGGAGAAGGATCAAAAAGGCGATTAAAGAAGCAGTCGGCGCTTCGCTGATCAGTTCAGCAAAGCAGAAGTATACCGCCCAAAGATACAGAACGTACAGATGCTGAAGGCAAAGCACAAACGGTGATGAACTAAAAGAAGGGTGAATTGCCAAGTCATTTTGCGTTCGCGACTAACCTCACCGAGCGATCCGCCAGCACTATTTTCTGAAGTCTATAAATACTAAACTCTTTACTAGTTTTTGTGTGAAACATTAGTGTGGAACATTAGAGTAAAAAAACAATATTGAAATTTTTACTTTAGCTTTCATATTTTCTCTCAAGTTTGGAGAGGGTTTTTGGGATACTTGAAGAGAGAAGGAGTTCATTTTCCCCAAATTAGAAGTGGGTCTTCTCCATTCTTCTTTCTATGCTTATATTAAGGTTTAATTTCTTATACCTATTTGATATCTCTATCATTTCAGGTATAATTTCTTATTTCTTGATGTGTGGCTAAAACCCCCCATTCTTAGGGTGTGATTTAGCAAATATGTGTTGATATTATTGTTCGATTTTGCTTGCTGATAGGTTAGATGTATTTTAATGGTGATTTCACCTAGTGGTTGTGGTTTGATTTAATGGGTATGTAGTTTCAAAAACAAAACCACCCATGTGTTTTTGGCTTGCTCGATAGAGAGGTCGCGAAACCAAGACCGCTAGACTGATGGCCTAAGGAGTGGATCGATATGAGGTTCAGCCCGAGAGGGTGAGCCCTAGTTCCATATCCTAGCACTCAGGTCGAGAGAGTGAGTGGGTTAAGGCATAGGCTGGCCTTCATGCGGCAAATGGGTGTCCGAGAGGAACCCATTTGAAGTGGGGTAAGTTGCCCGAGAGGGAACTTATTTCCATCTAAAGCTTAGCTTAGTCACTATTATCTTGCAAATTTCCTATTGAAAGCATGTATCCAATAATTTATATCAATATATATCACGGTCACACCCTAAGAACTTTTCCCCATACTTGATTTTCTCTTTATTTTGTTGTTAATGTATTTATCTATGACTAGTTAGAACTGAATTTTATTTTTCTATTATTTCTCGAAACCACTCTCTTGTGACACGACCCCAACCCTTGGTTGTGTTACTATATTATCAACGATCATAGACACTTAAACTGTAGGTTAGTATCGTTGGTCACGATAAGCATCAAAATGGCGCCGCTGCCGGGGAGTGGTGTTACTTGAGAATTTTTAGTTAAGTTAAATTTTGTTCTTGTTAGCTATAGTGATACTTACTTAAATTTTAGTTTTGGTTTGCTTGTTTTGTATTGAAACAGGAAAGATGAGTATGAATGGTAACTATGGGTACCAAATGGAGCAAGTGCTATGTTCTATCTATCCAGAGCCAAAACAGGGGTTGCCTCATGAAAATAAGGGAAACCTCACTAATGGAACTTGAGTGAGGAGTTGCATCATGCCACGACGTTAAATAAGGAGCTTCTTGGGAGACAACCCAAGGTTTTATCAATTTATGTTTATTTTAGAAATAATATTGTGTTGATTTTGCATGTTAAACTGTGGAAAGTGTTTGAAAAGTGAAGATTGGCGAGGTAAAGATCCAGTCGGTGAATCACCGAAGAGGTCGATGAGCCCGACTTGGAATGCCATTGGACTCAAAACAATTTGAAAATGGAGTCTGTAAAACTTGGCGAGCCCAGGAGAAATTGGCGAGTCACCAATCAGGTCGGCGACCCCAATTTAATCCACCGTTTGGAGCCCTACTTTAATTGGAGGTCCTGTAAAACTCGACGAGGTAATTTCCTACTAAGCGTGTCGCTCAGTGGGTCGGCAAACATGATTAATGTCACCGAATGTGTGATAACATGACAGTTTTTAAAAATCCAAAGGTTTAAACTTTGAAACTCTTCATTTTCCCTCACTTTTGAACTTCACAAGCTGGCACCTGCACTCTAGTTTCTATATTTTTCCATTTGTAGTAGTATTTTAGTCATTGATTTGTGCTCGGTTTGGGATTACTTTGCTGTCTAGCATTTCAGTCTTTATTATTCGGCATCTAAGGTTGGTGTTTTGAATTTGAACTGTTATTAAAATGATTCTATCTTGTTGATATGTGCTAGGCCTCTCTGATAGGATTAAGTTGCTTGAATGCCTGTTTTAATTCAAAAATCTTACCCGTAGTGTTTATATTGTTAAAATCCATTATTTTTATGCCTTAAAATTGGTTAAATCTTGTGGGGTTGTGCTTGCATGTTATTGAGTCTAGTAGGGAGAAGTCTGAGTATCCTGAAGATATGGTAAAGACCAATATTGTCATGCCACCTCGAAAAAAAGTACATGGTATCACTATAAATAAAGGGAGATCAAATCCTCTAAAGAAGGGCAGACAAGAACCTCCACCTGGAGATAAAGGTAAGGATATGAGGGCCTTACTGAGACAGATGAGACCATGGTATATGATGCTGGCTCCTAGTGGATCTAGTACTGTTGGTCCTTTTGAGGTGAACCAGGTACAGAGTCTCGAGTCCAGACTTACACACCGAGCACTGATGCTAGAGAGATGGAGCGACTGTGTAAACAGGATCCCCTCTTTACCTCCCTCTCTGTCTTACTTTATTTTACTTTCGAATACTTTCGTTAGCATTTTAGGACAAATACTTTTTATTTGTGGTGGGGTGAGGCCCACACCTTTTGTTTTGATAGTCGTGTTTTATTTATATTTGGGCTGTTTTGTTTAAAATTGTGTTAATATTGCTTTCTGTGGATGTTTGAGTTGATAGCTCCTTCTGTTTTAAATTTCAAAATGATTTTTGACCCGTGTGAAAAATTTGCCACCTCTCTTGTGATTGAAAGTGGTTGTTCTTGTATAAATTCAAGTCTCGATTTTGATCAATATCGATAACTTGAATGGTGCTCTCAATTTAACAAACATGAACGTGTGACTGTGACGAGACCAAATGAAGTTGTATAGATAATATGTGAATTCTTTACATCTCGTTGTGATTAGTTATTTATCGAATTGATTCTCTTGTAATGACCGTTACACACTAGCGAAAATGTGTGGTCTTGCTTGACTTAAGTGTCAATGCATTGTGTGATGAGCTTACTTTGAACCTTGCATGAATAAACCTAGAATTTTCCCCGTTAGTCTAATTGATTTAGTAAGGTGTGCTCTTGAAATGATCTTAGGCAACTTTTGAAGAGTGTGAGCCAAATTTGACATATACCTCTTTTGTGGCCTACCCGTGAGCGTGTGAAACTCTTTTGAACACCCTTTGAGCCTTACCTTTCTTTGGAAGAACATTGATGAACCCTAGACCTTACTTGACCCACTACCTATAATCCTCTTGATTGGTGGCTTAGTGAATAGCCAACTTAGTCCAAAATCCTAAGTTGGGGGAATGGTGAAAAGGAAAGGGAGAAGTCAAGAAGCGCAAGAAAGGTCTCCCTTAACCCATGGTGTTGCGGAACAATGGAAACCCTCCATATATATAAAAAAATAGTTGTTGAATAAAAGTACAAAAGAACTTAGGTTTCCAAGCAATACATGGAGGTGAATAAAAATATGACTTAAAAGCACTAGAAAAAGAATTGATAAAGGAAAAGAAGGGGATGCCTTGAGAATACCACATCTCCTGAGGAAAAAGTCACTGAGCCTAAATGATCATACCCTTGGACTGAGCCCTATTACAAGTCTTAGAAAGACCTTTTTGATCTTGATTAAGCCGAACCGAAGATCGATTGGAAAATAAGGGCAAGCCTATGGGTGAAAACTTGCATTGTGTTCCTCTTTTTGAGTGTGAGCGTTGCATCTGATTCCTGATGTTGAATTGATTAACCTTTGTGTGTGAATATGGAATTATTCTTTATGTGAGGGCATTTAGATACTTTCTGTTGAGCTTGAACTTGCACAAGTAGCAAGTATTGCGAGCATGAGAATCTTTGGTAATGGTGTGTCACAACTTAAATCTTTGTGTACACAATTGATCTTTGCATGAGTAATTTGAGTCTTGTTATGTATGTTCATGATTTAGTCTTGTGTAGAACTATTTGAGACATCCTATTTGAACTGCTGAATTTGAGTTTTACTTGAGGACAAACAAAAGTTTAAGTTAGGGGGTGTTTATGAGTCCACAAATTGGACTCATTTAGGGCTTTACTTTAATAGAAATAGTTTCCTCAAATGATTATGTAGTCTAAGTATTTGATGAAAACACTTAAGTTTCAGGTATTTGAAGGTTTAGTGGAAGCATGGACACTTAGGCGCAAAAAAGAACAAAAGGGATGAAAAGAACGAAGAAGCTGAAGCCTGAGCATTGCCAAGCATGCTTGGTGATTCGCCGAAGGGACGTACTACACTCTTTGTTCCAGTACGCGAAGCCCTGAAGAAGAAGGATAAAAAAGGCTATGAAAAAAGCAGTCAGCACTTCACTGATCAGTTCCGCGAAACAAAAGTATACTGCCCAAAGATCCAGAACACACAGATGCTGAAGGCAAAACAAAAATGGCGATGAACTAGAAGAAGGGTGAATCGCCGAGTCATTCGGCGTTCGCGAATAACCTCGCCGAGCGATCTGCCAGCACTATTTTCTGAAGTCTATAAATACTAAGCTCTTTACTAGGTTTTGTGTGAAACATTAGTGTGGAACATTAGAGTAAAAAACAATATTGTAATTTTTACTTTATCTTTCATATTTTCTTTCAAGTTTGGAAAGGGGTTTTGGGAGACTTGAGAGAAAAGGAGTTCATCTTCCCCAAATTGGAAGTGGGTCTTTTCCATTCTTCTTCCTTTGCTTATATTAAGGTTTAATTTCTTATACCCATTTGATTTCTCTATCATTTTAGGTATAATATCTTATTTCTTGATGTGTGGCTAAAAACTCTCATTCTTGGGATGTGATTTACCAAATATGCGTTGATATTATTATTGGGTTTTGCTTGCTGATAGGTTAGATGTATTTTAATGGTTATTTCACCTAGTGGTTGTGGTTTAATTTAATGGGTTTGTAGTTGCAAATACAAAACCACCCATGTGTTTTCAGCTTGCTCGAGAGAGAGATCGTGAAACCAAAACCGCTAGACTGATGGCCTAAGGAGTGGGTCAACATAAGGTTCAGCCCAAGAGGGTGAGCCCTAGTCCCATATCCTAACACTTAGCTTGAGAGAGTGAGTGGGGTAAGGCATAGGCTGGCTTCATGTGGCAAATGGGTGTCCGAGAGGAACCCATTTGAAATGGGGTAAGTTGCTTGAGAGGGAACTTATTTCCATCTAAAGCTTAGCCTAGTCACTATTATCTTGCAATTATTCTATCGAAAACATGTACCAAACAATTTATATCAATATATATTGCGGTCACACCTCAAGAACTTTTCCCCATACTTGATTTTCTTTTTATTTTTGTTGTTTTAGCTACTTGTGACAAAACCCCCTTTGATATTTGACACTTTTGTGTCACCCCTCTTTTTAATTTACAATGATTTTAATCATTAATGTATTTAGCTACGACTAATTAGAACTGAATTTTATTTTTCTATTAATTCTCGAAACCACTCCCTTTGGACACGACCCCAACCCTTGGTTGGGTTACTATATTATCGACTATCGTTGACACCCGAACCGTAGGTTAGTGTCGTTGGTCACGATAAGCATAACACATCCCCACTCTTACCACTCTGAAATTAGGGTTGTTTCATCTTCTGAAACCTATCATAGCAGTATTGATCTGGCTATGTCAAAATAACTTCAGCAACAATCCGTGCACCAATAACCGGTGTAGGAACCACTGGTGGCTAGCCTACCTGTACCTGAACACCTGAAGTTTGTTGTTCACCTAGGGTCGGCACCCCTAGAGAAAGATTCTCTAACACACAAAGCATCCTCAACATCTTGAAACAACGGAGCTCCAAACTTGGGAGGAACGTTGTCCTCAACGACCTCAACCTGTGGCTCAAGAAAAGCCTTTCTAGCTTTACCTCTGGCTAGTGCCGCTCCACGGGCACAACCTCTACCTAGTGCTACTCCACGACCATGGACTTTAGCTCAGGCACTAACTCTACCCATAGTCGGGGTGTCAACAACTACTCCCCTCTACAACTAGAAACAAAAGCTTTTGTCCTCAACATCTGCCATAACATCTCGCAACAACTCAGCACTAGCGAAGGTAACCACGTATATAAGAAAGGATGCATAAAAGGAAGTTTCCTAACAATCTTTGTAGCCTCTTGAAGATAAGTACAGACGTCTCCGTTCCGATCCTCAAGACTCTACTAAAACTTGGTTTGTACACACTTGTCTATTCCTCTAATGACAACCCAACCTCAATCCAATAAAAACGAAAGAAAAAATGGAAATATAAAAAAATAGAACAAGACAAAGACGAAAATATTATTTATTCAATACAATACCCTAAAATATGGTTGTAACGTGTACAAGCTGATGAGTCCATGATTTGGACTCATTTACAGCTTTATTTTAATAGATTTAGTGTTCTCAAATGCATATTTTGTTCAATAACTAATGTAAATCCTTGAATTTTAGGTATTTGGATTGAGGAACAAAGCATGGACACTATTGAGCAAAAAGGAAAAAGGCAGCTAAAATAATGTAGGAGAGAAGGCCTGAGGATCGCCTAATCCATTAGGCGAGTCGCCGAACGGCCAGGGTCTTGCCTAATGTTCTAGAGTGCTAATCCCTAAAGGAGAAAATCTAGTCGGCGAGAGAACGAAGCAGTCGGCAAGTCTCCTAATAGTTCGGCGATGCAATCCCATATAACACAAAGTTACAGAACCTGGAGATGCTGAAGGCAAAAGCAAAATGGCGATGCAAATGACCAAAGGGAGGATGTCGATTGGATCGACGATCCTGCCTAACTGCATCGACTAGACCTTTGCAACACACTTTTTGACAACTATAAATATTTGTTTAAATTTTTAGCTTAAAGGGGATTTTTCGGTGGAATCATATTATTATTCAATTTTTGAAGTTGTGAGCTTAGAACTGAATGGAGAGACAATATTTCCTTATCTTTGAAGATTTGAAGATTTCCATTTCTAAGAAATCAGAAGTGGGTGTTGAAGATTATTCATCTTAGACCTTTGTAAAGACTATATCAATCCTACCAAGTTGATGAAAACACAACTTGGTAATGATTTTTACCTTTTTACTATATCTAGCTGAAACACAATTCTTGGGGTGTGACTATGTGATTGTGGGTTGATTTAACTGTGATTGTGGGTTGATTTAACTACTGGGTATTGTTAATTGATAGTTTATTTGCTATTTAAAAGTGATTTCCTTCAGTAATTGTGGTTGAATTTAATGGGTTGTAGTTGTAAATACAATCTTAAGTTTGTGTTTTTGGCTTGCTCGAGACAGAGGTGTTAAAACAAACACTACTGAATCGATAGTCTATGGGTATTGGGTTGTCATGGGTTCAGCTCGAGAGAGTGAACCCTAAACCCTTTTCCATACATTTATCTTGAAAGATTGAATGGACTAAAGTGAAGGCTGTGCTTAATTGCTGCTTATTGGTGTTCGACAAAAACCAATTTGGTTCAGGGTAAATTGTTCGAGAGAAAGTTTATCCCCACTAAAGTCTAGCTTAATCACTGATTTACAACTGTTTACTATTAATTGCAATTACTCTATTATCTATCTTAGCTTATAATCCTATCACATCCCAAGAATCTCATCTCCATATTTGTATTTTCGTGTTGTTTGTTGTTTTAGTTGATAATTGAACAGAAACCCCTCTTTGATATTTGACACTTGTGTCACCCCAAACTTGAATTATGTTTTTCTTCATAAATGGTTTTAGCTATGATTGACTTGAGCATATATATGCTTTTCTATTGATTTTTAAGTATGAACCACTCCCTTGGGACTCAACCCCAACTCACTAGTTGGGTTATAATACTATTGAATGATAGTTGATGCTTAGTATTGGATGAATTATCTTTGATAGCGTTTTTATCAAAATGGGTTGCTACCGGGGAGTGGTGTTACTTGAGAATTTTTAGTTAAGTTGAATTTTATTATTGTTAGTTATAGAGATACTTACTTAAATTTAGTTTTGTTTTTCTTGTTTGTGTGTTAAAACAGGAAGTATGAGTGTGAACAATAGCAATGGTAGCACAGTAGGCCATCAAGATGACATCAAAAATCTAACGATGTCAACGAGTCTCATGCTAATGACCCCCATCTCATGGGAGGTATTGGTTCCATTCGCTTGCCTCCGGCCGAAGGATTGTGGTGTTCCACATCACGAGTATTATGTACTCTTGCAACTAAAGGGGATTTTCAGTGGTTTGCCTCATGAGGATCCCCATGAGCACATTAGAAACTTCGTGGATGTATGCGGACCATTATCCTTCAAGAATATCTCCCAAGAATCGGTCTGGTTGACGTTGTTCCTGTTCTCTTTGATGGGAGAAGTGTGAAAGTGGCTAGCTAAATTGCCACATGAATCAATCACTTCGTGGGAGGAGTTGGTTACCGCATTTCAAGTACAATTTTTACCTCCCTCGAAGATGATGACTTTTTGGGACAACATTCAGAGCTTTGAGAGTCTAGAGGGCGAGCCAATTCATGAAACTTGGCTATGATTTAAGAAGTTGGTGCTTCAATGCTCAACTCATGGCTTGCCTGATAACGTGTTGCTGCAGTATTTTTATTGGAGTCTCGACTCGGTAAATAAGGGTGTTGCTAACCAACTTTATCTGGGAGGTTTGATGTAGCAACCTTATGTGATAGCGGCTCATCTCTTGGATGTCATGACTACCACAAACAGGGCATAGTACACCCGTGAAGACCAGGTCTCCCTTCTCACGTTCAAGTTGACAAAGGAACATATGGAGAAGGACCAAGAGAGGGACCAGAACATGGCCAAGATCATGACACAACTTGACATTTTGTCTAAAAATGTCATGGGAGCAGAGTTGGTGCTCAAAGTGTCAATGTCGTGGGTGTCCGGTGTGTCAATCCAGATGAGTCCAAGTTTGAGGCCTTGTATAATGAAGAGGTGAATTTCCTAGCAAACCAAGGTGGTGGTTATCGTTCAAACTACACGAGGCAGGGTGATAACCAAGATTGGAATAGGGATGAAGGTTGGAAAGATCGAGATCATGAATGGAGGGACCGTAATCCAAATTGGAAGGTTGGGGAGAAGGATAGGTATGTGCCTCTCACAAGCGCCAAAAGCCAAAGGATTCTAAATGTGGTCGGTCTGAGGATATGCTTTCTCGTATCCTTAACAAAGTTGAGGGGTCAGATAAGATCTTGACATAGATAAAAGAAGACGTGTCTACTATTAGCCAAACTTTCACCTCCCATTCAGTGTCAATCAAGCAGTTGGATACCCAAATGGGTCATATCTCGTCTCATCTAAACCCGAGACAGTAAGAGGGGTTGCCTAGTGACACTATGGTCAACCCCAAGAATGAGGTTTCAAGGTGGACTTGTGTCGTGCCACGACATTAACTAAGGCGCTGCTTGGGAGGCTACCCAAGTTTTATTTTCTTTCTTTTTAAGTTTGCAATAATGGTGTGTTGAATCTGTAGGACAAAGTGTGGAAAGTGAGTGAAAAGTGCAAATTAGCGAGCTGAAGGTCCAGTCAGCGCATCGCCGAAGAGGTCGGCGACCTCGACCCAGGCCGCCATTAGACTCAAGAAAATTTTACATTGGAGTCTATAAAACTCAGCGAGCCCAGGAAATTATTAGCAAGTCGCCGACTAGGTCGACGATCGCAATCTATACCACCGTTTGGACCCCAAAATCAATTGAGGGCCCTGTAAAACTCGGCGAGGTAAGTGACCACTCGGCATGTTTTTGAGTGCTTCGGTGAGGACGTTTAATGTCACCGAATGGGCGAGAATTGGATGGTTTTTAAAAGGCCAAAGGTTTAAACTTCCAACTCTTTCACTTTCCCTTACTTTTGAACTTCACAAACTCACACCCGTACTTTAGTTTCTATATTTTTGCATTTTTAGTAGTATTTTAGTCATTGATTTTTTCTCAGATTGGGATTACTTTGTCGCCTATCATTTTAGTTTTGATTATTTGGCATTAAGGGTTGGTTTTTCGAACCCCGAGTTTATTTTTAACAATTTTGTACTCTTATGCAAATGATTTTATCTTGTTGTCATGTGCTGGGCCTCTCTAATCGGATTAGAATGTTTGAATGCATGTTTTAAATTGTTAATCTTGCCCATAATGCTTATATTGTCGAATTATCGTATTCTTGTGCTTTAAAATGAATTAAATTTTGTGGGATTGTGCTTGCATGTTGTTTAGTTTAGATGGTTGAAGTCTGAGTAGCCCGTATTTGTGCAAAACTATGTAATTTTCCCTATGATAGAATTGGTGACGTCATTCTTAAGAGAAAAAGTCGTCATTGGTCAAATTTGGCAAAAACCGAGAGAAGTCTGAGTATCCCAAGGTAATGGGTGTTATGGGTCTTGCATTAATTTTACTAGTGCATGCTCTGATTTTGTTTTTGGGGGTTGCGGGGTCAAATTCGAGAAGTTGGGTTGAAAGTAGGCATATTGGGTTGTTTGGCGAGCTGGGTCGAGCTCGCCGAACTACTTGACGGTTCACCGAAGGTCCCCATCTCACCTTTAATTTCATGCTTTGATTGATGCTGGGTTCTGTAACTTTCTATAAGAAGTCAGAGGTCACCGAAGGCACTTGGCGACTCGCTGAAAGTCTTCTTGATCACCCTTTGTCTGCACCCTTGAGGCGTTTTTGCATTGTAACTTTCTGTGGGCTAGCCCTTGCTCGCTGAAAGCTATCGGCGATTCACCAAAAGGCCCTTCTCATTGCCGACTTGCTAAAATTTTAGATTCAATCCTTTAGGCGAGCCCGATCTAGCTTGCCAAAGTGATTCGGCGACTCACCGATCGGTTCGGCGAGTCTGTTCGCAACTATTTTTCTGTGATTTTAACTGAATTGTTTCTAAATTTTACCCGCTGTTTTGCAGACATGGCTAGACCTAAAGTTGCAGAAAGAAACATGTCACCCCAAGGAAAGCAAATGGGATTGCACTCAATGAGGATGTAGCTGCATCCAGGGGCAAGGACACTAAACTTCCCATAACAGGTGGGAAAGGCAAAGGCAAAGAGAAGGCACCTGCATCACCGAAGGTCAGCTCCGATAGTGACGGCATCTATGCTACCAACCTCACTACTTCTGAAAGGGAAGGTGAGAACCATGAGTAACAGTTCATAGCTTCTGAGGAAGATGGGCAAGTAGCAGCGCAGAGAGCAGAGCTACGATCTAAAAGAATGAGTGATCTGTCTAGGATCAGAAATCCTCAGCTCACTACTCCTCCTCCTCCAACTCCAGAGTAGGCCATAGTCCTAGACCCTCATGTGCAGGGTCCTTCTCCTAGGTTGATGAATAGACTAAAGACTGGAGGGCTAATGACGATTATTAAGGAGAAGCGCTTGTCCACTAATGGGGTGATTGACAGGTACCCAGAGATAATGAGATGTCTGAAGTCTCATAAATTCCTAATCTTCACCAAGCCCTATGGCCCATTTATTCAAAATTGGTCCCGGGAGTTCTATGCATCTTATGGGGCCTTGATACCACAGAGGAAGAAGCAAGCAGCAGTATTCAAACCAGTTGACTCTGTAGTTGTCCGGGGAAAGAAGGTCAAGTATGACAGTGAGGCTATTAATGTTGTCTTGGATTGTCCCAATGATACTGATGATGAGTGTTAACATCTGATTAAAACAAAGACTTTGCACAATATGAAGAAATGGCTGGCCCCGTTCATATTAGATGACACTCCTCAGTGGCTGGAGACTAGAGCACCAATTGAAAAGAAGGATCTTAACATTGATGCACGGTTCTGGTTTATCTTCATTAGAAACACTTTCATGTCATCCCAGAACAAGTTGATCCTCCGCCTAGTCAAGGCAGCCTATCTGGGTTGCATCATAGAGGAGACCAAGATAAATCTGGGGATCATTATAGCACAAGAGATGCTCATGAGGGCCAAGTAGCGCTAGACCTCTCTTCACTTTCCGGTATTGATAACCGAGCTGTGCAGAAGGGCTTGAGCTCTTAGAGATGCAAAGAAGGATGTGGAAGTGATTCCCACATCCTTTACTGATATTTGGAAAATTGAGGTTGAATATATAAAGGATCAAGCTGAGAAGAAGAAGAAGGCAGCTCCGGTGGATTCATCCTCGGTTGTGGATACATATTCACTACCTGCAGAGACATCATTGCCTACTCTGGCCCATGGGCCTTCAGGTACCTCTTGTGTTGTCCATTCTGATGTTCCTAGTTCTTTTGTTATTACATTGTCTCCTAGACTTGTTGCTACTCCTGTCTCTCCAGCCCCGATCAATCAGGCTTCATTACTCCGGATGGGATAGCTTGCTATTCTGCTGATCATTGGGTTGCCAGACTCGAGGCCTCCATTCCGGGCATGATTCATACTGGCTTGGCTGATGCTATATGACACCATTGATGCCCTTGCGGCGTGAATAGTGGTGTGCGAGCGTAGCCAAGGGGCCACTGAGGTGGTGATGGCCTTAAAGGTCGCTATAGCTATGTTGCGGAGAGATGTGGACCAGCTGAAGTCCATTGATATGTCTATGGTCTTTGGGATGGTGGAGATCCCCTATGAGCCAGTTGCGCCAGCTGATTCTGAGATGGATAAGGAGATGCTGGGGATTGCTGAGGAAGCTTCGTATGAGGGTCTTACTAAGACTGAGGAGGCCATGGTAGATGTTGTTATGCAGGCTTCTTTGGTGGATACTCCCTTGGCTACTACTACTCCTTCTGAGGCAACTCCGGGTACTGAGGCCCAAGTTCAGACTGATGTACTGGGCACTGATGTCCAGACAGATGGAGCGACGGAATAGATAGGATCCCCTCTTTACCTCCCTTTCTGTCTTACTTCATTTTAACTTTTGGATATTTTTGTTTGCATTTGAGGACAAATGACTTTACTTGTGGTGGGGTGATGCCCACCTTTTGTGTGACCTTTTGTGAATATTGGTTTTGTTTATATATTTTTGGGTTTTGAGCAGAAATTGTGTTGTACATTGCTTTTTGTGGAAGGTTTGAGCTTGTGGCTTTGTGTTTTTAATTGTAAATGATTTTTGACCCTTCCAAAAAAAATTTGTCACCTCTTGCTTGTGTTGAATGTGGCTATTCTTTTTGTAAATTTGAGTATCGATTTTGATCAATAATAATGACTTGAAAAGTGCTCATAATCTAACAAAAATGAATGTGCGACTACGATGAGGCCAAATGAAGTTGCATAGATAATATGTGAAGTCTTTGCATCTCGTTGTGACTAGCCAAGTATTGAATTGAGTCTATTGTGATGAACATTGCACACTAGCAAAAATGAGGAGTCTTGTTTGACTTTGGTGTCAATGCCTTGCGTGATGAGCTTACCGTGAACCATGTGTGATGACACCTAGAATTTGCCCCGCTGGTCTGGTTGACTAAGTGATGTGAACTCTTGAGATGATCTTAGGCAACTTTAAAGAGTGTGAACCAATTTGAAATTATACCTCTTTTTGTGGCCTACCTTGTAAGTGTGTGAACCCCGCTTGAGCACCCTTTGAGCCTTAACCTTTTCTTGGAAGAAACTTGATGACATTGTGACCTTTTATTGATCCAATACCCATAATCGTCATGATTTGTGGTTTGTTTGAATAACCAACTTAGGTCAAAAGCCTAAAGTTGGGGGTGTGGTGAAAAGACAAGATAAATCAAGGAGTGCAAGAAAGTCCCCTTTTACCCATGTTTTGAGAAAAATGGAACCCCTCCATACAAAAAAAATGATGAAAAAGAAGAAAAAGTTGCGGAATAAAGTTATGAAAATGCAAAAAGAAATGGGGTTTCCAACAGTCCATGGAAAGTGAATAATGGGATGACTTGTGAGCACGAATGAAAAATGATGAAGTAAAGGAAAGGAAGTGTTGTTCACACCACATTTCATGAGGACTATAGCCATTGAACCTCAATGACCATTTATTTGCACTTAGTCCCGTTACAAGCCTTGAAAATACCTTTTTGATCTTGAGTGAGCTGAAGCAAATGTTGGTTGGAAAATACGGGCAAACCTATAGGTGAAATCATACATTGTGTTCATCTTTGTCAGTGTGAGCGTTGCATTTGATTCCGAAACTTTGAATTGTGAATCATTGTGTGTAAATATGGAATCATTCTTTGTGTGATGGAATTTGATTACCTTTGTTGAGCTTGAACTTGCATTTAAAGCAAGAAATGTGACTTTGAGATTCTTTGATAATAGTGAGTCACAACTTGAGTCTTTGAGTACACAATTGATCCTTGCATGAATAAGTTAAGTCTTGTTTTGTACATTCATGATTGAGTCTTGTGTAGAACTGTTTGAGATATCCTTTTTGAACTGTTGAACTTGGGTTTTACTTGAGGACAAGCAAAAGTTTAAGTTGGGGGTGTTGATAAGTCCACGATTTAGACTTATTTAGGGCTTTATGTTAATAGATTTAGTGTCCTCAAATGCATATTTTGTGCCAATAACTTATGTAAATCCTTGAATTTCAGGTATTTGGATTGAGGAACAAAGCATGGACACTATGGAGCAAAAAGGAACAAGGCAGCTGAACAGAATGAAGGAAAGAAGGCTTGAGGATCGCCTAACCTATTAGGTAAGTCACTGAATGGCCAGGGTCTCACCTAATGTTCCAGACTGCCAAGTCCTGAAGGAGAAAATCTAGTCGATGAGAGAAAGGAGTAGTCGGCGAGTCGCCGAATGGTTCCGCGATGCAGTGCCATATCGCCCAAAGTTACAAAACCTGAAGATGCTAAAGGCAAAAGCAAAACGGAAATGCAAATGACCAAAGGGCAGATCGCCAATCCAGTCGGCGATCATGACTAACTGTGTCGACTCGACCTTCACAACACACTTTTTGTCAACTATAAATACTTGATTAAATTTTTAGCTTAAAGGGGATTTTTTTGGTGGAATCATATTATTATTCAGTTTTTGAAGTTGTGAGCTTAGAACAGAATAGAGAGACAATATTTCCTTATCTTTGAAGATTTGAGGATTTCCATTTCTAAGAAATTGGAAGTGGATGATGAAGATTCTTCATCTTAGACCTTTGTAAAGACTATATCAATCCTACCCAATTGATAGAAACACAACTTGGTAACGATTTTTACCTTTTTACTATGTCTAGCTTAAACCCCAATTCTTGGGGTGTGATTATGTAATTGTGGGTTAATTTAAATGTTGAGTATTGTTAATTTATAGTCTATTTGTTGTTTAAAAGTGATTTTGTTCAGTAATTGTGGTTGAATTTGATGGGTTGTAGTTGCAAATACAATCTTAACTTCCTGTTTTTGGCCTGCTCAAAAGAGAGATTTTAAAACAAAAATTACTGAATCAATGGTATGTGGGTATTGGATTGTCATGGGTTCAGCTCGAGAGAGTGAACCCTAAACTCTTTTCCACACATTCAGCTCGAGAGAGTGAATGGACTAAAGCGAAGGTTGTGCTTAATTGCTGCTTATTGGTTTTCGATAAAAACCAATTTGATTAAGGGTAAATTGTTCGAGAGAAAGTTTATCCCCACTAAAGTCTACCTTAATCACTGATTTACAGTTGTTTACTTTTAATTGCAATTACCTGATTGTCTATCTTAGCTTATAGTCCTATCATATCCCAAGAATCCCGTCTCCATATTCATATTTTCGTGTTATTTGCTGTTTTAGTTGATAATTGAATACAAACCCCCCTTTGATAATTGACACTTGTATCACCCCAAACTTGAATTATGTTTTTCTTCGTAAATGTTTTAGCTATGATTGACTTGAGCATATTTATGCTTTTCAATTGATTCTTGAGTACGAACCACTCTCCTAGGACTCGACCCTAACTCACAAGTTGGGTTATATTACTATTGAACGATCGATGATGCTTAGTATTGGATGAAGTATCTTTGATAGCGTTTTTATCACAAGCCACTAATGAAAATAATGAATTCGAAAGATAACTACAAGTCTCAGTCTTTGTTTCTCAAGTAGAACAAAGCCTCAAAGAAAAGGAAAAGAGGGTCCACCAGATGACAAGCTTCTACCTCTCAGATCCTTCAATGAGCCTTCACTGATAGGAGAAAAAGAAGAAGAAGAAGATCACGCGAGTCCGTGCTCGGAACCTATACAAGTGTACAAGCAAGGGATGAGTACCAATAACACGGTACCCAACAAGCAACCTACTAAATAAAGTAACTAGCAAGAAAAGAATACCCCTGACTCTCTAATCAAACATCTTGAAACTACAACATGCACATAAATCAGTCCAACATAGCAATTCTAGAATGCATGGCTCACGAGGCCAATATTCACAGTCTAATAGCCACAATTCAACAATAAAATGAATCAAATAATTCAAACTTAAAGTCAAGTACTTAAGTTATACATTAAAAGTTCATTAATCTCAAGTATCAAGCAAGTCACACATAAGCATCAAGGTATAAAGTCACATAATCAATTCAATAGCCGAAAACCATTTCTAATCGGCACAATATCACTTGCCAGCAATGACCTCGGCATAATAACACTCGTTGGAAATGACCTCAGCCTCATCATACTTGCCGGTAAAAACCTACGCATACTAGCACTCACCGATAAAGACCTCGACATCATAACATTAACTGGCAAAGACCTCGGCATCACAACATTCACTTGGCAAAGACCTCAGCATAATAAATCATCACATGTCTCATCACAGTGTTCACAATAAGTGCACACAAGCAATATCACACCACATAGAGGAGATAACAAATTGTACAATTCAAGTCCACATCAATGTTTTCAAGCATTTCATCAATCAATCAATAAGGGCACAATAAGGAAATTTACATCATCATGATCATCACGTAACCTTTTTTCATTTCAACCCCTTTTTATTCATTTAGATGTAACAAGTGGACAATTTAATCCTTCACCTTATCTGTATTACTCCTAATACACAAGAAACGAAGGAAGTACACGAATTCAACTAGAATACAAGACTTAGGAAGCCACTTGGCTTAATTCAAAGAAAAACTACTCCAAAAGTTGAGCCTCCCCCTTCCAAATTACTTCTAAAGCTAAGCAATCCAAAATAAACAAGTATTCACAATCACCCATCGGAAACAACACTTCCCACATCAATTATATAGAGAAATGGGTCAAAAAACTCATAATCCAATATTAAAATGGAGGTTTGAATCCGGAAAAAAATACTTGAAAACATTACTCGGGCTTTAGGAACTCATTAGGGAAAATCATTTAAAAAATGGGCTTAAAATTAGTTCATAAACTCACTTTTTCTTCAAAACTTAAGTTCATGAAGAACCCTTAATTTATCAACCCAACATCTTGATTTAAACTCATAAATTAAATAATAATAATGGGTAATCGAAGATTTAGAGTTAAAAAATCATTACCCAAAATATTTCCCTCGAAAATCTAGTCCAAATTGCCTCCCCAAAGCTCCCTAAACTCAAAAATGGTGAAATGTGGTTGAAACCCCATTTTTTTTAAAACATTCTACCCAGGTCTCATTTTCTCATCATGATCGCGACCCAAAGTCACGCTATCGTGATGAATAAGGTCATTTAACTCATTAAAGTTGACCATCGCAATTGTAAATCTCATCTTTTAACCTAAATTTAAAAATCAACTTGTCAAACTCAATCATAAAATACTCAAGGTCGATATTGGGAGGGTCAAAATTGTAAATTTATGAAACTTTCTAAGAATTGCCGATCATGTCATTACAAAGAGAAGCTAGGAAACAAGTCTAGCGATGAGGGGAAAGAGCCAAAAGAGTGAGTAGATAATACAGCTAGGAGGAAAACTGGGGTGTCTTACTAGGGGTCCATGACATGGATCAAATGTCATTTGGGAATAGTTAATAAAATAAAACTTTGTAATTTATTGAAGTGCTTCATGATTTTTGGAGTACTCCAGATATTAATTGCCATCTAGTTTCCATTTCTGCATTATCAAGCACTTGCTTTGTAAATTCATATATGGAGTTAATGCGATCGGGGAGTTTATGCGATTAGTTATGAACTATTTAGTTATGGATTAATCAAGGAATACTGACAAATTTTGTAGCTAATTCCATATGTTCTAGTATAAAAAAAGATGTCATATTTAATCCTCAACAAATAACAGAGCTAATAGTAGTATATTTTCTATGTTCATGAGTTGTTGTCCAAATTCACATAAAGAAAGACTAATTCATTTCCTATTTTATTTCTTCCAACAGGATGAAATAACATGTATTTTAGTTAATCAAATTCTATTCACAGATAGTCGACTTGCTAATAGACATTGTGGGAGAATACTCTTTACTATCATTGATGAGTTGGAGTTTTCAACTCATTTGGGGCTTAATATTCATAGTTTTAGTGTCCTCTATAACACCTCAGAACTTATCATACCAGAACAACAGAAAAATGTGTGAACCACGATTGGGTTCACGGACTGTGAACGAAACCACGGTCTATCGACCTGTTCGTGGTTCACACCCAGCCCAACAGTGGTAGACCATGGAACCCTTTATGGGACGCGGACCACAGATCCCTTCATAGGCCCTGGATCCCCACACGGACTGTGCTAGTGCTTTTGGTGATGCAACAAAACCCCTTAGGCCATAACATCAAACCACGGAGACCTCCACAGGCCGTCGTCTTGATGACGGACCATGGGAGGGTCCGTGGACAGACCCCCAGGCTCAATATCTACTGACCAGTAGACCACGACAAATACGATAGACCGTGGTCCTTGTGATGGGCCGTTGTTGCGTCTGTGGTCGGGCCCCGCCAGATTTTAAGTGGGATTGTTTTGGTCCTTTCCCCTATGTGTTGGACACCTAAACTACGTCATTTAACTCCCTAAACTATGTAGTGTTGGTCAATTCAAGCGTAGTAATTTAATCAGAACTTACCCTATTCGATCATTCACCAAAAATCAATCAAACTTTGAGCAAAAGAAGAAGAAATAGACACCAGTTTTCCCAAGAACAACCAGCAGGTATGTTTAAATTTTCAACCTAAAATCAAAGGATTTCTCCATAGATTTCTTTACTAGGTATGTCGGATTTCACTAATGGATTCCTTTCATCCACTAGGTACCTAAAATTCAGTCAAAATCTTTATTCCCTATATATTGTTTAGACCTAGGGTTTCTTGAACTATAGAGAATTGTTATGATTTAGCTGCTAGAATATTCCTAATTATATTTCTGTGTTGTTATAACATTTTTGCTTAGTTCCTTGCATGAAATTCAGAACCCTAGTTGTGCAGATTCATTTAGTTCATGAATTACACTAGCTAAGACAAATAACATATATGCATGCTTCAGATTTCAAATGTGTCATTATCAGTATTTATATGATGCATTTTCAGTTAGCATTTCAGAATATTGAGTTATCCAGTTTATAATAGTTATGTTGTATTGTATAAATTCTAGTTAGGAGTAGGCTTAACACCGAGTTGGACTAGGGTCAGTCACCCTCATAGTCTTAGAACTACGTGCCCCTGTAGGTTTATAAGTCCCCTCTGCGGGTATCAAATTTTAGTGATCACGCCAGTCATACCTCTATACTCCTGGCAAGGTATATTAGGTCCGCTCAATGGGGCGTATACATCTGACTGCACATTTAGCTCGTGTGGTTTTATGTCAGTTAATAGTAGCTTTCTAAGTCAAACTTTAGTGCATCGACCAAGTTACTAGTTATATTCAGTATTTAGTCTCAGCATGTAATGTACTTGGTAATTGCATTCAGTTTAGTTCATATTCAATATATCTTAGTATTTTCATTATGTTCATATTATATCATTGTTCAGTATCCTTTGTTCAGTTATTTATATTTTTTAGCTTTATCCTATCTTGTATGCTCAGTACCTTTCAAATACTGAGGCATACTCTGCACTACATCTTTTTGTGATGTAGGTTCAGGTCCTCATCATTTAGATCACGTATAAATTGGTTCCCGATCCATATTCAACATTATCTGTGGTAAGTCATTCTTCGAGGATGATAGACATGTTCTTTTACATTCAGTCTTCCATGTTAGTTTCCATTTTTTTATGTAGATTTATCCCGGGCATGTCCCAGCATCTCTAGTTAGTTAAAGGCTTATTTCAGACAAAGTTAAATTAAGTTTTAGTTTTTGAGTTATAGTACATTTCTATTAACTCTTATCCAATATTTATATGCAGACTAGTATTGGGTATTCCCTACCATTTTAGTTTTTCTCATGTTTTAAGCTTCCACACAATATCTCTTATTTCAAAAAATGTTTCATGTTTATGATATGCCAACTCAGGGTTAGCTTGGGGTCACTCGTGATTCTAGGTCCCGTGTTTACATCAAAAGGGTAGCCTCAGGGTATGAGAAACTTGATATCAGAGCATTAGGTTTAAGAGTCCTAGGATTTCTGAAATGCCGCACTAAGTAGATTCCCTTTTATGGGAGTGATGCGTGCTACACTTATGAGGGGGAGGCTACGAAGTGTTTTAGGAAAAACTTTACTTTCTTGTTATTCTTATCGTCTGTGGGTATGATCTCCTTCCTAACTCGATGTTATGCATTTCAGATTAGTCCTCTTCATAGAGCTTATGCAAGGAATGCTAATCCTGGCAATGCTAACGCAGTTTCTCAAGTCCTAGACCATGAGGTTTTGAATGCAGAATTTCAGAATGTCATTCAGCTTTTGGCTCAGAGTGTAGCCAAATATTACAATCAGCAGGTTCCAGTTCCTACAAATGCTAGTGATGGATCAGTGGCAGCTATGGTCCGAGATTTTGTTAGGATGAATCCGCCTGAGTTTCTAGGGTTGCAAGTTGGTGAAGAACCCCAGAAATTCATAGATGAGGTCAAGAAAATCTTTGAAATAATGCAAGTGAATGGAAATGATAGGGTAGAGTTGGTGTCCTACCAGCTTAAGGATATGATTTATATTGATTTATGCAGTGGAAGGAAAACATGAATGCGAATGCAGCTTCTGTGACTTGTGACTATTTTATCGGAGCTTTTCTGGATAGCTTCTTCCCAAGAGAGTTGAGGGAGGCTAAGGCTCATGAATTTATGAATTTGAGACAAGGTTATATGTCGGTCCAAGAATACGGACTTAAGTTCACCCAGCTCTCCAGGTATGCTCCATATATGGTTGTTGATCCCAGGGTAGAAATAAGAAAGTTTCTATTTGGGGTATCTGACCTGGCAAAGATAGAGTGCAGAAAATTGTTACGTCTCGAAAAACTAGTAGGTGAAACTAGAGCCTTACGTGAGAGTTGATGAGTTTGATGAGAGGTTTAGAAGTATAAAATGTTTTCCCGAGCTTAGATTGAGTGGTTTAGGGGTTGAACGTCAAGGTACGATCCCCAAGGACCAACAAAGGTCCTTGAGGGGGACCCTAAAGCCTAACCCTCAAAAACCCAAAATCTGCCAAAAGGCAGCCTACCCACGAAATGGCACCCACGAGCCGTGGGTGGACCCACGCCCCATAGGTGGGAGTCGTGGTTCAAGGCTGAACCTTCCCCAATTTTTCAAGCTGCAGGCCCCATCCACCTTTGACTAGTACGGTCCATGGGGCCATCAATGCCCCACAGGTAGGGGACGTAGAGGGGGTCCTGAGGTGTTGTCCAATTCGGCCATGTGGGGGGCAACTTGGTAAATTCCTACGGTGGTTAGTTAAGTAAGAGTTCCTTTTATATTGATTAATTTTACCTATTTAAGACCTTTTAAGTCATTAACCACCCCTTGACACTTCATAATTCTGAAACTCAAATCATAACCAACTTCCCTCTCCAAATAATTCTCTCTCTAAAACCTCCATTGAAGAAGAAGAAGAAGAGGTCAAGGTCTAGGGCTCAAGGACTCAACTTTTTCACTCAATTTAATGAGTAATATTCAATTAAGGTATGATAGTTTTGATTCATGGTTAAATTCTCATCCATGAAGTCCTCAAACCTTCAATTTCAAAGTTTAAAATTATCCAATACTAAGGATTTTCATTCTAGGTCATGGATTCTTTCTCAAAATGTTTTCAATGTTTTAATTATAATAAATTAAGATTGAATTTCTATTTTATGGTGGTTGTAAGATAAAATCCCCCATGAATCCATGATTTGCCGATAACCCTAATTTATGACTATGTGATGTGGGTGAATTGTAGTAAGATGAATGTTATGCATTTGATCTTGTAATGGTTTAGTTACTTGAATTATGTCATTATTCATGCCTAAATTGTAGTAATCCTAGGTGTGTTGGTGAATTGTGATTCATGGCCTTGAAGGGAAAATTATGAAGGTTGATGTATAATCATGATGTTTATGTACATGCTTTGTCAATATAATGAAAGTAATGTGATCATGACTATAATATAATGGTGTGGTTGTTAAAAGGCTATTCTCATATACACACACACACAAAATCATAAATGAAACATGAATGAAGTTTCTATGATTATGTTAATGATGATGTTTTGTTTGTGTCGCGCCCCATTTTTCTCAAAACAGGTTTTGGTGCACGACCTAACAACTCTTTTGGGCTTTGGGTTGATTGAAGAGTCGCCACCTAACGAATTAAGGCGCGTTAGGGCACCTGTCTAACCTAACTAAATCTAGCTAAGGTCTGCGAAACCAAAGATCAGGGTAAGGGTTCAAATTAACTCGAGGGGAAGGTGTTAGGGATCCCTCGAGATCCACAAATGTGGGTCCCGACCGTATCTCATGCAATATGTGGGGGTTACAAGTAGCATTTAAGGTCACTTCATTATTTTGGTTATTTATTAGCACGGTTACTAAGTGATGACTAACATTAAGCAATTAATATCATTTTATTTATTTATCTATTTAATTAAACATGCACAAACTATGTGATAACATAATACTAAATAACTCGCATAAATAAAATTTTAAAAGAAGCAAGAAGATAGAAAGTAGACAAGTATATGAGCAAATATCCTTTTTATTTAATTAAACTACCCCAAATACATATAATTATAAACAGATAAAGGGTCAAAAGGAAAGGGAGACTCTGAAGGACTTTAGGATCAACCCACGACTCTACTTTTTATTTTTATAGGCTTCCGTGTAGGGACAGACAAAGTCAAAGTTTGTCGCTTTAAGCCTGAGTCGATGTCATCATATCCATAGGGCCTGAACTACCCCTACCCCACCACCACATGCTTTTCGTCTCTAAAAGGTGTCTAGCATCCCTGCTTAAGGTCCAAGAGGCATTGGACTTCTATTAGGGTGAATTTAGACAAAATAAAATATAATAGGCCCACCTAGACGCCAAGTCAAACATATAAAACGAGCATTTAGCACGTAAAGTCTCATATTGGCCTCTAGATTTTAATTAATATGCTAGCAAGCACAGATAAAGTGAAAGGTCTCATGCTAAGGTGTGTGAACATATAAACAAGCAGCACTCAATATAATAATAGATTAATTTTAAAATGGACAAAATATTACAAGTTTGAAAAAGCGTATTAGTCTACTTAATTAATTATTTTAAAACGGGGCACTTTATAATAATGCAAAATGGGCAGAATATTTAAAAGCAAACGCAAATTAATGCTGAAACTTATTTCATGTGTACCAATTTAGTAGTTGCAGAATAGCTGATAAAAATAAATAAATAAATGAATGCCGATAATATATTATTATGTTTTAGAGCATTAGCATATGACATTATTACTACAGGAAATTATTAAAAGGGAACACCTAAATACAAAATGCGGAAAATAATTAGCACTTAGAAAGAATATGCGGTATCTTTATTTTAATTATTTAACATGCTTAAGGCGTGCTTTTAACAAGTTTATTTGCGTCATGACATCTAAGTGCACATATTGAAAATATTACCGAAACTAAAGTACTCTCTATATAAAGATACAATAATATTTAAAAACTTATAGGCATGATTTCTAAGTGTGAAAATTATAAGTATTAAAGCTCTTATAGGCATGATTTCTAAACCCCAATTAATACATAAAAAATAAAAACTAATCTTCAATAGCATGATTTTAAAATGCGAATACATTGCAACATTCCGATTCTCTAGGTGCAAACATGTTGAAAATTTATGACAAAGCCTGTAGGCATGAACTCTACAATCATTAAAATTATTTGATTAACTTACATGCTGAAAATTATCATTAGAATACCTATAAACATGATTTCTAGGCAATTGAAAAGTCGAAATATTCGTAGCACCTATAGGCATGATAAAAAAAATTAAATCTACGATCTATAGGCATGATTCCTAAGTGATTAGTATGCTGCAATTTTATTAGCAATTAAAGATTAATTAGAACTTGATTAATAAATTAACAAGCTTGAGTTATTTAAACATGCTGGAAATATAATTAATTAACCTTGACTCTATTAATTAATCCTATGTGCATGATATCTATGTTATTTCTATTATGAGACACATCATTGTACATAATTTATTTTTCACTTGTCATACTCATATGAAAGTTATGGCTTACTACACAGGGTAACTAGATAAGCACATAAAAGACAAACACTTTAACATCATTCATATTGCTAGAAACTGTATTATAGAGAATTAGTAACTTATTTTAATACTTGATTAATTAACACTTAAGAGTAGATGACCAACATAGTACATACTTACAATTTAGTTGACATTTAAAAGTAGCAAAATCATTTTTTGTTTAGTTAGATTTAGAGTGAAGCTATTAAAATACAAACTAACAAGCGATCTCAAACCTATGGGAATGTTTCTAACCCAAATAATTTGCGATAAAATAAACAAGTAGCACGTAAACCCCCTCCCCTTAGACGGTCCCCAAATATATATCATATATAGAGAGTTAGAGTTACTACACAATATTACAAACCAAGGTAAAGAACAAATGAATAAAATATACAACGTTAAAATAAATATAATAGCTTCATGAAATTCTCCTCTAAGCGATTCTTCATCATCTTGTTCAAATCTTGCCGGAAGGGATAATGTAACAGACATATATATATATATATATATATATATATATATATATATATATATATATATATATATATATATAACGGCAAAAATAATTTTATCATCATTTATTCATAGCAACAAATCACTTTCAGCAACACACGTAAGAAATCAAAACAAATATAATCTTAGACATTATCACACATAGAAGAGTGAAAACTAACCTGTGTTTCCTTGTAAATTATTTTGAACATACAACTATAAATAATGCAACATAAAATTACGCTAGTGAGGGGAACTAACCAATTGGGCATAAAATAAATATCAGCAGTGCAGACGAACTTAATCCACTACTAGACCCGAACACAGCAATACCGAGTAAAAATAGCACTTAAAATGTTCACCAGAAAACCTTTCTTTTAAGTAGAGAGTAATATGTTCTCTTTTCTTAGAATTACAGTATGTGAGCAAGTTAAGATGTGAGCGTGTGTGTCTAAGTAGAGGTGCCTAGATGCCTAAAAAATAATGAGAGGATGTCTCTTTTATAGTGAAGGGGAGGGCATAAAATATATGGAAACGAATAATTAAGGAGACAATTATAATAAGCTTTTCCTTATTTTAAAAGAGAGCCAAAATCATATTTTAATTTATTTATTTACCAAGTATAAAGAAAGTAAGAAATACGCAATTTAATTAAGGTAACATAATCAATTTATAGACATATGATATGCAATAAAATCAAGTCAACATATTTACCCTAAACGGGTAGCTTTACTACCAAATATAAACAAGTAAATGACAATACACATTAATTAAGGTAAAGAAATTAATTAAGGAGACATTATTAATTAAAGATATACAAAATAAGGAATATATTGGCAAAACGGTCAATTACATACTTACCAAAGTTATGCGTGCATAAATCACAGGGATATGTACTAATTATAATAGGATTTCCTAGTTTGCCACAATTAAGCAAAATTACTGTTGGAACGAAATTTGGGGAGAACAACAGAAATCAATATTAAATAAGTAATAGTCCTCTTAAATCAAATAAAGTACCAAGAATTATTTAATATGCTAAATTACCACGTAAGAAAAAAGAAAAAAACCATCAAGGTTTTGTCAAAATTAATTCAATTGTAAAATTATTCTAACTTAATCAAAGCAGAAACATGGTGCGCGTTAGTATGAACCAGCATTCATCATTTTACAAGTTGCGATTTTCATATCATTTAAACACCGTAAAATTGTGATAAGCATAATACAACACTAATAAAACATTATTAGTAAGAATATATGAATCACGAGATGAATAAGTGAAGTAATAGTGAAATAAGAGTATACCGGGGACGGATCTAGACAGATCTGTCTTCAATCAATCTCTTGAACTTGTCGAGCTCACTGCTCGTTGTTGCTGCTGGTTGTCATTGTCGCCTTTATGGCTGCTGTTTTCCTTGCCGGAAAGAGTGAGGGGAGAGGAGGCGAGATGAGAGAAGAGGAGGGGGAGGGCGGCAATGCTTCTCCTAGGCGGCGGCTGCCATCCTCGCCGGTGTTCTTCGGGCGGGTGAAAGCCGTGTCCGGCCAGAAATGGGCGTTGGAGAGGAAGAGCAGCTGTTGGCGAAGCCTGCTGCGTCGTCTCGCCAGGCTGATGGTTCTCGCCTGGCTGCCGGATGCTGGCAGATGAGAACACAAGCAAAGGAGGAGGGAGAAGAGAGCAGCGAGGAGATGAGGGATGGAAGTTTCGCCGGAGAGGGCGATGGTGGAGGGGATGGAGGTGCTGATTTTTTGGGAGAGGAGAGAAAATAGTGAGTCAATTTTAGGGTTTGGAGTCTTTGCATAGTTTAAAAGGAAAAAAAATATTAATTGAATATGGACCATTAGATTATTTTAGATGAGTGGCTAGGATTTGATCTAGAATGTAACTTAAACGATGGACGGATGAGATTAACTCACTTGAAAATCTGAAATTGAAATAACAATAGGCTAAAATTGAAATAAACAAAGGCTATGATTGAAATGAGAATTTGAAATAAATTAGCATAGAATATGCTAAGAATTAAATAATTAAGAGGAATTTTAAGAAAATGCTATTCGATTAATAAAATACCACGTATCTTATAAAAATTTCACACACTTAAATTTTAGTAAGATAATTATTTTGAGTTTAACTATTTATAAATATAATTTAATAAAATAATTTGATGATAATTACGCTAATTAAAAAGTTGCGCATACTAAAATATGTAATTTTAAGACAAAATAGACTAAAATTTTAAACTCAAAATATGTTTTAAAATACGTATTAAATCGAATAGACTTCCCTAAATGGTTAAAAGTCGGTCAAAATTGGGTGTTAACAGCTGCCCCTTGGTTGCTTGAGAATGAAGGATGAATTGTCAGGCAACCAACGTTGACTTAGTAGCCGATTTTGTCCGACCGACGAGAGATGCCAGTGGGATCAATTGAAATGACATAGTTGGAAAAGGGTATGACCGAGACTTTGGTATTAAGCCGCCTACATATCTCTGGTTATACGAGAATCAGGTCATGTGTAGTTCTAGATTTAGGAGCAAACGAAGACTCTTAAAAATTGAAAGAGCGGTACGATATACGAATGAGAATGATATCGGCTTGAATGGATAATATTACAGTAGCGAGAAAGGCATGACAAAGAGATTTCTGGTTTAAGACCGAAGAAACCGATGAGACGCGGTAACACGAATAGCTAAGAGTTAAATGAAAAACGGTAATATGAGCAGCGAAGAATTTGATAGGGCCTTTGTTGTGATAGATATGTAAACCTGATAATCATAGCTGAGAGGGCGATCGATCTTGCCTGTAATTTCTAATACATGACTAGATAAAACGTTAGCATATAAATACAAAAAGTGTGAACCAACATGATAAAAATATAAGTGCTAGAAAGTAATAATGGGAAGAGGAGATAAGAAGGCGTATCTGTTTTGAGAAGACAGTGCTCGTCTCCCTGAATTCTGGCTTAACTTCTTGAGGAGCTATAGCCAACTTCTAGATGATAAAGATAAATGTCCTATTGTAAGGCGGGAGAGCCTAAATGTCTTATTGCAAGACGAGCCTGAATGTCGTATTGTAAGGCAGATGAGCCTGAAAGCCCTATTGTAAGGCAGACGAGCCTGAATATCCTATTGTAAGGCAGACAAGCCTAAAGTCCTATTATAAGGTGGACGAACCTAAATGTCACATTGTAAGGTAGACGAGCCTGAATGTTGTATTGTAAGGCAAACGAGCCTGATTACAAGGCGGGCGAACCCAATGTCGTATTGTAAGGCGAACGAGCCTAATATCGTATTGTAAGGCAGACGAGCCTGATTACAAGGCGGGCGAACCCAATGTCGTATTGTAAGGCGGACGAGCCCAATGTCGTATTGTAAGGCAGATGAGCCTGAGTATTTGGTAAGTCATAATAGCAAGTTGATAATAGCGTCTTCGAAATAGTCAAACGGTAGCTTGATTCAAATAGTAGCTCCTTATGTCAAATCTATTCTTGCATCTAGAGAAAGATTGTAAATTTGAAAAGCAAGATTTGATCATACCTGTGCTTTCTTTGATTTCGAAATTGCACTCTATTGTGATTAAATTTTTGAGGATTTCTCAAAAATTTCTGCCCCAGTTTAGAGTATAAGATATATACTATTGTTTGAAATTTTTAAGGTTCCCTCAAAAATTCTGCCCCAGTTTCATTTGTAGGGACTTTGTGATCCTGCTTTACTCAAAGAAAATTGTTAGTTCAATAACTGAAGAGTGATTGTCTTGTATTTGGACATCGAGGCTTGACTTTGAATCTGCATGTCAATTATGTTCAAGTTTGGATCAATTAGCCCTGATTTTAATTTGGAAAAGAATGTTTTGAATGACCAAGGGAAAAAGGAGAAATTTATTTGATAAAGATCGGACCCATCAAAGGGTTGCCTACGTATCCAAAAGGAAATCAGGTCAAACGTAGTTCAGGAGTACAAGGAGAAATGAGCGAAATAAAGAGAAAAGCTCGGGCATAAGGTCTAAAGACAAAAGAAATATTTTGCTTATAAGAGTCTTGTCCTCCTCAATTTCTTTGATGTGATTTGCGCTTTCTTGTCAAGTGTCTTGAATATAGCCCTGTGGGATCTCCTTGAACAATGACTGTATCCACTGTAGAAAAATTGCAATTATTGTTTAGTGGTCCTTGTTGCACTATAATTTTCCCATTTTCAATCATGTTCTGGATCTTATTTCTCAATGCTGGACATTCCTCGGTGTCATGACCTTGAATATTTGAGTGATACGCACAATTCTTGGATAAATCCAAAGTTGAAGAAGAATGTTTAGGGATCCAACCTTCTCGTGGCTTCAACAGTCCTTTAGCCCATAATCTTTGAAAAATGCTAGTCAAAGTTTCCATTAAGGGAGTAAAGACACGAGGCTTTCTTACCTTATGTAGAAATACTCGCGGATTGTAAGGTTTGAAACGCATGTCACATGAATCAAAAATAGCATGAACTTGCTCAATATTTTGGTTTCTTGGTTTCAAAGGTATAGTGGACACATTCTTACTCTTTTTATCTGATGGATTTTTCAGTACTTGAAAATGAATTTGTTCATCAATAATTCTCCCAGACTAAATGCCATATTCCAATTCCTTTCCAATTCGAATTAGACTATCGAAGCTTTGAATACTTGCGAAGTACAGAGTCTTGTAGTATATACCATCAAGTGATCTGATGAGAGTTTGGACCAACTCTTCTTCATTCGGTAAATGTATTATCTTGGAAGCTTCCATTCTCCATCGTATGACATATTCCTCAAAAGATTCATGACTCAATTTCCTTATTTCGAGCAAATTCAACATTGTAGGATCATTCTTCATGTTAAACTTGTATTGTTCCACAAAGTCTCGAGCCATGTCTTCCCATGTGAGCCATTTGTCAAAGTCTTGCTTGACGTACCAGGTGAATGAAATTCCTGATAAGCTTTGAATAAACAACCTCATCAGGAGAGGTTCATTATTTTCTAAACCAACTAATCTGCTGCAGAAGTCCTTGAGATGTGCAATTGGGTCTCCACGCCCGTCGAACATGTTGAATCTTGGAATTTTAAATCCTGATGGCAATTCAACCCTTGGGTGCAGACATAATTTTTCATACCTCAGGTCATGGGCAGGTTTTGGGTTTAGTCCTCCATTCACCTTCTTCTCCAAGTCATGCAATTTTTGTTGTATTGCATCTAGCTTAGACTTCTCCATTTTGTCACGTATCCCCTCATATTGCAAAGCATCAAAGTTGAGGCGTGTCGGAGATAGTTGTTGAGAGAGGGTGCGAATAGGAATATGATGAGGAGAGATAGTCCAAATCGATGGATGAGAAGAGGGGTGATTTTTTCGAAGGCTAAACATATTTGTCATATAGCAGATTCTTAGTTAAGCCCAAGTCCAAATACTAGAGAACCTTTAATCAAAGAAAGTAAATCAAATGCAAGCATGGGGTACCATATAACAAGCCAAAATTATAATTTCAAATAAATGACACAATACTCTCATAGAAGGATAATAATAACTGAAAATAAAATTGATTCAACCCATACTTTGTCGATTGAAGTTTTAGAGTCAAAAAGATATTTGGATCTCCATTTTGACATAATTTGACTTGATTTAATTAATATGATCACATTGACACATAATATGCAATTTGTCTAAAGGGAGTTTGGGACCCTTTAGACAATAGAGTGGCTACTAATTATGCGGATTGACACCAGGGGTCAAACCACCTAGGGCTTATGCAGCATGTATGACCTAAGAAAATTTTCTAAGAGTTGGATTGACACGGACTTGAAAGGGGTTCTATGCGAGAAGGCTCGTGGTTTTCCGATAGTAAGACTATCCGTTTCGTCCACGCATATGCCGACTCTCTATAATTGGGGTGTTTGAAGAGAATTGGAGTAGTTGTGAGAGGTGCAAAGGCACAACATCACGGTAACAAAATAAAAAAAGGAAGAGGGTCCCAATTGGGGGAAGTATGAGCGGAATGTCAGTTTATCAAAACAGTAACATTTAGCATTTAGATGGAAAGCAGTAACACATAGGCAATTTTATGAAAAACAGTAAATAAATAAATAAATAAATAAATATATGCATAAATAAAAGGAAGTAACATATAAACATATTAGAGAATCAAATAAATAAAGAAATAGGGCATATGATTAAGCATGCGAGTGAACAAACAAGGGGGAAAAGGGAAAGGGCGAAATATGAAAATAAACAAATAAGGAAGAAAGGGAAGGGGTGGGACATGAAAAACAGATGGTAAATAGAAAATAAAAAAAAGGGAAATAATAACAACTTATCATACTAATAACCAAACAGATAATGAAATAACCAAGTAAACCCCAGATAAGCATAAAACACGTAATGGTAAGAACCTAATATCCCCAGCGGAGTCTCCATTTTGTCGCGCCCCATTTTTCTCAAAACGAGTTTTGGTGCACGACCTAACAACTCTTTTGGGCTTTGGGTTGATTGAAGAGTCGCCACCTAACGAATTAGGACGCGTTAGGGCACCTGTCTAACCTAACTAAATCTAGCTAAGGTCTGCGAAACTAGAGATCAGGGTAAGGGTTCAAATTACCTTGAGGGGAAGGTGTTAGGCATCCCTCGAGATCCACAAATGTGGGTCCCGACCGTATCTCATGCAATATGTGGGGGTTACAAGTAGCATTTAATGTCACTTCATTATATTGGTTATTTATTAGCATAGTTACTAAGTGATGACTAACATTAAGCAATTACTATCATTTTATTTATTTATCTATTTAATTAAACATGCACAAACTATGTGATAACATAATACTAAATAACTCGCATAAATAAAATTTTAGAAGAAGCGAGAAGATAGAAAGTAGACAAGTATATGAGAAAATATCCTTTTTATTTAATTAAACTACCCCAAATACATATAATTATAAACAGATAAAGGGTCAAAAGGAAAGGGAGACTCTGAAGGACTTTAGGATCAACACTTGACTTTATTTTTTATTTTTATAGGCTTCCGTGTAGGGACAGACAAAGTCAAAGTTTGTCGCTTTAAGCCTGAGTCGATGTCATCATATCCATAGGGCCTGAACTACCCCTACCCCACCATCGCATGCTTTTCGTCTCTAAAAGGTGTCTAGCGTCCCTACTTAAGGTCCAAGAGGCATTGGACTTCTATTAGGGTGAATTTAGACAAAATAAAATATAATAGGCCCACCTAGACGTCAAGTCAAACATATAAAACAAGCATTTAGCACGTAAAGTCTCATATTGGCCTCTAGATTTTAATTAATATGCTAGCAAGCACAGATAAAGTGAAAGGTCTCATGCTAAGGTGTGTGAACATATAAACAAGCAGCACTCAATATAATAATAGATTAATTTTAAAATGGACAAAATATTACAAGTTTGAAAAAGCGTATTAGTCTAATTAATTAATTATTTTAAAACGGGATACTTTATAATAATGCAAAATGGGAAGAATATTTAAAAGCAAACGCAAAGTAATGCTGAAACATATTTCATGTGTACCAATTTAGTAGTTGCAGAATAGCTGATAAAAATAAATAAATAAATAAATAAATGAATGCCGATAATATATTATTATGTTTTTGAGCATTAGCATATGACATTATTACTACAGGAAATTATTAAAAGGGAACACCTAAATACAAAATGCGGAAAATAATTAGCACTTAGAAAGAATATGCGGCATCTTTATTTTAATTATTTAACATGCTTAAGGCGTGCTTTTAACAAGTTTATTTGTTTCATAACATCTAAGTGCACATATTGAGAATATTACCGAAACTAAAGTACTCTCTATATAAAGATACAATAATATTTAAAAACCTATAGGCATGATTTCTAAGTGTGAAAATTATAAGTATTAAAGCTCTTATAGGCATGATTTCTAAACCCCAATTAATACATAAAAAATAAAAACTAATCTTCAATAGCATGATTTTAAAATGCGAACACATTGCAACATTCCGATTCTCTAGGTGCAAACATGCTGAAAATTTATGACAAAACCTATAGGTATGAACTCTACAATCATTAAAATTATTTGATTAACTTACATGCTGAAAATTATCATTAGAATACCTATAAACATGATTTCTAGGCAATTGAAAAGTCGAATTATTCGTAGCACCTATAGGCATGATAAAAAAAATTAAATCGACGATCTATAGGCATGATAAAAAAAATTAAATCGACGATCTATAGGCATGATTCCTAAGTGATTAGTATGCTGCAATTTTATTAGCAATTAAAGATTAATTAGAACTTGATTAATAAATTAACAAGCTTGAGTTATTTAAACATGCTGGAAATATAATTAATTAACCTTAACTCTATTAATTAATCCTATGTGCATGATATCTATGTTATTTCTAATATGAGACACAGCATTGTACATAATTTATTTTTCACTTGTCATACTCATATGAAACTTATGGCTTACTACACAGGGTAACTAGATAAGCACATAAAAGACAAACACTTTAACATCATTCATATTGCTAGAAACTGTATTATAGAGAATTAGTAACTTATTTTAATACTTGATTAATTAACACTTAAGAGTAGATGACCAACATAGTACATACTTACAATTTAGTTGACATTTAAAAGTAGCAAAATCATATTTTTTTTAGTTAGATTTAGAGTGAAGCTATTAAAATACAAACTAACAAGCGATCTCAAACCTATGGGAATGTTTCTAACCCAAATAAATTGCGATAAAATAAACAAGTAGCACGTAAACCCCCTCCCCTTAGACGGTCCCCAAATATATATCATATATAGAGAGTTAGAGTTACTACACAATATTACAAACCAAGGTAAAGAACAAATGAATAAAATATACAACGTTAAAATAAACATAATAGCTTCATGAAATTCTCCTCTAAGCGATTCTTCATCATCTTGTTCAAATCCTGCCAGAAGGGATAATGTGACATACATATATATATATATATATATATATAACGGCAAAAATAATTTTATCATCATTTATTCATAGCAACAAATCACTTTCAGCAACACACGTAAGAAATCAAAACAAAAATAATCCTAGACATTATCACACATGGAAGAGCGAAAACTAACCTGTGTTTCCTTGTAAATTATTTTGAACATACAACTATAAATAATGCAACATAAAATTACGCTAGTGAGGGGAACTAACCAATTGGGCATAAAATAAATATCAGCAGTGCAGACGAACTTAAGCCACTACTAGACCCGTACACAGCAATACCGAGTAGAAATAGCACTTAAAATGTTCACCAGAAAACCTTTCTTTTAAGTAGAGAGTAATATGTTCTCTTTTCTTAGAATTACAGTATGTGAGCAAGTTAAGATGTGAGCGTGTGTGTCTAAGTAGAGGTGCCTAGATGCCTTAAAAATAATGAGAGGATGTCTCTTTTATAGTGAAGGGGAGGGCATAAAATATATGGAAACGAATAATTAAGGAGACAATTATAATAAGCTTTTCCTTATTTTTAAAGAGAGCCAAAATCATATTTTAATTTATTTATTTACCAAGTATAAAGAAAGTAAGAAATCTGCCAATTTAATTAAGGTAACATAATCAATTTATAGACATATGATATGCAATAAAATCAAGTTAACATATTTACCTTAAACGGGTAGCTTTACTACCAAATATAAACAAGTAAATGACAATACACATTAATTAATGTAAAGAAATTAATTAAGGAGATATTATTAATTAAAGATATACAAAATAAGGAATATATTGGCAAAACGGTCAATCACATACTTACCAAAGTTATGCGTGCAAAAATTACAGGGATATGTACTAATTATAATAGGATTTCCTAGTTTGCCACAATTAAGCAAAATTACTGTTGGGAACGAAATTTGGGGAGAACAACAGAAATAAATATTAAATAAGTAATAGTCCTCTTAAATCAAATAAAGTACCAAGAATTATTTAATATGCTAAATTACCACGTAAGAACAGTAAAACCATCAAGGTTTTGTCAAAATTAATTCAATTGTAAAATTATTCTAACTTAATCAAAGCAGAAACATGGTGCGCGTTAGTATGAACCAACATTCATCATTTTACAAGTTGCGATTTTCATATCATTTAAACACCATAAAATTGTGATAAGCATAATACAACACTAATAAAACATTATTAGTAAGAATATATGAATCACGAGATGAATAAGTGAAGTAATAGTGAAATAAGAGTATACCGGGGACGGATCTAGACAGATCCGTCTTCAATCGATGTCTTGAACTTGTCGAGCTCACTGCTCGTTGTTGCTGCTGGTTGTTATTGTCGCCTTTATGGCTGTTGTTTTCCTTGCCGGAAAGAGTGAGGGGAGAGGAGGCGAGATGAGAGAAGAGGAGGGGGAGGGCGGCACTGCTTCTCCTAGGCGGCGGCTGCCATCCTCGCTGGTGCTGCTGCTGGTCGAAGCTGCTGTCTAGCAGAAACAGCGTTGGAGAGGAAGAGCAGCTGTTGGCGAAGCCTGCTGCGTCGTCTCGCCAGGCTGCTGGTTCTCGCCTGGCTACTGGATGCTGGCAGATGAGAACACAAGCAAAGGAGGAGGGAGAAGAGAGCAGCGAGGAGATGAGGGATGGAAGTTTCGCCGGAGAGGGTGATGGTGGAGGGGATGGAGGTGCTGATTTTTTAGGAGAGGAGAGAAAATAGTGAGTCAATTTTAGGGTTTGGAGTCTTTGCATAGTTTAAAAGAAAAGAAAATATTAATTGAATATGGACCATTAGATTATTTTAGATGAGTGGCTAGGATTTGATCTAGAATGTAACTTAAACGATGGACGGATGAGATTAACTCACTTGAAAATCTGAAATTGAAATAACAATAGGCTAAAATTGAAATAAACAAAGGCTATGATTGAAATGAGAATTTGAAATAAATTAGCATAGAACATGCTAAGAATTAAATAATTAAAAGGAATTTTAAGAAAATGCTATTCGATTAATAAAATACCACGTATCTTATAAAAATTTCACACACTTAAATTTTAGTAAGATAATTATTTCGAGTTTAACTATTTATAAATATAATTTAATAAAATAATTTGATGATAATTACGCTAATTAAAAAGTTGCGCATACTAAAATATGTAATTTTAAGACAAAATAGACTAAAATTTTAAACTCAAAATATGTTTTAAAATACGTATTAAATCGAATAGACTTCCCAAAATGGTTAAAAGTCGGTCAAAATTGGGTGTCAACAGTTTGGAAGGCTATTCTCAATTGTACACTAATGAATGATAATGACATGTTGTGAAAGGTATTTCTCACAATATGGAGATTTTTAGTTGAAAGGCTATTCTCACCTTTGAATCTATGAGCTATCTTAATGAATAAATGTTGGGGTTGAGATGGATGTTCATCCATGAGTTGAGGCGGAGTATCTAGTAACAATCTCTATATCCCATTTTAATGAACTAAAGTAATAAACGTTAAGTACTCCATGGGGAATAATGCTAAGCGCCGATTGGATATGGATTGAGATAGATGCTCATCCGTGAGTTGAGGTGGGGTATCTAGTAGCAATCTCTTAAGATGGATGCTCATATGTGAGTTAAGGCGTGATATCTAGTAGCAATCTCCCTATCCCATCACTATGTGCCCACATAGGTTTGTAGCTAGTGGATCCACCTAAGCTAAATATTAATAGTCCTACCTTAGGCAAGAATGAATCCCTTATTCGGTGTGGGTAACACCGAGATTCCATGATTTGCTCACATGGTCTATGTCGATTAAGGCTTACCCCCACAAAGAATGATAATGAACTATGGCTTTTCAAGAATGCACTACTTAGTGTGGGTGGGGGTATGTAACTTCATCCATGCATTGCACAAGTAGGCTTTGAGAGTAGTTATGGTGTGTTCCTCAATGTATAATGTCTAATGAAATGAATGTGCTTATAATGATGCTAATGAGAAGGTTGACTTAAAGGCTTAATGTAAAGATGAATGTTTAACTTGGATTGTTATTTTGAGTTGCATTCCTTGTCATGACTTATTAAATGTGAATGTTCCTTATCTATGAGTATCAACTAAAGATGAGAATGAAGAATGGTAATAATGTTATGGTGGCCTCAAAGTGGTACTTAGTATGAATGGTATTATGGGACATCATTCCTACATTGCACAAGTATAACTTAAAGTTACTTAGATGATGGTCCTAATGTGTTATAATGACTTATATGATGAATATGCATGTCTTATGTGTTTATACTAAAGATGCATGATGATTCTCAAACTTGTTGAATGCATGGTTTTCAATGAAAATATCATACTTAGTACATATGTGTGTTAACCCATATTTCTTCTACATTTTTCACAAAGTGTAGGTTTCGAATCTTAAGGTGAATTCTAGTGTTCAAAGCTTGGATTGATTCTCTCCAAAGCTAGTGGTGAGTCCTCATGTTTCGAGGACGAGAGTTGTTCATTTCTAGTTCCTTTTATGTCATTTTATGTTTCAGACTATGTTGAAGGGTTGTGACCCTATCTTTGATTCTAAAGTTGTATTAGATGGCCATGTGAGACAAAGTTAGACTTCCATTGTTTTTAAATAAAGTTTTTTATTGTATGGATTAAATGTTTTAAATTTCGTACCATTTTCTTATGTCTTATATTATGAATGCTATGAGGCTTGTATAAGGCTTTTTGGAGTCTACTATGCCATGTTACATCCGGGGTTTAGGCTCGGGTCGTAATAGAAATGCTATGTTGTTGAAGGATATGAGTATCTCTAGGCTCATGACTCATGCTCAGTAGGTTAAGAGATATAAGATAAGGGAGATCGCTAAGGACAACAAGAAGGCTAGAAAAGGAAACCATGAGTACTCTCAGCAGAAATCAGGTGGTGGAAATTGCTCACAGATTTAACAGAAATCTTCAGCTCCAGCACCTTCATCAGCTAGTGCTCTTTCCCCAAGTTTTGATAGGATAAGAAAGGTAGAGCATCGGGCTCTAAGTCTCAGGGGAGTGTTTCAGGTAACATGACCTACCCAACTTGCCCAAAGTGTGGTAAGAACCAACCGGGAGAGTATCTTGTAGGCAAGGAAGGATGTTTTGGGTAGGGTTCATCAGGTCACAAGTTGAGAGATTACCCTTCTTCCGAACAGGGACAAAGAGGTTACAATAGTGGGGATCAGTATACAACTTCAAAAGCACCAGCAGGTCACCTAGCTCAACAGGGTGCTTCATCTGGTATAAGTGGTGGTCATTGCCAGAATAGGTTGTATTCTCTCCAGGCTCACCAGGATCAGGAAGATTCTCCTGATGTGGTCATTGGTACGTTATGAGTCTTTCACTTAGATGTTTATGCTTTGTTAGAGCAAGGGGATACACTTTCATTTGTAACTCCATATGTACAAGCGAACTTCGGTGTCAGTCCAAAAATTCTCTCAGAACCCTTCTCAGTCTCAACCCTAGTTGGTGACCCAGTTATAGCTAGATGGGTATATAGAAATTGCGTTGTCATAGTGTCTCAGAAAGTCAACTCAACAGATCTTATAGAGTTACATATTGTAGACTTTGATAATATTCTAGGAATTGATTGGTTACATTCCAGTTATGCCTCAGTCGATTGTAGAACTAGGATCATTCATTTTCAGTTTCCAAGCGAACAAGTCTTAGAATGGAAGGGTAGTAGCTCAGTGCCTATGGGTCGATTCATTTCTTACCTTAAGTCTAGAAAGCTCATCTCTAAAGGGTATCATTATCATTTAGTTCGGTTTAAGGATTCAAGCTCCGAAACCCCAACTCTTAAATCAGTCCCAGTAGTAAATGAGTTCCCAAAAGTGTTTCCGGAAGGTCTTCTCAGAGTTCCTCCCGAAAGAGAAATTGACTTCAGAATTGATCTCCTTCCAGATACCCAACCTATTTCTATTCCTCCTTACATAATGGCTCAAGCTGAGCTTAAGGAATTGAAACAACAATTGAAAGACCTTCTAGACAAGGGCTTCATCAGACCTAGTATTTCCTTATAGGGTGCTCCAGTGTTGTTCGTGAAAAAGAAAGATGGTTCTCTCAATATGAGCATTGACTATCGTCAGTTGAACAAAGTCACAATCAATAAAAAGTACCCTATCCTCAAGATTAATGACTTATTTGACCAACTTCAAGGTGCTAGTCATTTTTTGAACATTGACCTCAGATCTGACTATCATCAGCTCAGAGTCAGAGATAATGACATCCCGAAACCAGCCTTCAAAACTCGGTGTGGTCATTATGAATTTGGATTTATGTCATTCGGACTAACCAATGCTATTGCAGCTTTCATGGATCTAATGAATAGGGTGTTCAAGAAGTATTTGGACTTGTTCGTTATCACCTTTATTGATGATATCCTCATTTAATCTAGAAATGAGGAAGAACATAAGACTCGTTTGAGAGTTGTCCTGCAAACTCTCAGCGATCGCCAGTTATTCACTAAGTTTAGCAAACGTGAGTTTTGGTTGCAATCAGTTGCTTTCCTTGGGCAAATATAATGTCTAGCAAAGGGATCCTAGTGGATTCTCAGAAAAATAGAGGCAGTAAAGTAATGGCCCAGAAACACCTCTACTACAAATATCATAAGTTTCTTGTGTTTAGCCGGTTATTACAGAAGGTTCGTCGAAGGATTTTCATCCATAGCTTCTCCATTGACTAATTTGACTCAAAAAAAGGCTAAGTTTCAGTGGTCAGATAAGTGTGAGAAGAGCTTTTCAGAACCGAAAACTAAGTTGACTACAACTCCTATTTTGACTCTACCAGAGGGTTCATACGGTTATGTTATCTATTGTGATGCATCCAGAGTCGGTCTAGGTTGTGTGTTGATGCAGTGAGGTAAGGTTATAACTTATGGTTCTAGATAACTTAAGGTACATGAGAAGAACTATCCGACTCATGACCTCGAACTTGCAGCCATAGTATTTGCCCTAAAGATTTGGAGACATTACTTATATGGTGTTCACGTAGATATGTTCATAGACCATAAGATCCTTCAGTATGTGTTCACCCAGAAAGAGTTGAATCTTCGCTAGAGGAGATGGCTTGAATTCCTCAAATACTATGACATGAATGTGCTTTACCATCCTGGTAAGTCCAATGTAGTAGTTGATGCTCTTAACAAACTATCTATAGGTAGTGTAGTATATGTTGAGGAAGAAAGGAAGGAATTACAAAAAGATGTTCACCGGCTTGCTCTCTTAGGAGTTTGCCTTATGAACATATCAGATGATGGTGTGATAGATCAGAATGGGTTAGAATCTTCGTTGGTAGCGGAGGTTAAGAAAAAACAAGACAGTGATCCTATATTGCTTTAATTGAAGGGTGTAGTTCATCAGCAAAAAGTTGATGTTTTCTCCCAAGGTGGAGATGGTGTGTTTCATTACCAAGGTTGTTTATGTGTTCCTAAGGTGGGTAAGTTGAGACAGCAGATTCATATAGAACCCCATAACTCTAGGTATTCTATTCATCCAGGTGCCACTAAGATGTACCATGATCTACAGGAAGTCTTTTGGTGGAATGGCATGAAAAGGGATATAGTAGATTTTGTGGCTAAGTGCCCTAATTGTCAAAAATTGAACGTAGAACATCAGAAACCAGGAGGTATGACTTAGGAGATTAATATTCCTACATGGAAGTATGAAGTGATAAACATGGACTTCATTACAGGTTTACCTCATACTCGCAGACATCATGACTTCATTTGGGTAATAGTAGACAGGGTTACTAAGTCCGTTCACTTTTTGGTTGTTAAGACTACAGATTCAATGAAGGACTACGCCAAGCTTTACATTAATCAGATAGTCAGGTTGCATGGGGTTCCTTTGTCTATCATCTCAGATAGAGGTCCTCAGTATACCTCTCATTTCTGGAAGTCATTTCAGAAAATTCTTGGTACTCAGGTTAATCTCAGCACATCATTTCATCCACAGACAGATGGTCAAGTAGAGCGTACCATTCAGACTTTAGAAGACATGTTGAGATCTTGCGTGATCAATTTCAAGGGAAATTGGGATGATCACCTACCTCTCATCTCACTCAACTCGACTCAACTCAAAGATACTCAACTCAATTCAAGGATAAGGAAACAATAAAAGATGCAATATATGGAAAACTTTTAAAACATTAGATAATAACTCAATTGTATGTAGAAATTCAATAATAACTCAATTGAATGTAAAAATAAAATATTAACTTGTATATGGGAGATTTTCTAACGGATAACCATCACTATGAGCTATGTGATGATACAATGTCTCGCTCACGCTGCCAGAACTGTCTTATACCTTGCCGGAGTATATGACATCCTCAACTAAGTGGATCCACTAACCTATGCTTAAAAGCAACAATGAATTATCTAAAAAGTATGACTCCTTACCCATGTTGGCATACATGATATATGAGGACTTTGTGTTGTCTGAACTCGTCCCCATATTGGTGCTCAATACTACTCCCAATAATATATAACTCATGCTCAATTTGAGATAATTACTCAAAAGATCCTCTTAAAAGAGGTGGTACTCAATACTCTTCATAAACTCATTTAGAAATAAATGTTCCTTTTGTTTTAAATGTAACATTCTTGGGAATACTTAGTTCCCTTATACTCATTTTGAGATATGAGTCTCAACTCTCCTCATCCTCATACTCATTTACTCAAGTCTTTAAACAGATTATAAATAATTGTAAAAGGCTTCTCAAAATAGGGTTTATGCCGAATTATGGACGTGAACGACTCAATTCAAGGGTTTCAATAACGATATATAGAACTCAATACTCGAAACTCAATAACTCCAGAAGTCAAGGACTCAATAATACTACTCATCTCAAGAATGCTCGACTCATAGAGTTCATGCAGAATTATGGGCATGACGACTTAACTGTAGGACCTCTATGAATAACATGTAGTAATCCCATAATTATGAATAAAGTTTCAAAAAGGATTAGGAACTCAATACTCAAGAACTAGAATCCAAAAATACTATTCCTCTCAAGAACAGTTAATTCATAGAGTTCATGCGAAAATATGGACATGAACGACTTGACTCAAGGGTCTTAATGACATTATAGAACTCATGGGTACAACTCTTCTCATTCTCATACTTACTTCCTCAAAGCATAGCTCAAAGCTGTACTTAATTTCAAAGAAATTATCACCTTGACTCAAAGATTTTCTAAACAGGGGACTCAAAGGTTTTCTCAAACTTGACTCTTAATCTTTACTTTAATTTGCAAAAATGGAATTAATAGACATGATTAGGATATATGAAGGATCTCTCAACGATTTATAAAGGTCTAGATAGTTAGGATTACGAAGGGAATGAAAGATCGATTCAAAGGAACAAATACAGAGCGAAGAACGGAGAAGAAGGTGGCCTAACACTCTGGGCATAGGGTTGGTGCGTCGCGCCAGGCCTCCAACTACTGGAGGTCACTTCTGGCGCACTATTTCCCCCTCACACCAGCCCTCTTGGCGCATCTAGGGGGCGCCGCCACAGCCTTTTTCTAGAACAATTCGATGAATTTTCTTCTTGATTTTTGGGGCATAATTCACCTAAAATCGATTAGTTCCTTCCAAACTTTCTTAGATTCATTAACTCAACACAAGTACATGAAAAACTACTCGAAATCCCTCACAAATTACACTCACTTGCAAGATCCCCACTTTAAGAACTCAATAAGACTACATTGACAAGGAATGAAGCTAAAACCTCAAGAACTCAAATCATTCAACCTCAAGAATGAAATTACGGATAAAAATCACATGATTTGTGTGTGGGTGAATGAACCCAACACTATAAGAACTTACATACCTCAAAGAACTAGGTTCTTGGCGAAATCTTGGATGAACGCTTGGAACCTTGAACTTTTTCTCCTCTTGAATCTTCTCTCTAAAGCCCTAAACATTTTGGGGGTTAATAAAACTGATTATAATCAGTTTATACCTTTAATTGGGTTCAATTCACACTAAGACCAAGTGGGGGTAAGGAAAATACCAAAATACCCCTCCTTAATTCGGATGGAAAAACCTTAACTAGAAAGGCTGCACTCAAGTAGTCATATCTCCCACATACAAACTTGGATTTTAGAAAACTTGACGGCGTTGGAAAGAGGACTCAACGATCTTCGATTTAATACTTTATGGGCCACTAACTCTTTATGTGCTAAAAGTTATGGCTTTTTGAAGTTGATCCAAAACTTAAAAGAACTTATGGATGACTTATATGAATTTTTATTTAGTTCTTTTTGGAACTCGAGGTGATATATCTAATGACCTTAACACCTAATTTTGATAAAATCTTATTCACAACCGAAAAATGGTTCAAGTCTTAACTCAAAATATTTTGGGGTGGTGCAACCCTAAAACCCGGTTGTAACATGTATAAGCCACTAATGAAAATACTTAGTTCAAAAGATAAATACAAGTCTGAGTCTTTGTTTCTAAAGTAGAAAAAATCCTTAAAAAAAAGGAAAAGAGGGTTTGCTAGGATGACAAGCAGCTACCTCTCAGATCCTTTAACGAGCTTCAAGTGATAGGAGAACAACAACAACTTCATCTGAGTCCAGGATCAGAACCTACACAAGTGTAGAAGCAAGAGATGACTACTAGCAACATGGTACCAACAATCAACCTACTAAACAAACTAACTAGCTAGAAATGAGTACCCCTGACTCTCCAACCGAACCTCCTCAAACTACAACCTACACATAAATTAGCCCAACCTAGAAATTCTACAATGCATGGCTCACGAGGCCAATATTCACAATTTGATAGCCACAAGTCAACAATAAAATGAATCAAATAAGTCAAACTCAAAGTCAAGTAGTTAAGTCACAAATAACAAGTTCATCAATCTCAAGTATCAAGTAAGTCATGCATATGCATCAAGGTATAAAGTCACATAATCAATTCACTAGTTGGAACTATTTCTCATCTGCACAATATCACTTGCCGGCAATGACAACAACATAATAACACTCGCTGGAAATGACCTTGGCCTAATCACACGTGCCGGCAAAGACCTCGACATAATAGCACTCTGCGATAAAAACCTCGACATCACAACATTCAATGGCAAAGACCTCGACATTAAAACATTCACCGACAAAGACCTCGGCATCATAAAACATCACATATCTCATCATGGTTTTCACAATCAATGCACACAAGCAATATCATGCCACATAGAAAAGACAACAAATTGCACAATTGAAGTCCACATTCATGCTTTCAAGCATTTCATCAAGCAATCAATAAGGGCACAATAAGGCAATTTACATCATCATGATCATCACATAGTATTTTTCATTTCAACCTCTGTTTATTCATTTGGATGTAACAAGTGGACATTTTAACCCTTCACATCATCTGTATTACTCCCAATACACAAGAAACGAAGGAAGTATACAATTTCAACTAGAATACAAGGTTTAGGAAGATACTTGCCTTAATTTAAAAAAATTATTCCAAAAGTTGAGCATTCCCCTTCATAATCACTTCCAAAGCCAAACAATCCAAAATAAACAAGCATTCACAATCACCCATCAGAAACAACACTTCCCACATCAATTATATAGGGAAATATGTCAAAAAACTCAAAACCCAATATCAAAATGGAGGTTTGAATTTGAAAACTAATACTTGAAAATATTACTAAAAGCTTCAAGAACTCATTAGGGAAAATCATTTCAAAAATGGGCTTTAAAAACCCACTTTTACTTCAAAACCTAAGTTCATGAAGAACCCCATATTTATCAACCCAAAATCTTGATCTAAACTCATAAATTTAATAATAATAATGGGTAATAAAAGATTTATAGTTAAAAATTATTACTCAAAGATTTCCCAAAAAATCTAGTCCAAGTTGCCTTCACATAGCTCCCAAAACTAAAAAACAGTGAAATGGGGTTGCAACCCCATATTTTGGAAAACATTCAGCCCAAGTCTCATTTTCTCATTGCGATTGCGATCCAGAGTCACGCTACCACAATGTGTAAGGTCAGTCAACTCATTAAAGTTGACCATCGCGCGCAATCGCAATTCTTATCTTTTAACCTAAATTTAAAACTAACTTTTCAAACTCAATCATAAAAGATTCGGTGTCGTTATTGGGAGGGCAAAATGGTAAAATCATAAAAATTTCTAAATATCACCAATCAGGTCATTATAGAGAGAAGATAGGAAACAAGTTTAGCGGTGAGGGAAAAGAGGCAAAAGAGTGAGTAGATTATATAGATGGGAGGAAGATGTAGGTGTCTTCTGACTAGGGCTACATGGCATGGATCAAATGTCATTTGGAATAGTTAATTAAACAAAAAAAATTACTTTATTGAAGTAATTCATGATTTTTGGAATAATCCAAATATTAATTGCCATATACTTTCTATTTTTTCTTTATCATGCACTTGCTTTGTGAATTCATACATGGAGTTAATTCGATCTTGGAGTTTATGAGATTATTAAGAACTAATTATTTATGATTTAGTCAGGGAATACTTACAAATTCCGTAGCTAATTTCATATTTTCTAGTATAAAAAGGGATGTCATATTTAATACTCAGCAAATAACAAAGCTAATAGAAGTATATTTTCTATGTTCATGAGTTGCTGTTCAAATTTACATAAACAAAAATTGATTCTTTTCCTATTTTATTTTTTTGTACAACATAATATAACATGTATTTTAGTTAATGAAATTATATGCACTGATAGCCGGCCTGCTAATAGACATTGTGGGAGAATACTCTTTACTATCATCAGAAAATGTTGCGTAGGGGAAAACTTGAAATAAGGTAAAGTTTGGTGTTAGCATGTATACTAAATCTATTTTATAGTGGCTTCTTTAGTGATGGTAACTGAAACATATTTACGTGATGTGCTTAATTTGGTGTTCAATTTTGTGCTCATCGATCTTTATGGGTGTTGCTTTTCCCAAAATCAATATTCATGGTAGCTGAAATGAGATTTGTTCTACCATTAAATTCATGGATATATTGAAGTTGCGATTATTTTCACATTGCTTCAGATAAGCCATCGAAGTTGGATAACCACCATTCCATTGGTAAAATTTGCCTTTTTATCTTCTTTATCTCGAAAGATTAATTAGTATTGTTTTATTCTTTAATCTTTGAAGATTAGAATGTGTATATGTAAACTCACATATGCACAACAAGACCTTTGAAACATAAAATGGTGGATCGACACTTAAGTAAAAAGGAAATTATAAACAAAAATGACCAGGTTGGGAAGATAGCTGGCTAGCCTATATATACTTGTAGGAGTATATTATGTGTCTAACCCTAGTTACATACCCCATCCAAAAAAAACATAGAGAAAAAATCAAGAACTACAACAACAATAATAACACTTCTTAATTGGGACAATTATGATTATTAGAAGATGTTGATTCTCCGACTTGAGCAAGGTGTAATTTTTTAATAGCTTTTCTCTTGGTTTTGACATACATCTCAAAACCATCTAGCTTCTCATCTTCATCCTTCTTGATCTTCTTATTCTTTCCATTTTTTGACCTAATGTTTAAAGTCCATTCTAGTTGGTTAGTCAGTATTTGTGGTTGTTCCTTCTCATATTCTTCAACAACATGTTCATCCCATGACTTTTTTCTCTTATTCCTACCATCTTTCTTGTTACTATGCACCCACTTTTGAGTAGCTCTAGCCATGATGGATTCCACCAGTGCAATTGAAACTCCTAGAGAGTCAAATATTTGTGCATTAATATGACTGAGATGATTAGCATTTTTGTTATTTCAAGATTCTTCTGTCATCACATCCCTTTGGGTGACAGATTGTTCAAGAATGGATGCATAAACTTGTTGTCAAATGATTTTATCTCTCTCTCTCTCTCTCTCTATATATATATATATATATACTTTCACTTTTTGTATAGGCTAGGATCGATGAAAGTGTAGGTTTAGTGGATATGACGATCTTTTGAAATCGTAGGTATATCGTGAAATTTTTTTAATTAGGTAAGTAAGAAATTAATGTCTTTTATTTTGACTTTCAAGTGCAAAATTTCTATTTGGAGATGAAAAACGAAAATATTTTTTTGGAATCTTAATAGATTAGTTGGTTTGATACATAATTAAAAAAAAAACAACTTTTTTTGAGAATATGATAAGTTATTACATACATGTGACTTAATTTAATTTGATACATAGTTTATGAAAGTAAATGAGACTTTTTAATATTGTCATCTTAAATCAATAATTTATATTTTTTAAAAATATATCTTTAGATCAATAACTAGTTATAATTGATGCTATTACTTTAAACAGATGAAAAAAAAGTAAAAAACATTAATTGAGAAACTCTAAAAAGATAGTAATCTTGATAATAGATGAAAAATTAAAAGGAAATATTATTTTTATGTTTTTTTGGCAAAGCAAACAACAATTCAATGATTCAGTAAAAAAAGTATGACAATTAATATTTTAATAAAATTTTAATAAATTAACCTGTTGTTGTGTTGGTGTTGGTGGAAGCTGATGATTGCTGACATCCAACCTACGATGGACATTCTGATGGCAATGACAAAATTGACATTGGAAAGATTCCATACTATCGATGGGACCGCCAGGCGCAAAAGCCTGACAGCTATCGAAAGCATTAACACTTGCTAAAAGACAACGGTTGCACTCACCATAAACGATTAGACCTTTAGGCTTATAAATGGCCCTAGCAGCTTGATTAGCTCGAAGCATGTTAGCCATGATTAATTGATAATTTCTTTTAGGGAAGAATATGTGTATGCTAATTTACTTTAGAAATAGTGTATTAAACTTTGCAAAAATGGTCCAGTTAAATAGAAGGTTCAAAAATATAAATCTGATAAAAACTTTAATTATTAATTATAGTAGATTATTCATTGAACTTAGAGCTAAAATTGAGTTTGAAGAAAAGATTTATCTCATTTAAATTTTATTACAATAATATGAAAAAGAGGGAAAGCTATTTTGGAAATGCATTTTGCACCCCTATTCTTTTTTATAAAAAAATCTTGCAAAATAATGAAATCACTTCATTTTGTAAAAAGAAAAAAAAATTCACATGGGTAAACTTGGAATACAAACATTTAAAACACACACAAAATTGATACATGCTCAGTAAAAAAATATTGACCTTCTTGCAATATAATTGGTGGGAGTCGTTTTAACGTTATGAAACATTAAAAATATACTATCATAAAATATATTATTTTAATGTTTAAAACTTAAAATTTTAAAATATATATCAAATTTAAATTTACCTTTAAACTTCTTATTTAGCCTTAATAACATTATCATTTAAATATTACAATATATCTAAAATTACAAATTGTGCTTTCTTAAAAATATATCTCAAAAAATTATTTATCTTCAAAATTTCATATCCAATCATTCACTGTATATAATCAAACCAAGGGAATATAACTACCAAAATATAAAAATCAAACTAGGGGAATATAACTATATGGAAAAATATATATTAGAAAATAAAATGAAATTGGAAAGCTCTTTGCTAGAAGTCAGAAGGGAAATCAATACAATGGGTAGCATAACAATCAAGAATAGCATTATGCAGAGCAAATTAATCCATACCCAAGATAATATCAAAGTTTACCATTCCCAAAATAATCAGGTCTATCCAAGTATCATACCCAACCAAAGAAACAAGACAGAATCGATACACTCAATCCACCACTAAGGATTCACCAATTGGTGTAGAAACATGAATAGGCACAGGCATGTAAGCAGACATCAAATCAAACCCAACCACAAAACAGGTAGACACATCTGTGAAAGTAGATCCCTGATCAAACAATACAGATGCAGGTCGATGGAAAATCTAGACTATACCTGTGATAAAAGCATCAAAAGTCTCAGCCTCAATCCTACATGGAAATGCATAGCATTGGCCATCTCAGCCACCAACAGCCAGAGTAGAACCTCTACCTCCACCCTACGGAGCTCGAGTACCTCTGAAGTCCTACCACCATTACCGGTCTACGCTCTCCCTCGATCCCCTGGCTGGAGGCACTGGATCCCTACTTGGAATAGCTGAAAAAGGATAGTGAGGTCATGAATGAGTCTGTATAGGACACCAGTGCATTATATGACCCGGATCCTCACAAGTGAAGCAATATCTCGACATATAAAATTGATGCTGTGAACTAGAAAAACTACCATAGCTACCTTGGCCAGAGCCATAAGAACCTCGGGCTGGCTGCCCACTCTCAACTGTTGTAATAGAAGCATGAACCGGTCTACAATGCTGAAAGAAGCTACAACCTCTATGTGAACCTCTGCATCCAGATGAGGCACCATAAAACTAAACAGAAGAACGGGACCTCTTGGTAGTGCTCATAATGGACTGGAAGAAATCCCCCTCTCTGGCTTCCCTAAAAACATAGGACATGAAGGAGAAAGTTGACCCTGTCACAAACCAGCAAACTCTCTCTACCACATCAGGAACGATAGACAAAGCATGCCTAGAAAGCTCATAGAAACGGGCCTTAAACTCGGTCACAAACAAGCTGCCCTGAACCAAGCTCTCAAATCTCAAAAAACTCTTTGATGAGTCCACAAATTGGACTTATTTAGAGCTATATTTTAATAGAAATTTTATCCTCAAATGCTTATTTTATCTCAATATCTGATGAAAACCCTTAAGTCTAAGGTATTTGATGATTTAAGGAAAGCATGGGCACTACGTCGCAAAAAGGAATTAAAAGGCTGAGAAGAACAAAGAATTGAATCCCTGAGGATCGCCGAGTCCACTTGGTGAGTCGCCGAAGGGTCTTACTTTGCCTTTTGTTCTAGTGTGATGAGCCCTGAAGAAAAGGATTAAGTCGACAGAGATAAGGAACAGTCGGCGCATCATCGAGAAGTGTCACGAAGTAGTACTATGTTGCCAAATGACCCAGATCACGACGATGTTGATGGCTGGTGCAAGACGGCGATGAACTACACCAAAGGGTGAATCACCGAGTTGATTGGTGATTTCGACTAACGGCACCGAATAATCCGTTGCAGCATAAATTTGTGAAAACTATAAATACTAGTTAGACTTGTAGTTTTAAGAGTCGAACATTTATTTTAATTTTCATATAGAATAGTATTTTTTGGTATTTTTGCTCTAAGTTTGAGAGGAATTTGAAGACTTAAAGAAAAAGAGGGTTTCAACTCCAAGGATTTGAACTTGGGACTTTTGGATTCTTTATTCTTGGCCCCTAACAAGACTTAAATCTTCATACCCATTTGAATGCAAGCTCATTTAGGTATAAATTCCTATCTCTTGATGTATGGCTTAAAACCCCAATTCTTGAGGTGTGATTTAGTAAATATGGGTTAAGATAATTTGTTAAGTCTTGCTTGCTGATAGTCTATTCATAGTTTAAAGGTGATTTCGTTTAGTGGTTGTGGATGAACTTAATGAGGTTGTAGTTGCAAATTCAATCTCATCTATGTTTTTTTGGCTTGCTCGAGAGATAGGTCGTAAAACTAAGACCACTAAATTGATGGTCAGTGTGAGTAGGTCGACATGAGGTTCAGCTCGAGAGAGTAAACGCTAGTCCCATGTCCACACATTCAGCTCGAAAGAGTGAGTGGGTTCAGGCATAGTCCAGTCTTCACGCGGTAAGTGGGTGTCTGAGAGGAACGCATTTGAAACGGGATAAGTTGCTCGAGAGAGAAATTATCCACCTTAAAGTCTAGCCTAGTCAAAATTACTCTATGAATCTTCTATCAAAAGCACGTACCCAATAATCTAGCTTAACCCGTATTCCCGTCACATCACAAGGATTCTCTCTCATTACTTAGAAACCCTTGTTTATTTTGTTGTTTTTACCTTACTTGTGAAAAAAAACCCCATTGTTAACTGACACTCTTGTGTCCCCCTTTAATTTACAATGTTTTTACTCGTTAATGTCTTTAGCTACGACTAGTTAGAACTAAGTTTTATTTTTCTATTTATTCTCAAAACCACTCTCTTGGGAACGATCCCAACCCTTGGTTGGGTTACTAAACTATTGTATGATCGTGGACACTTATATCGAAGGTTGTGTCTTGATTACACAAATATCAAAATGGCGCCGCTGCCGGGGAGTGGTGTTAATTCTGAATTTTTAGTTAACTTGAATTTTGTTCTTGTTAATTATAGTGAACTCACATAATTTTTTAGTTTTGGTTTGTGTGGCTGTTTTAAACAAGAAGTATGTATGAGCCTGTTTGGATCTCTATCAAATAGCTAGAGACCCAAATGGGCAACATCTCATCTCATTTAAACCTGAGACACCAGGGGGGTTGCCTAGTGATACTATGGCCAACCCCAAGAATGAAGTTTGAGTGAGGACTTGCGTCGTACCACGATGTTAACTAAGGCGTTCTTGGGAGGCAACCCAAGGCTTTATGTTTGTTTTGGAAATAATAGTGTGTTGATTGTGCAGGTCAAAGTGTGGAATGTGTTAAATAGGTATAGATTTGGCAAACTAAAAGTCCGGTCGGCACATCGCCAAAGAGGTCGGTGAGCCCGACTTGGACCGTCGTTGGACTCAAAATAATTTGAAAGTGGAGTCTGTAGAACTCGGCGAGCCTAGGAGCAAATTGGCAAGTCGCTGATCAAGTCGGTGACCCTAATTTAATCCGGTGTTTGGACCCCCACTTTAACTGGAGGTCCTATAAAATTCGGTGAGGTAAGTACCCAATCAATGTGTCGCTGAATGGGCTAGAACTGGACGGCTTTTAAAAGGCCAAAGGTTTAAACTTTCAAACTCTTCACTATCCCTCACTTTTGAACTTCACAAGCTCACACCCGCACTTTAGTTTCTATATTTTTCCATTTCTAGTAGTATTTTAGTCGTTGATTTGTGCTCATATTGGGATTACTTTTCTGCCTAGCATTTCAATCTTTATTATTCTTCATTTAAGGTTGGTTTCCTGAACCCCGTATGTATTTTTGAGAATTTTAACTCTTATGCAAATGATTCTATCTTGTTGATGTGTGTTGGGCCTCTCTAATAAGATTAAGTTGCTTGAATGCCTGTTTTAATTAGAATATCTTGACCGTTTTGTTTAATTCAAATTCCCGTGTTTTGTGCTTTAAAATTGGTTAAAATGTGAGGGGTTGTGCTTGCATGTCATTGGGTTTTGTTAGGTGAAGTTGAAGTAACCCATTTTTGTGTCGAACGACGGAATTTGCCCAATGATAGAGCGGTTGACGTCTTTCTTAAGAGCAAAAGTCATCAATTGGCCAAATTTGGTAAAACCAAGAGAAGTCTGAGTATCCCGGGGTGATAAGTATAATGGGTCTTACTTTAATTTGACTAGTGTACGCTTCGATTTTATTTTAGAAGGTTGTGAGGTGGTATTCTAGAAGATGGGTTGAAAATAGGCACAATGGGTCATTTGGTGAGTTGGGTGAGCTCGTTGAACCACTCGACAGTTCACCTAAAGTCCACATCTCGCCTTTAATTTAGTGATAAATTTGTTGTTAATTCTGTAACTTTCGGCGAGAGGTTCAAAATCGCCAAAGACTTTCGGCGACTCGTCGAAGGTCTCACTTCACCCTTGTCAACTCCCTTGAATCTCTGTGTACTGTAGCTTTCATCGTACTAACTCTAGATCACCGAATAATATCGGTGACTCGCTGAAAAAGTCGCAAAGTTTATCAGTGCTTTTATCAAATATTTCTCTAACTTCTCTTCGAGATTTTGGAGATTGGACCAAACCTAAAGTTGTTGAAAGTATAACGCCAACTCAAGAGAAGTCCAAAGGAAATGTGATAAAGGAAGATACAGTTATGTCAAAAGGAAAAGCTTTGAAACTACCCACAACTACTGGGAAAGGCAAGGGCAAGAGGCCAACTCCTTCCAGGAAAACCATCACCTTAGACCATAATACACTTCCATGGGCCAGGGGATTTTGCAGAGCGGTGCACGTCTTTCTGGCAGACTCACAATCAACAGACCTTGGTGAAGCTGGCACTATTGTTCCTTCTGAGGTCACTCCGGGCACTGAGGCCCCGACAAATAGAGCGACTGCGTAGACATGATCCCTCTTTACCTCCCTCTCTGTCTTTCTTCATTTTACCTTTTGGATTCTGTGTTATTTGCATTTGAGGAAAAATTGCTTTTATTTGTGGTGGGGTGAGGCCCATCTTTTGTGTGCTACTTTTGTTCGTGTTTTGTGTATATATCAGGGTTGTCCTGCTTTAAAATTTGTGTTTTATCTGCTTTTGTGGATGTTTGAGCTTGTGGCTCTTTTTATTTTTAATTGAAAAAAAAATTGTCACCTCTCGTGTGTTGAATGTGGTTGTTCTTTTGCAAAATTTAAGTCTCGATTTCGATCAATACCGATGACTTAAATAGTGCTCTCAATTGAATGAACATGAATGTACGGCTACGATGAGGCCACATGAAGTTGCATAGACAATATGTGAACTCTTTGCATCTCATTGTGATTAGTCATTTATCAAATCGATTCTCTTGTTATGACCATTGCACACTAGAAAAAGTGTGAAATCTTGCTAGAATTAAGTGTCGATGCCATGTGTGATAAGCTTAATTGAAACCATGCATGCCAACACCTAGAATTTGCCCTGTTGGTCCGGTTGACTAAGTAAGACTTTCTCTTGATATGCTCTCAGGCAACTTCGAAGTGTGTGAACCAATTTGACATATACCTCTTTTGTGACCTACCTTATGAGTGTGTGATTCTCTTTTGAACACCCTTTGAGCCTTATCCTTCTTTGGAAGAAACTTGATGAAAACTAGATCTTTCTTAATCAATTACCTATAATCCTCTTGAATTGTGGTTAATTGAATAGCCAACTTAGGCCAAAAGCCTAAGTTGGGGGTGTGGTGAAAAAGAAAAGGGAAAGTCAAGAAGTGCAAGGAAAGTCTCCTTTAACCCATCATGTTGAGAAAAATGGAACCCCTTCATATAAAAAAAAAGAGAAAAGAGAAAGAAAAATAAAAAGAATGAAAAAGAAAGGTGTGGAATAAAGTACAAAAGAGATGGGGTTCCCAAACAATCCATGGAAAGTGAATAATAGGATGACTTATGAGCACTAAAAAGAATGATGAAGGAAAAGGAAAGGAAGTGTTGTGAGCACCACATTTCATGAGGATAAAAGTCACTGAGCCTAAATGGTCATACCTTTGCACTCAGCCCCATTACAAGCCTTGAAGACCTTTTTGATCTTGAGTGAGCTAAAACAAATGTAGATTGGAAAATACGGACAAACCTATGGGTGAATTCATGCATTGTGTTCCTCTTCGTGAGTGTGAGCATTGTATCTGATTCCTGAAATTTAAATTGTTTATTCCTTTGCGAGTGAAAATGGAATCAGCATTTGTGTGAGGGTATTCAAAGGCTTTTGTTGAGCTTGAACTTGCATTTGAAGCAAATATTGAGAGCTTGAGAATCTTTGGTAATAGTGTGTCACAATTTGAATCTTTGAGTACACATTTAATCTTTGCATAAGTAAATTGAGTCTTGTTGTTTGCATTCATTATTGAGTCTTGTATAGCACTGTTCGAGACACCCTTTTGAACGACTGAACTTGAGTTTGCTTGAGGACAACCAAAAGTTTAAGTTCGGGGTGTTGATGAGTCCAGAAATTGGACTCATTTAGGGTTTATTTTAATAGAAATTGTGTCCTCAAATGCTTATTTTATCTCAATATTTGATGAAAACCCTTAAGTTTCAGGTATTTGATGTTTGAAGGAAAGCATGGACTCACAAAAGGAACGAAAAGGCTAAGAAGAACGAAGAAATGAAGGTCTGAGGATCACCATGTCCACTTTGCAAGTCATCGAAGGGTCTTACTTTGCCTTTCTTCCAGTGTGCTGAGCCTTGAAGGAAAGGATCAAGTTGGCGAAGATAGGGAGCAGTCGGTGCATCGCCGAGAAGTTCTGCAAAGCAATACCATGTCGCCCAATGACCCAGATCACGACGATGTTGAAGGCTGGTGCAAGACAGTGATGAACTACACCAAAGGGCGAATCATCAAGTTGATCTGTGATTTTGACTAACGACGCTGAATGATCCGTTGCAATATAAATCTGTGAAAACTATAAATACTAGTTAGAGTTGTAGTTTTAAGAGTAGAACAATTAGTTAAATTTTCATATAGAATAGTACTTTTTGATATTTTTGCTCTAAATTTGAGAAGGTTTTGAAGACTTGAAGAAAAATAGGGTTTCATCTCCAAGGATTTGGACTTGGGTCTTTTGGATTCTTCATTCTTGGCCTGTAACAAGACTTAAATTTTCATACCCATTTTAATACAAGCTCATTTAGGTATAAATTTCTATCTCTTGATGTATGGCTCCCCCAATTCTTGGGGTGTGATTTAGCGAATATGGATTAAGATAATTTGTTGGGTCTTGCTTGCTGATAGTCTATTCATAGTTTAAATGTGATTTTGTTTAGTGGTTGTGAATGAACTTAATGAGGTTGTAGTTGCAAATATAATCTCATATAAGTGTTTTGGGCTTGCTCGAGAGAGAGGTCGTAAAACAAAGACCACTAAATTGATGGCCAGTGTGAGTGGGTCGACATAAGGTTTAGCTAGAGAGAATGAACCCTCGTCCCATGTCCACACACTCAGCTCGAGAGAGTGAGTGGGTTAAGGCATAGGCTGGTCTTCACGCGGTAAGTGGGTGTCTAAGAGGAACGCATTTGATACGGGGTGAGTTGCTCAAGAGAGAGCTTATCCCCCTTAAACTCTAGCCAAGTCACAATTACTCTATGAATCTTCTAACGAAAGCATATACCCAATAATTTAGCTTACCCTTATTCCCGTCACATCCCAAGGATCCCCTTTCATTACTTAGAAACCCTTGTTTATTTTGTTGTTTTTACCTTACTTGTGATAAAGCCCCCTATTGTTAATTGACACTCTTGTGTCCCCCTTTAGTTTACAATGTTTTTACTCGTTAATGTCTTTATCTACAACTAGTTAGAACTTTTATCTTTCTATTAATTCTCAAAACCACTCTTTTGGGAACAATCCCAACCCTTGGTTGGGTTACTAAACTATTTTACGATCGTAGACACTGGCATCAGAAGTTGTGTCTTGATTATTCAAACATCACTCTCCACCCCCATGCTCTAAGGAATGAAGCGGTCATGGAAAGCACTAGAAAATACATCCCACTCTCCCAGAGGAGATATTATTGGTCTAGACCTCATAATAGTCCTCCACCATTCTTTGGCACCACGAAGCTAAAGGGAAACAAACTGGACACCACGAGCATCCACCATACCAGCTGCCTTAAGCATCTCATGGCACAAGGTCAAGAACTTATGAGCATCCTATCACGACCCGAGCCTACCCTTAGACGTGATTGGTACCTGAGAACCATTTTTTATCCCCCAAGCAAACCCAGATCTAAGTCTTTCCATTTATGAAACCTATAATAGTTCAACACAGATGTCAGGATAAAACCCACGACGCCTCAACTACTACTAAAATTGAAATGAAAATGGATTCTCCTAGAAGCAAGGAGGTCTCACCAAATACTATCTACAAGTGGAAGGTGATCTTAATGAAATGAATGTTGATGATCATGAACACCTATATATGCATCATAAATGATGCAGGTCAAATTAGATCAGTACATTGAATGTATGAGTATGTAATAAGGATGTACTAAATAATAACTTAATTGGGGGACTAAAGGCAACTCAACGATATATCAATACATGAATAAGACATGAAAAACCTTTAAGCTTTATAATATGATATGCAATAGAAACAATATGAAAATAATATACTTTACTTTTGAGGAGTTTCTCTAACCTACAACCATCCTATACCTTGTCGGTGCATATGGCTCTAACCCAATTCGGTGCTCTGTACTACTCCTAAAATAATCAATATCAATTATGGTCAATTCACATTTTACAAATAAAGGGGCTATTACTTTGCTGAAGTACTTTTCAAAACGTCTGACTTACTTGCACTTAAAATGAGCCTTTATGGACTTGTCTTTCAAACCCAAAATCGATATATATGTATGTATATATATATATATATATATATATATATATATATATATATATATATAACAACTGGAAACTCTACTTGTTTTTATGAAAAATAAAGCTCTTAAACTCACTTGAGTTTTAAATGTACCCTAAGACATGTGATTAGAATACGCAAGTATTTCCAAATGTAAATGGAGCCTATATGAGCTAATACAAAGAAGGGAAATGTGGCCACAACTTAAAGGAACACGTGTTGGATGAAACAAGGAAAGATTGGCCCAGAAATCCTTGGCGTACTGCTGGCGCTAGGCACTAGGCCTTGAACTTCAGAAGTCAGGCCTTGACACAGGGCGTCATGCCCTAAACATCAGAAGTCAAGCCTTAGCACACTGCTGGCGCGTCGCCCCAAGGCCTGAGCTATTCAAGGCCATCATTGGCACTATCATGGCGCACCTCCCTAGGCCCTTCCCCAGCACCCTTGACAAATTTTCAAGCTTACTAAGACCCCAAATTAGTTTAGAGTTGGAAAACTGTTCCTACCCTCTTCTTGTTTCTCAAATCCAAACGAATACATGAGAAATTTCATACAATTCATTTTTAAAATATAACTTTAGTAAATCAATAGGGTCCATGTGATACTTAACATGAACAACACTATAAGATTCACAAAACAAAAGAATCAAAACATCCATTGTTAAATAATTGAACTCAATATCAAGAACTACAAATGAATCCTTTAGATGTAACGATTTCTTCACTAAATTGAGATGTAGGGGGTGAGTACGAACAAGTCCAACACTATGAGAAAACTTACATACTAGGATAGAACAATTGTCTTGATAAAAATCAAAGGAATCTTGAAGAACGCTTGAAACCTAACTTTTTATCTTCTTGGAATCTTGTTGTAATCTCCCTGACTGTTAAAGAACGTGAAAAGATGGTTTATCATTGATTAGACCCTTATTTGGGTGAAGAAAAAAGGTAGTTAGGCTTAGAAGAAATAGGAAAAGACCAAACTACCCTTCTAAAAATAATTGAGATGCCCTTAAAAGAGGGGATTCACTAAAATTGATATAACTTTTTACTTCAATCTCAAAATTAAGCAAAATTTGCGGAGTTGGAAAGAGGATTCAAAGACCTTTAATTTGATAGGTCATGGGCCACTTAATTCCTTATATTCTAGGAGATATGATTGTTTGAAGTTGACCTAAAACTTAAAACTTATGAGTGACTTGTACGAACCTCTCTTTAGCTCTTTTTGAAGTCTGAGATGTTACACATCCTCACTCTTACCACTCTAAAATTAGGGTTATTTCATCTTCTAAAACCTATCATAGCACTATTGATTTGCCAATGTCAAAATAATTTCAGGAGCAATTCGTGCACCAACAACCAGTGCAGGAACCATTGGTGGCTGCCTGAACATGAACACCTGGAGTCTGTTATTGACCTAGGGTCTGCGCCCCCCAGAGAAAGGTTTTCTAACACAGCAAGCATCCTTAAAACATGAAACAATGGAGCTCCAAACACGGGAGGAACCTGGTCCTCAACAACCTCAACATGTGGCTCATGAGAAGCATCTCTAGCTCTACCTCTGGTTGGTGCTGCTCTAAGGGCATGATCTCTACCTAGTGCTACTCCATGACCATGTACTCTAGCTCGGCCCCTACCTCTACCCCTAGTCGGGGTCTCAACAACTGCTCCCCTCTTCCACTAGAAATAGAAGCTCTTGTCCTTGAGATTTGCCAAAACATCTCGCGATAACTCAGCACTGGCAAAGGTAACCACGCATATAAGAAAGGATGAATAAAAGGAAGTTTCCTAACAATCTTTGTAGCCTCTTGAAGATAAGTACAGACGTCTTAGTTCCAATCCTCAAGAAACTACTAAGACTTGGTTTGTACACACTTTAGACCTATGAACTTGGGCTCTGCTACCATTTTGTCACGACCCAAAAATGGACGTGATGGCACTTGTCTATTCCTACAAAGACAACCCAGCCTCAATCCAATAAATACGAAAGAAAAAACGGAGCTATAATAAAACAGAACAAACAAAGGCGGAAATATTATTCATTCTATACAATACCCTAAAATTTGGTTGTCACGTGTACAAGCCACTAAGAAAAACACTGAATTCAAAAGATAAATACAAGTATCAGTCTTTGTTTCTCAAGTGGAACAAAGCCTTAAAGAAAAGAAAAAGAGGGTCTACTAGATGACAAGAAGCTACCTCTCAGATCCTTTAACGAGCCTCCACTGATAGAAGAAGAAGAAGAAGAAGAAGAAGAAGAAGAAGAAGAAGAAGAAGAAGAAGAAGAAGAAAAAGAAGAGGAAGAAGAGGAGGAGGAGGAAGAAGAAGAAGAGGAGGAGGAGGAAGAAGAGGAAGAAGAAGAAGAAGAGGAGGAGGAGGAGGAGGAAGAAGAAGAAGAAGAAGAAGAAGACGAAAAAGAAGAAAAAGAAGAAGAAGAAGAAGAATAAGAAAAAGATCACGTGAGTCCGAGCTCGAAACCTACACAAGTATACAAGAAAAAGGTGAGTACCAACAACACGGTACCTAGCAAGAAACCTATTAAATAAAGTAACTAGCTAGAAAAGAATACCCCTAACTCTCCAATCAAACCTCCTCAAACTACAACCTGTACATAAATCAGCCCTACATAGCAATTCTAGAATGCATGGTTCACGAGGCCAATATTCACAATTTGATAGCCACAATTCAACAATTAAATGAATCAAATAATTCAAACTCAAAGTCAAGTACTTAAGTTACACATAAAAAGTTCATTAATCTCAGGTATCAAGCAAGTCACGCATAAGCATCAAGGTATAAAGTCACAAAATCAATTCACTAGCCGGAACCATTTCTCATCGGCACAATAACACTTGACGGCAATGACCTCGGCAAAATAACACTCACTGGAAATGACCTCAGCCTAATCATACTTGCCGGTAAAGGCCTACGCATAATAGCACTCGCTGATAAAGACCTCGACATTACAACATTCACCGACAAAGACCTCAGCATCACAACATTAACCTGGCAAAGACCTCAGCATCATAAATCATCACTTGTCTCATCACGGTGTTCACAATCAATGCACACAAGCAATATCACACCACATAGAAGAGACAACAAATTGTACAATTCAAGTCCACATCCATGTTTTCAAGTATTTCATTAATCAATCAATAAAGGCACAATAAGTCAATTTACGTCATCATGATCATCACGTAACCTTTTATTCATTTAGATGTAACAAGTAGACAATTTAACCCTTCACCTCATATGTATTACTCCCAATACACAAGCGAAGAAGGAAGTATATGAATTCAAATATAATACAAGACTTAGGAGGCCAATTGCCTTAATTTAAATAAAACCACTTCAAAAGTTGAGCCTTCCCCTACCAAATGACTTCTAAAGCTAAACAATCCAAAATAAACAAGTATTCACAATCACCTATCGGAAACAACACTTCCCACATCAATTATATAGAGAAATAGTTCAAACAACTCAAAGTCCAATATTAAAATGGAGGTTTGAATCCGAAAAACGATACTTGAAGACATTACTCAAGGCTTTAGGAACTCATTAGGGAAAATTATTTTGAAAATGGGCTTTAAATCAGTTCATAAACTCACTTTTACTTCAAAACTTAAGTTCATGAAGAACCCCCAATTTAACAACCCAAAATCTTGATTTAAACTTATAAATTCAATAATAATAATGGGTAATAGAAAATTTAGAGTTAAAAATCGTAATCGAAAACATTTCCCTCAAAAATCTAGTCCAAATTGCTTTCCTTAAACTCAAAAATGGTGAAATATGGTTGAAACCCTATTTTTTGGAAAACATTCTACCCAGGTCTCATTTGCTCATCGCGATCGCGACCCAAAGTACATGCTATAGCGATGAGTAAGGTCATTTAACTCATCAAAGCTGACCGCGCTTGATCGCAAATCTCATTTTTTAGCCTAAATTTAAAATTCAACTTTTCAAACTCAATCATAAAAGACTTGGGGTCAATAATGGGAGGGGTAAAATGGTAAATTTATGAATCTTTCTAAAAATTACCGATCAGGTCATTACAAAGAGAATCTAGAAAAAAAGTCTAGTGGTGAGGGGAAAGAGGCAGAAAAGTGAGTAGATAATACAGATTGGAGGAAGATTGAGGTGTCTGGCTGCATGACATGGATCAAATGTCATTTGGAAATAGTTAATAAAACAAAACTTTGTAATTTATTGAAGTAATTCATGATTTCTGGAGTACTCCATACATTAATTGCCCTCTACTTTCTATTTCTGCATTATCAAGCACTTGCTTTGTAAATTCATATATAGAGTTAATTCAATCAGGGAGTTAATGAGATTAGTTAGGAACTATTTAGCTATGGATTAATCAGGGAATACTGACAAATTTAGTAGCTAATTTCATATTTTCTAGTATATAAAAGGATGTCATATTTAATCCTCAGCAAATAGCAGGGCTAATAGAAGTATATTTTCTATGTTCATGAGTTATTGTCCAAATTCACATAAAGAAAAACTGATTCTTTTCCAATTTTATTTCTTACAACAACATGATATAACATGTATTTTAGTTAATAAAATTCTATTCACGGATAGCAAACCTGCTAATAGACATTATGGGAGAATATTCTTTATTATCATTGATGAGTCAGGATTTTCAACTCATTTGGGGCTTAATATTCATAGTGTATTGTCCTCTGTAACACCTCAGAACATATCAGACTAGAACAACAGAAAAATAGGTGAACCACGATAGGGTTCACGGACCGTGAACAGAACCACGGTCCATCGACCTGTCCATGGTTCACACCTAGCCCAGTAGTGGTGGACCACGGAGCCCTTCACGGGCCATGGATCCTACATAGACCGTACTAGTGCTCGTGGTGAAGTGACAGAACCCATCAAGCCATGACATCAGACCATAGAGCCCACCAAGGGCTGTGGTTTTGATGACGGGCCATAGGAGGGTCCGTGGAAAAGGCCCCCAGGATCAGTAACTACTGTCCAGTAAACCACGACCCATACGACAGATTGTGGTCCTTGTGACGGGCCATCGTTGCGTCCATGGTCAGGCCCCGTCAGATTTTAACTGGAGTCATTTTGGTCTTTTCCTCTATCTGTTGGACACCTAAACTATGTTATTTAACCCCCTAAACTACGTAGTTTTGGTTAGTTTAAGCCTAGTAACTTAGTGAGAACTTACCCTAAATGATCATTCACCAAAATCATTCAAACTTAGAGCAAAAGAAAAAGAAAGAGGTGCCAGTTTTCCCAAGAACAGACAGCAGATTTCTTTAAAGTTTCAGCCCAAAAATGAAAGGTTTCTCTGTAGATTTCGTCACAAGGTATGTGGGATTTCACTAGTGAGTTCCTTTCATCCTCTAGGTCCCTAGAATTCAGTCAGAATCTGCATTCCCTATATATTGTTTAGACCTAGGGTTTCTTGAACTACAGAGAATTGTTGTGATTTAGCTGCTAGAATATTCCTAATCAGATTTCTATGTTATTGTAACATTGTTGCTTAGTTCCTTGCATAAATTTTAGAACCTTAGTTGTGTAGATTCGTTTAGTTCATGAAATACACTAGCTTGGACAGATAAAAATATATACATGCCTTAGATTTCAAAAGTGTCATTATCAGTATTTAAATGATGCATTTTCAGTAAGCATGCCAGAATGTTGAGCTATCCATTTATATCAGTTATGTAGTATTGTACACATTCAAGTTAGGAGTAGGTTTAACACTGAGTTGGACTAGGATTGGTCACCCTTATGGTGCCAGAACTACATAACCCCGTAGGTTAATAAGTCTCATCTGTGGGCATCAGATTTTAGTGATCACGCCAATTATGCCTCTATACCCCTAGCAAGGTATATTGGGTCCTTTCGATAGGGTGTATACATCGGACTCAACATTTAGCTCATGTGGTTTTATGTCGGTTAATAGTAGTTCCCACAGTCAGACTTTAGTGAATAGACCAGGCTACCAGTTATATTCAGTATTCAATCTCATAATGTAATGTACTTGGTCATTGCATTCACTTTAGTTCATATTCAGTATATTTTAGTATTTTCATTTTGTTCAGATTATATCACTGTTCAGTATGCTTTGTTCAGTTATTTATATTTGTTCAGCTTTATCCTATCTTGGATGCTCAGTACCTCTCAAGTACTGATGCATACTCTACGCTACATCTTTTTGTAATGTAGGTTCAAGTCCTCAGCATTCAGATCACGTGTAGATCGACTCCCAATCCATATTCAGTAGTATCACTTGTGAATCCTCATTCTTCAAGGATGATAGACATGTTCGTTTACATTCGAACTTTCATGTTAGTTTTAATATTTTTCTACAGTTAGCTTGGGGGCATGTCCTAGCATCTCTAGTGAGTTAGAGGATTATTTTAGACATAGTAAGATTCAGCTTTCATTTTTGAGTTATAGTCTAGTGTTATTAACTCTTATCCAGTATCTATATGCAAACTAGTATTGGGTATTCCCCAATATTTCAGTTTTATCTCATGTTTTAAGCTTCCACGCATTTTCTCTTATTTCATAAAATGTTTATATGCTTATGATATGCCAGCTCAGGGTTAGCTTAGGGGCACTCATGATTCTATTCTCGTATTTACGTCAAAGGGCAGCCCCGGGGCATGAGAAACTTAGTATCAGAGCATTAGGTTTAAGAGTCCTAGGATGTCTAAAAAGCCGCACTATGTAGAGTCCCTTTCATGGGTGTGAAGCGCACCATACTTATGAGAGGGAGGCTAGAAAGTGCTTTAGGAAAAACATCACTTTCTTGTTATTCTTATCGTGTGTGGGTATGATATCCTTCCTAACTCAATGTTATGTGTTTCAGATCAGGTCTCCTCGTAAAGCATACAAAAGGAATGCTAATACCGGCAACACTAACGCAGTTCCTCCAGTCCCAGACCAAGAGGTTTTGAATGCAGAGTTTCAAAATGTCATTTAGCCTTTGGCTCAGATTGTAGCCAACCAGAATAATCAGCAGGTTCCAGTTCCTACAAATGCTAGTGATTGATCAGTGGCAGCTATGGTCCGAGATTTTGTTAGGATGAATCCGCCTGAGTTTCTAGGGTTGCAAGTTGGTGAAGACCCCCAGAACTTCATAGATAAGGTCAAGAAAATCTTTAGAGTAATGCAACTGACTGTAATTGAGAGGGTAGAGTTGGCGTCCTACCAACTTAAGAATGTGACTCATATATGGTTTACACAGTGAAAGGAAAACAGGAATGAGCATACAACTCATGTGACTTGGGAGTGTTTTACCCGAACTTTTCTAGACAGGTTCTTTCCAAGAGAGTTGAGGGAGGCTAAGGCTCAGGAATTTATGAATTTGAGACAAGGTTTTATGTCGGTCCAAGAATACAGACTTAAATTCACCCAGCTCTCCAGGTATGCTCCATATATGGTAGCCGATCCCAGGGAACAAATGAATAAGTTTCTATTAGAGATATCTGACCTGTAAATGCTATGTTGTTGGAGGATATGACTATCTCTATGCTCATGACCCAAGCTCAGCAGGTTGAGGGAGATAAGCTTAGGGAGCAGGCTAAGGACAACAAGAAGGCTAGAACAGGAAACTATGAGTACTCTCAGCTGAAACTGGGAGGTGGAAATCGCTCACAGTTTCAGCAGAAATCTTCAGCTCTAGCACCTTCATCAACTAGTGCTCCATCCCCCAGGTTTCGACTGGATCAGAAAGGTAGGGCATCAAGCTCTAAGTCTTAGGGGAGTGTTTCAGGTAACAGGACCTACCCAAGTGAAAAGAACCATTCGGGCGAGTGCTTGCAGGAAAGGAAGGATGTTTTGGGTGAGGTCAGTCCGATCACAGGCTGAGAGATTGCCCTTCTTCTAAACAGGGACAAGGAGGTAACAATAGTAAGGATCAGTCTACAACTCGAACAGCACCAGTAGGTCACCCAACTCAGTAGGGTTCTTCATCTGGTACAGGTGGCCATCAGTGCCAGAATAGATTGTACGCTCTCCAGGCTCGCTAAGATCAGGAAGATTCTCCTAATGTTGTCACTGGTACGTTACGAGTCTTTCACTTAGATGTTTATACTTTGTTAAACCCAAGGGCTACTCTTTCTTTTGTAACTCCATATATAGCAGTGAACTTTAGTGTCAGTCCAAAAACTCTCTCATAACCCTTCTCAGTCTCTACCCGAGTTGGTGACCCAGTTATAGCTAGACGGGTATATAGAAATTACCCAGTCACAACCTCTCAGAAAGTCACCTTAGCAGATCTTGTAGAGTTAGAAATAGTAGACTTTGATATCATTCTAGGCATGGATTGGTTGCATTCGTGTTATGCCTCAGTCGATTGTAGAACTAGGATCGTTTATTTTCAGTTTCTAAGAGAACCAATCTTAGAATGGAAGAGTAGTAGCTCAGTGCCTATAGGTCAATTCATTTCCTACCTTAAGGCCAGAAAGATGATCTCTAAAGGGTATCTCTATCATCCAGTTCGGGTGAAGGATTCAAGATCTAAAACCCCAACTCTTGAGTCAGTCCCAATAGTAAATGAGTTCCAAGAAGTGTTTCCACAAGATCTTCCCGGAGTTCCTCCCAAAAGGGAAATTGACTTTGGAATTGATCTCCTTCCAAATACCAAGCCTATTCATATTCTTCCTTACAGAATGGCTATAAATAATATTAAGGAATTGAAAGAGCAATTGAAAGCCTTCTAGATAAGGAATTCATCAGACCTAGTATTTCCCCATGGGGTGCTCTAGTGTTGTTCGTGAAAAAGAAAGATGGTTCTCTCAGGATGTGCATTGACTATCGTAGTTGAACAAAGTCACAATCAAGAACAAGTACCATATCCCCAGGATTGATGAATTATTTTACCAACTTCAGGGTCCTAGTATTTTTTCAAAAATAGACCTTATATCCAATTATCATCATCTCAGAGTTAGAGATAGTGACATCCTGAAAACACCCTTCAGAACTCGGTATGGTCATTATGAATTTGTAGTTCTGTCATTTGGACTAACCAATGCTCTGGCATCTTTCATGGATCTAATGAACAAGGTGTTCAAGTAGTATTTGGACTCGTTCTTTAGTGTTTTTATTGATGATATCCTCATTTAGTCTAGGAATGAGGAAGAACATGCCACTCATTTGAGGGTTGTCCTGCAAACTCTCAAAGATCCCCAGTTATTCATTAAGTTTAGCAAATGTGAGTTTTGGTTGCAATCAATTTCTTTCCTTGGGCATATAGTGTCTAGCGAAGGGATTTGAGTGAATTCTCAAAAAATAGAGGCAGTGAAGCAATGGTCCATACCCACCTCTCCTACAGATATCAGAAGTTTCATTAGTTAAGCCAATTATTATAGAAGGTTCATCGAAGGATTCTCATCCACTGCTTCTCCATTGACTTATTTGACTCAGAAAAAGGTTAAGTTTTAGTGGTCAAATGAGTATGAGAAGATCTTCTTAGAATTAAAAACTAGGTTTACTACAACTCTTGTTTTGACTCTACAAGAGAGTTCAGATGGTAATATGATCTATTGTGATGCATCCTGAGTTGGCCTAGGTTATGTTTTGATGTAGCGAGGTAAGGTTATAGCTTATCCTTCTAGACATCTTAAGGTACATGAGAAGAACTATCTGACTCATGACCTCGAGCTTGCAGCCGTAGTATTTCCCCTAAAGATTTGGAGACATTACTTATATGGTGTTCACATAGATGTGTTTACAGACCATAATAGCTTTCAGTATGTGTTCACCCAGAAAGAATTGAATCTTTTGAATTCCTCAAGGACTATGATATGAATGTTCTTTACCATCCTAGTAAGGCCAATGTAGCGGTCGATGCTCTTAGCAGACTATCTATGGGTAATGTAGCACGTGTTGAGGAAAAAAGGAAGGAATTAGCAAAAGATGTTCACCGGCTTGCTCGCTTAGGAGTTTTCCTTATGAACATATCAGATGATGGTGTGATAGTTTAGTGTGGGTCAAAATCTTCATTGGTAGTGGGGGTTAAGGAAAAACAAAACAGTGATCCTATATTGTTTCAATTGAAAGGTGCAGCTCATCAGTAGAAAGCAGGAGGTATGACTCAGGAGATTAACATTCCTAGATGGAAGTTGGAAGTGATGAACATGGATTTCATTACGGGTTTACGTACTCACAGATAGCATGACTCCATTTGGGTAATAGTAGACAAGGTTACTAAGTCCGCTCACTTTTTGGCTGTTAGGACTACAGATTCAGCTGAGGACTACGCTAAGCTTTACATTAATGAGATAGTCAGGTTGCATAGGGTTGCTTTGTATATCATCTCAGATAGAGGTCTTACGTTTACCTCTCATTTCTGGAAGTCATTTCAGAAAGGTCTTGGTACTTAGGTAAATCTTAACACGGCATTTCATTCATAGATGGATTGTCAAGCAGAGTGTACCATTCAGACTTTAGAGGACATGTTGATAGCTTGTGTGATCGATTTCAAGGGAAGTTGTGATGATCACCTACCTCTCATAGAGTTTGCCTACAATAATAGCTACCATTCCAGTATTTAGATTTCCCCTTATGAGGCATTATATGCGCGTAGGTGCAGATCTCCAGTTGGTTGGTTTGAAGAAGGTGAAGCAGCCTTTATAGGGCCAACTTAGATTCATAATGCTATGGAAAAAGTTCAGCTCATCAGAGATAGACTTAAAACAGCCTAGAGTCACCAGAAGTCTTATGCAGATGTAAGGAGAAGGGACTTGGAGTTCCAAATCGATGAGTGGGTTTTCCTGAAAGTGTCACTTATGAAAGGAGTGATGAGATTTGGCAAGAAAGGGAAGCTCAGTCCTAGATATGTAGGTCCTTATAGAATCTTAAAAAGGGTTGGTAAAGTGGCTTATGAGTTAGAGTTTCCAACAGAACTAGCAGCAGTCCATCCAGTCTTTCACATTTCCTTATTGAAGAAATGTGTGGGTGATCCAACATCTATAGTACCATTAGAAAGTGTGGCTCTGAAGGATAGTCTCACTTATGAAAAAGTGTCGGCTGAAATTATTGATCGTCAGGTTCGAAGGTTGAGAAACAAAGATGTCGCTTTAGTTAAGTTTTTGTAGAGGAGTCAGTCAGTAAAGGGGACTACTTAGGAAGCAGAAGCAGCCATGAATGCCAAGTATCCTCATCTCTTTCGTTCTGATTCCATTCCAGCTTGAGGTAATATTTCCTCTCCAGCCTCTTAGTTTTCTCTTGCGTAAATTCAGTCTTAGTATTGTGTTCTTTCAGTTATACTTGCATTTTCAGCGTAATTGTATGTTCTTGTAACTTAGTTCAGTCATATATCAGTTTCTAGTACTTAGTGGTAGGGATTGCAACTCTATTACTCCATACTCAGCTAGTTTAGACTTTATTCGAGGACGAATGTTCCCAAGGGGGAGACATTGTAACACCTCAGAACTTATCAGACCAGAACAGCAGAAAGAGGCGCCGATTTTCCCAAGAACAATCGGCAGGTTTCTTTTAAGTTTCAGCCCAAAATTGAAGGATTTCTTCGTAGATATCGTCACCAGGTATGTGGGATTTCTCTAGTGGATTCCTTTCATCAACTAGGTCCCTAGAATTCAGTCAGAATCTGAATTCCCTATATATTATTTAGACCTAGGGTTTCTTAAACTATAGAGAATTGTTATGCTTTGGCTGCTAAAATATTCCTAATCAGATATATATGTTGTTGTAACATTGTTTCTTAGTACCTTGCATAAAATTTAGAACCCTAGTTGTGTAGATTCGTTTAGCTCATGAATTACACTAACTAGGACAAAAAAATGAAATACATGCCTCAGATTTTAAATGTGTCACTATCAGTATTTAAATGATGCATTTTCAATTAGCATGTCAAAATGTTGAGCTATCTAGTTTATATAAGTTATGTTGTATTGTACACATTCTAGTTGGGAGTAGGCTTAACACCAAGTTGGACTAAGGTCAGTCACCCTCATAGTCCCAGAACTACGTGCCCTCATAGGTTTAAGAGTCCCCTTTGTGGGCATCAGATTTTAGTGATCACGCCAGTCATGTCTCTATAGCTATGGCAAAGTATATTGGGTCCTCTCAATAGGGCATATACATCGGACTCCACATTTAGCTCATGTGCTTTTATGTCGGTTAATAGTAACTCTCACAGTTAGACTTTATTACATCAACCAGGTTAACAGTTATATTCAGTATTCAGCCTCAGCATGTTATGTACTTAGTCATTGCATTCAGTTTAGTTCATATTTAGTATATCTCAGTATTTCCATTATGTTCAGATTGTATCATTGTTCAGTATGCTTTGTTCAGTTATTTATATTTTTTCAGCTTTATCCTATCTTGCATGCTCAGTCAGTACCTTTCAAGTACTGATGCATACTCTGCGCTACATCTTTTTGTGATGTAGGTTCAGGTCCTCAGCATTCAGATCACGTGTAGATCGGCTCCCGATCCATAGTCAGCATTATCACTTGTGAGTCCTCATTCTTCGAGGATGATAGATATGTTCTTTTACATTCAAATTTTCATGCTAGTTTTAATTTTTTTCTAGATTTAGCTGGGGCCATGTCCCAGCATCTCTAGTTAGTTAGAGGCTTATTTCAGACATAATTAGATTCAGCTTTAGTTTTTGAGTTATTGTACAGTGTTATTAACTCTTATCAAGTATTTATATGCAGACTAGTATTGGGTATTCTCCTCCATTTTAGTTTATCTCAAGTGACATAATTTCGCATAGTATCTCTTATTTCAAAAAATGTTTATATGCTTATGATATGCTAGCTCAGGGTTAGCTTGGGTTCACTTGTGATTCTAGGTCCTATGTTTATGTCAATAGGGTAGCCTCAAGGCATGATATTCTCAATGCCAACTTTATGCTCTAAACTGATGTTAAAATGTTGATTTGCAGCATTGAAGTCAAAAGATCAAGGCAAGGACATTATGGGCAAAAAGGAGCGGAAAAGATAAAAAAGAGCAAAGTTCATGATCGCCAAGACCACTCGACGAACCGTCGAAGGGTCTTTCAGCTCACCAAATGTTTCAGAAAGCCAGCCTTGGGAAAAATCCAACAGAGCGATGAAAGGTGAAACTCGGCAAAGCGCTGAATGGATCGGCGGTTGAAAATCTGATCGCCTAAGGTTATTGTGAGGAAGTGATAAAGGGGCAGGCAGAAATGGTGATGGCAAAGGATACTCGGTGCATCGCCGAGTTGGTTGGCGATGGATGACTTACTCTGTCGATCTGTCGTGAAGCTGAAAATTTGGAAGAGTATAAATGCAGTTTTAAAAAGTTGTTTGGGGAGTTCTTCCAGTTCCGAAAGTTCCTACACATTCTAACTCTGAGTTTTTTATTCAAACATTGTTCTTAGTAGTTTTTGAGTAGAATTTTATGTTTGGTTTTGATTTTGACTTGATTCGAATCATTATGAAGACTTGATAATTGTTACCCAAACTAGTAGAAAACATTGTTGGTAATATTTTATTGCTTTTTATGATGTGTGGCTAAAACCCCCCATTCTTTGTGGTGTGATTATGTGATTAAATGTTCTAATTAGCTTATGGGTGTTAGTATTTACTGATTTCAATGTTGATTTAAAGTGGGTTTGATTGATAGTTGTGTTTAATTCATGAAATGTAGTAGCAAATGCAATTCTAGTTTAGCATTTTATACTTGCTTGAGAAAGAGTTTTTAGAATTAAAATTATCAATTGATGATTGTAGTAATTGGGTTATTGTTAGTTTATGATATGTCAAACTTACACTTCAAATAAGAAGTGTAAACGGTTGAAGTCAATTTACAGAACTCAACTAGAGTTGAGGTCGATTCCACAAAAAATTTATTTACAGATAAGGTTTCACTATCGCATTTATTCGAATGTTGTTATTATCTCGAACTCAAGCTTTAACTCCAATTTGTTGATTTAATTTAATTTTTTCCTAATTGGTATTTTTCTCTCGAACAAATACCTGATACAGGTTCATCTAATATGTGCACTTACTATACTAAAATGATATTGAAAGCTAAAAACTACAGGTTGTACATACAGACTGCCTTTTACTCATTTTACGGAATCACAACTAGAATATCGTCATAGATCCCACTACCCCAGTTGTGGTATTTAGCCACTCATGCTTTCACATAAACAATAAGTAATTAGGGATGAAAACATATTGAGAAAGACTTACAAAAATAATTAGCAAACCAACAACCACTTTGAAAATCTGATAGTCTGAATCCAAATTTCCAATTGATAATAATAATCAAAAATCCAAATATTGAAAGCTAAAAGTAATACTGTGTTCTTGGTCGTAAAACGTAAGATGATCAATAATAATACAAAAATGACCTAAAGTAGTTCAAAATAGAATGTTTAAAATGAGTCCTAGTCGAACTAGGACTGAAATGTCGGATGGCTCTATGGCCACTTCTACGGTTCGTATAGGGCTTCACGGGCCATGAAGCCCTCTGTGATCTTCCCTTTAACTTTCCCAAAGGTTAGGTCTTCAAAGCCTTCACTCGAAAATGCACCAGGGGAGCTACCACGGTCCATATTGAGGACCATGGCCCGTGAAGTTGCCCATGGTCTTCACTTGGGTTTCAACCTTCTTTAAACTCTCCCTTGATGTCACACTGGTTTAGCTTCACGTCAGGTACCACGGTCCGTGGTAAGGACTACGGCCAGTAGACCCTCTGTGGTGTTCACTTGGTTATTCCTGCTATTTATCTTCTCATGGCCCAACACTACCTTACTTCCACGAGCTCTACTACGTACTGTAATGAAGTTCACTGTCTGTGAAATTGGCCATGAACTTCACTTGATCGACATCAATTCTTCTTCTTTTTTCGCTTTTCTATACAACCGAGATTCTGCCTACACATTTAACAAACCCATCAAATAATACAAAATTTCACTTAATTCCAATATTAGTTCATAGTTATTAAGCATCGAATGAGCCACTATTTCGCGACACATCAATTTAGCTTAAGAAAGTGAATCTAAATTCGATCCTGCCAATCTAGCTCAAGAGAGTAGGTTAATTAAGGTATTGGGTTGTTCATAGTGTTATGCTTATCAAGGCTCGAGAGAACTCGCTTAATTCATGATAGTTGATCGAGAGATTGCTATTACATCTAAAGCCTAGCCTACTCACTAAGATTCAGTGTGTTTTAGTAGATCTTAATCACCCATATAGAGAAATAAACATTTAATCGATCACATCCCCAAGGATCTCTCTCTACTTGATTACCACCCTGTTTTGTAGTTGTTAATTTCTCACTCTAAACCCCTCATATGACATTAGTTGTCAACCCCTAAAATTTACTTTAAAGTATTCCGATAATGTTTACTTCTACAAATGACTAGAACACACCGTTTAGTTCGTAATTGAATTCTCTTCCGTATCACTCCCTGTGGGATCGACCCCAACTTTTTATTGGGTTTATACTTGATTGCGACCTCCTACACTTAGAATTAGATAAAGTGTAGTTGAGCGTTATCAAAAAATGGTGTCACTGCTAGGGATTGGTGTTTAGAATTCTCTTAGTGAAGTTTAGTGTGATCTAATTGTGTTGTAGTTGAATTAACTTACTTTTGTTTATCATTGGCTACCTTGGAACAAGTGGCGATATGAGTGTCAACGGGAGCAATGCTAGCCAGCTTGGACACAATGATGACATCGGTAACTTGAACGATGTGAATGAAGTTTATTTGGGTATTGTGGGTGCTATCTGGTTGCCTCTGGTCGTGGGAAATGTGATTTTTCACGTGACTAGCACTATATTGTAGTTGTTGCAAATGAAGGGTTTGTTTGAAGGTCTAGCTCATGAGGATCCCCATGACCACATCTAGAATTTTGTGGACGTTTGTGGTCAATTTTCTTTCAAGAACATCTCCCAAGAGTCAGTCCGAATTCGATTGTTCATTTTTTCTCTAATGGGAGAGGCAAATAAGTGGTTAGCTGACCTACCTAGGGACTCAATTACTTCTTGGGATGAGCTCACTGAGGCATTCTACATAAGGTTTTTCCCTCTCTCAGGATGATGGCATTGAGAGATAATATTCAGGGCTTCAAAAGATTGGATAGTGAACCAAATTACGAAACGTGGTTACAGTTCAAGAAGTTGTTGCTCCAATGTCCAACTCATGGACTCCCGAACAACGTGTTGTTACAACATTTTTATTGGAGTCTAGATTCAGTCAACAAAGGTATGGCTGATCAACTTGTCCAAGGAGGAATTATGCAACAACCTTCTGAAATAGCCTTTACTCTCCTTGTTGGAATGACGAAAATCAACTATGCTTGGTACACTAGGAAGATCAAGTGTCTCCTTTGACTTTTAGGGTCACAAAAGAACAAATAGAAAAAGACCAAGAGTAGGATGAAAATATGGCTAAGATGATGACCCAAATGGATATATTGTCAAAGCATGTCATGGGTAGTGGTTCTAAAGCTGTGAATGTGGTTGGAGTTACTGAAGTGAATCCCGATGACGCATAGTTTGAGGCCTTGTACAATGAGGAAGTACATTTTCTAGAAAATCGAGGGGGTTTCGGTCCAAACTATCAAAGTCCAGGCAGGAACGAAGGTTGAAATAGAGAGTGTGATAAAGGTTGGAAAGACCGTGATAGGGAATGGTGTGACCGTAGAACTAATTTGAAGGAGCAAAATGTCGACAAGGATCGCTATGTGCCCACGCATGAGTGTCAAAAGCCAAAAGAGCAACAGGCTGATCCTAAAAATTTCCGTACAGAGGATATGTTTGCACGTATTCTCAACAAAGTGGAAGGGTTAGATAAAGTGCACAAAGAAATAAAAGACGACGTCTCATCTCTGAACCAGATGGTTACTTCTTATTTGGTGTCCATTAAGCAGCTAGAAATGCAGATGGGACAAATCTCATCCCATTTAAACCTGAGGCAAAAAGGGGGTCTACCAAGTGATCGCTTGGTTAACACAAAGAATGATTCTTGAATAAGTATCCTCGTCATACCACGATGTTAAATAAGGTTCTTTTTGGGAGGTAACCCAAGCGTTTATGTTTTTAATACTGTTGTTTGAATAACGGGTGTTGAATGTGTAGGTTGAAAATTTGAAATTTTGGGGATGGAGAAATTAGGCGAGCCTAGGCACCAATAAGTGACTCGCCAAACAAGTCAGCAAACTCGATTTCGGTCACCTTTTGGACCAACTAAATACGTGTAGGTTCTGTAAACTTCAGAGGACAAAAGACCATTCGGCGTCAGTGACATAAGTAAGCGCCGCCGACTGGTCGCTAACTGAAGGGTCATGAATGGCTGAACCATTTTTAAATTCAAAAACGTCTCTCAGTACATACTTTCTGACCTTTGCACTTTCACATCCACATTTTACATTTTCGTACTTTCTTTTCTTGAACTTTTGCATGGGGATCAATTGATTGGGGGAGTTTGCACTCTTACTTGTAGATTTTCTAGCCTAGCGTTCAGTTATCTACTTTTGAGTTTGGTTATCTGAACCCTGCCTTTAAATATTTGTGTTGTCGAATGCATGATCGTTGTCCTGTTAATCTAGTTGCGTAATATTGGTAGTTTGAATGTTCGTGTTAGCATGTGCCTTTTTTTGTACTTTTTTTTGTGTATTTTGGCTTAAAATTATTAAATTGTGCATGATAATTGATTTAAATTGTAGGTGTGTGTTGATTAGTTGTTGGGTCTAGTGTGGGTGAATTCTGAGTAACCACAATTGTACCGATCATCTGATTTTGCCTAATAATAAAGCGGGTCACGTCATTCTTAAGGGGAAAGGTTGTTTATCGGTCAATTTTTGACAAATTGGGGGAAGTTTGATGAAGTCATTAATGCTATGGGTCTTGGTTTAATTGCGTAAAATAGGTGTCTAATTTTGTTCTCGTGGGCTGTAGGCTAGAAGTTGGAGGTCGAGGTCAAAATTTGGCACGCAGGACCTTTCGACGAGCTTAGTCGAGCTCGCCAAATGGTTTGGTGGTTCACCCAATAACCCCATGATCGCCTTTTAAAATTTGGCAATTTGCTTGAGCTGGCTGAGTGAACTCGGCGACTCGCCGAATGTCCCTTAGATCGCCTTTCTAATCCCTAATTTTTGAAAACTATTTTGTAACAATCGGCAAACTACTTTTAGGTTGCCGAATGGTGTCAGCGATTAACCAAAATGCCCTGAACATCGCTGGCCTGTGTTGATTATAGAGAATTTTTAGTCTAGAACATTCGGCGAGCCCGACTTGTCTCGTCGAATAGGTTCAATGACTCATTGAATAGGTCGGCAATCTTTCCTGCATATTTTTCAAAGTTAATGATTTTTTGAACTACCTATAACATGTTGGTCTATTTAATGTTGTTTTGAAGGTATGGCTAGACCTAAAGTTACAGGTAGAAATCAACCACCCAAAAAGCGGGTCTGAGGGATAGAAATTAGCAAGGGTGTTGCACCCTCCCGGACTACACAGGCCAAGCTTCCTCCAACTGGGGAGGAAAGGAAAGGGCAAGGGAGGTCATGGAGCCAACACAAGTGGAGGAGAGCTCTAACAACATGGGCATCTGTGCCATCCACCTCACTACTTCAGAAAGTGAAGGCAACTCAGGTGATAGATCACCTGCCTCAGCATTTGAGCCGGAGGATGATAAGACCCTCCAAAATAGGAGAGCAGAGCTACGCTCCAAATCATTACATGATCCATCTCGGATCCCGGTGCCTTCTATGCCTCCTCCACCTCTAGCTCAGATAGTAGAGTAGGTACCTCCGGTACTCCCTCCTCGATCAGTGAACAAATTGAAAGTTGGCGGGTAGAGGACTATTTTGGAGGAAAAATGATAGTATACAGATGGTATAGTAGACAAATACCCTACGGTGTGGAACGTTATCTAGTTCTACAAGTTTGAGATTTTCACCAAGCCTCGAGGCTCATATATTCCTACTTTGGTCCTGGAATTTTATGCAAAATACAGGAAGCTGGTGCCTAAGGGGAAGAAGAAGGCCAGCTCGTTCACACCAGTGGATCATGTTATAGTGAGGGGTGTGAAGGTTAAATACAGCAGCACCGATATCAAAGAGGTGCTAGGATGTACGATGAATGTGATCCACCACCTAGTGAATCGGATACAGAAGATGACCTTGGATGACCTAAAGGGTTGGTTGGCTCCGCTAATCTCCGATATCACTCCACCTTAGATAGAGGCAAGTGTCCCAATCGAAAACAAGGATCAGAACTTGGCCACTCCAACAACATCCCTAATGTCGTCACAGAACAAGTCGATACTCCAGCACCCGAAGGCTGCACTGTTGGTTTGTATCGTTGAAGGAGATAGACTAAATCTCGATCTGATCATTGAGCAGGAGATGGCCATGAGGGCCAAGCAGAGCCAGACCACTCTCCCCTTTCCAGTCTTGATTACAGAGTTGTCCAGGCATGCCTGAGTGCCTCTAATTGAGAAGATGGATGTGGAAGTTACTCCCACTTCTTCTACTGACATTCGAAGGATAGAGGCAGATTACACTCGAGATGAGGCCTAGAGGAGGAGAGTTGCACCAGTGGGTGCTTCCCCGGTGGTTGATGTAGAGATGTTGTCGATAGAGGATGTCCTTCCTACTTAGGTCAGTGAGCCTACAGGTACCCCTAGTATCTCCAATTATGTTTCATCTAGTTCTAATGTTGCTCCTCCCCCGACTACTGTTGGTTCTTCTTCCTCCCGACCCCCGTTGACCCAGACCATGTTATATAAGATGGGCCACCTGGCCCAGTCTGCTGATGTTTGTGCCTCTCAGGTAAAGGATGTTGTACCTGGGCTGATTGAAAAGGCGATTGATGTTACCTTAGCCCCTATCAGGGTTGAATTGAGAGAGCACAACGAGATGATCGATGCACATGGATTGGCCTTAGATGCCCTCACTATGCAAGTAGAGGCTTGTGAGTAGGGCAATGGAGTGTATGAGGATGTAACGGCCTTGAAGATCGAAATTATTAGGTTGAGGCGCAATGTGAATGAGCTAAAATCCATAGATCTATCGATGTTATTTGGCACAAGTGACCTCCCTGAGGTTTCGAGCACAGATATCTCGATCTGTTCTGAGATCCCTCCAGCTACTACGACTAGATATGTTTCTAGGATTGATGAGGTTTCTGTGTCAGAGGCCGAGATAGATAAGGAGGAGCTTGGTGTTCGAGATGTAGTTGTTTATGATGACTTAGAGGACCTCGAGCGGGCGATGGTACAGACAGTTATGGAGACATCATTGAGAGACACATCTATAGTGGATCTAGTGGAGCAAAAGATGATGTAGAGACGGGCACATATGCCCAAACTGAGGGAGTCACCGACATGCAGAGTTCACCTCAAGCTTGTCTTGACATGGGATTTTGACTCTTTTTTAGTTTTCTTTTAAGACATTTTACTTATTTTGCATTTGAGGACAATTGCTAGTTTAGTTAGAGGGGTGAGGTACTTTTATACCTACCTCTTTTGGGCTATTTTTTGTATTTTTTTGTTGTTTTTATGTGAATTTTGGATCTTGTTGATATATATTGGTTTTTGATCCATTAGTTTTAATGTTAATGTTCGTTTTGACCCGAATTAAAAATTTTGTCACCTCTGGATGTTTGTGATTGTGGCTATTCTCTTTCAAATTCGAGTGTTAGTTGTGATCAATACTGATGACTTGAATAGTGCTCTTAATTAAATAATATCTGTATGCAATTCTGATGAGGTAAATTTGAGTTGCATAAGTCATATGTGAACTCTTAGAATCTCATTGTGATTTGGCCAGGTGTTGAAAATGAATCCTGTGATGATCATTGCATGCTAGCTAAAAGTACAGAGTCTTGTTTGATGATTGTGTTGAATGTCATATGTGGTGTGGTTGTCTTGGAATGTATGCTTGATAATACCTAGTACTTGCCTCGTTTGTCTAATAGACTAGTGTAGGCGAATGATAGAGATGATCTTAGGCACCATTTATGGAGAGTGAACCAAAATTGACATTATACCTCTTTGTGACCACCTTATGAGAGTGTGAACCTTGCTTTGCACCATTTGAGTCTATCTTTTTCTTTGGATGAAACTTGAACACATTTCACCTCTTTCTTTCCTACCTAAAATCTTCATGGAGCATTGGTTATTTTGAATAGCCAATTTAGGCCAAAAGCCTAAGTTGGGGTGTGGTGAAAAAGTAGAAAAATCAAGAATTTTAAGAAATCCGCCCTTGAAAGATCATGTTGAAAAAGAAAAAAAATATGGAGCCCCCTATATAAAAAAACAAGAGAGAAAAGAAAAGTGAAAGAAGAAAAGGATTGAAAAAGAAAAGAAGGGTTGAAATAAAGGTTGTACAATGAGCAAACGAAATGGGGTATCCAATGAGTCATGCTTAAAAGGACATAGGGTGGATTGTGAAAATTGAAAAAATGAAAGAAAAGGAGAAAGAGTGAAATGCAGGCCATGCTTCATGAAGGTAGAAGTCACTAAGCCAAAATGATCATACCTTTACCCCCAGCCCCGTTACAAGCCTTGAAAGACCTTCGTGATCTTGATTGAGCTTAATGTCATGCTGATTTGAAAATATGGACAAGCCTATCGGGAAATATCATGCATGTGTTCATCTTTGTGAGTGTGAGTTGTTTGTGATTCCAAAATTGAAATGTTGTTAAAATTTTGTGTGAGCATGGAATCATTTTTTTATGTGAGGGCATTCGAATAATACTCTTATTGAGCTTGAATTTGCATCTGAAGATAGCAGTGTAAACTTGAGCTCTATTTGATGATGGTTAGTCACAGTTTGAAACTTATAGTGCACAATTGAACATTGCATGGGTAGTTGAACCTCATGTACATTCATGTTGAGTCTTGAGTAGCACTATTTGTAGACATCTCTGTTGAACTGATTGATCTTGAGTTTTACAAAAGGACAAGCAAAAGTTTAAGTTGAGGTGTTGATGAGTCAGAGTTTTTGATTCATGTAGGGATTAATAATCATAGTTTTATTGTCCTCAATGCCTACTTTATTCTCAAAAATGATTTTAAAATGTTGATTTGCAGCAATGAAGGCAAAAGAGCAAGGTATGGCCATTACCGGGTAAAAAGGAGCGGAAAAGCTGAAGAAGAGCAAAGTTGATAATCGCCAAGACCACTCAGTGAACTGCCGAATGGACCTTTAGCTCGTCAAATGTTCCAGAAGGCCATCCTTAGGAAAAAACAAACTCGGCGAAGAAAGGTGAAACTCGACGAAGCACCGAATGGATAGGCAATGGCAAGTCTAATCGCCTAAAGTTACAGTGAGGAAGTGATAAAGAGGCAGGCAAAAACGGTGATGAAAAAGCATGCTCGCCACATTGTCGAGTTGGTCAGAGATAGACGACTTACTCTGTCGATCTATCCTGAAGCTGAAAATCAAGAAGAGTATAAATGCGATTTTTAAAAATTGTTTGGGGAGTGCTTCTAGTTCCTACACATTCTAACTCCCAATTTTTTTATCCAAACACAGTTCTTAGTAGTTTTTGAGTAGAATTTTGAGTTGGGTTTTGATTTTGACTTTATTCGAAGCATTGTGAAGACTTGATAATTGTTAACCAGTTGATGGAGAACATAGTTGGTAATATTTTATTGCTTTTAATGATGTGTGGCTAAAACTCTCATTCTTGGGGGTGTGATTATGTGATTAAATGTTCTAATTATCTTATGGGTGTTAGTATTTACTTATTTCAATGTTGATTTGAAGTGGGTTTGATTGATAGTTGTGTTTTAATTCATTAATTGTAGTTGCAAATGCAGTTCTAGTTTAGCATTTTATGCTTTATTGGGAAAGAGGATTCAGAATTAAAACTATCAATTGATGATTGTAGTGATTAGGTTATTGTTGGTTCAGCTTGATAAAGTGAATCTAAATTCGATCCTACCAATCTAGCTCGAGAGAGTAGGTTAATTAAGGTATTGGGTTGTTCAAAGTGTTATTCTTGTCGAGGCTCGATAGAACTCGCTCGATTCGTGGTGGTTGATCGAGAGATGGCTATTACATCTAAAGTCTAGCCTACTCACTAAGATTTAGCGTGTCTTAGTAGATCTTAATCACCCATATAGCGAAATTGCATTTAATCGATCACATCCCCAAGGATCCCTCTTTACTTGATTACTACCCTGTTTTGTAGATATTAATAGCTCATTTTAAACCCCGCATTTGACATTAATTATCAACCCTTGAAATTTACTTTGAAGTATTCCGATAATGTTTACTTCTACTAATGATTAGAACACATTGTTTACTTCGTAATTGAATTCTCTTCTGTATCACTCCCTGTGGGATCGACTACAACTCTTCATTGGGTTTATACTTGATTGTGACCACCTACACTTACAATTGGATGAAGTGTAGTTGAGCGTTATCAATCATCAGAAAATGTTGCTTAGCGGCAAACTTGAAATAAGGTAAAGTTTGGTATTAGCAAAAATGCTAAATCAATTATGTAGTGGCTTCTTTAGTGATGGTAACTGGATCATGTTTAAGTGATATGCTTAATTTGGTATTCAATTTTGTGCTCATCGAGCTTTATGGGTACTGCTTTTCCTAGAATCAATATTCAAGGTGGCTAAAATGAGATTTGCTCAACCATTAAAGTCACTGATAATATTGAAGTCGCGATTATTTTCACATTGCTTCAGATAAGCCATCGAAGTTGGATAACCACCATTCCATCGGTAAAATTTGCCTTTTATCTTCTTTATCTCAAAAAAATAATTAGTATTATTTTATACTTTAATCTTCAAGGATTGGTATGTTTATATGTAAAGTCACATATGTAAAACAATTGAAGAATTTTTTTTATGGAGAATCCATTGAAATCAACAAGTTCAAACAATAAAACAAGACCTATGAAACATAAAATGTTGGATCATACTGAAGTAGAAAGAAAATTGTAAATGAAAATGACTAGGTTGGGAAGATAGCTAGCTAGCCTATATATACTCGTAGGAGTATATTATGTGTCTAACCTAGTAACATACCTCATCCAAACAAAAACATAGAGAAAAAATCAAGAACAAAAACAAGAATAATAACACTTCTTAATTGGGACAATTATGATTGTTAGAAGATGTTGATTATCCGGCTTGAGCAAGGTGTAGTTTTTTAATAGCTTTGCCCTTGGTTTTGAGATACATCTCAGAACCATCTGGCTTTTCATCATCATCCTTCTTGATCTTCTTATTCTTTCCATTTTCTGACCTCATTTTTAAATTCCATTCTAGTTGGTTAGCCAGTATATGTGGTTGTTCCTTCTCATATTCTTCAACAACATGTTCATCCCATGACTTTTTCCTCTTATTCCCACCATCTATTTTGTTACTATGAACCCACTTTTGAGTAGCTCTAGTCATGATGGATTCCACAAATGCATTTGAAACTCCCGGAGAGTCAAATATTTGTGCATTGAGATGATTAGCATTTTTGGTGTTTGAAGATTCTTCTGTCTTCACATCCCTTTGGGTGACAGTTTGTTCAAGAATGAATGCATAAACTTGTTGTCAAATTTATATATATACACACTTTTTCTATAGGCTAGGATTGATGCAAGTATAGGTTTAGTGGATATGACGAATCTTTTGAAATTGTAAGTATATTGTGGAATTGTTTATTAGGTAAGTAAGAAATTAAATGGTTTTTTTTTATTTTAACTTTCAAGTGCAAAATTTCTAATTGGAGATGAAAAAAGAAAATATTTTTTGGAATCTGAATAGATTAGTTGGTTTGTTACATAATTTTTTTTTAAAAAAATATATATATATTGGAGAGTAAGATAAAAATATTTCATACATGTGACTTAGTTTGATTTGATACATAATTTATGAAAGTAAATGAGACTTTTAAATCTTGTCATCTTAAATCAATTTATATATAAAAAAATCTTTAAACCAGTAACTAGTTATAATTGATAGTATTACCTTAAACAAATGAAAAATAAAAGTAAAAACCATTAATGAAACAGATCTAAAAAAGATAGTAGTTTTGATAATAGATGAAAAATTAACAGGGAATATTATATTATGGTTTTTTGGCAAAGCAAACAGCAATTCAACGATTCATTCAAAAAAAAAGTATGACAATTGATATTCTAATAAAAATTAACCTGTTGTTGTGTTGGTGTTGGTGGAAGCTGATGATTGCTGACATCCAACTTATGATGGACATTCTTATGGCAATGAAAAAATTGACATTGAAAAAATTATATGTTACTGATGGGACCGCCAGGAGCAAAAGCCTGACAGCTATTGGCAACATTAACACTTGCTAAAAGACAACGGTTGCACTCACCATAAGGGATTAAACCTTTCACCATATAAAATCAAACCAACGGAATATAACTATCAAAAAATAAAAATCAAACCAGGGGAATATAACTATATGGAAAAATATATATTAGAAAATAAAATGAAATTGGAAAGATCTTTGTTAGAAGTTTGAAGGGAAATCAGTACAATGGGTAGCTTTTTAATTTTGCCCTTGTGGAGGTTTTTTTATTAAAAAAAAATTATTGTATTTCATTTTTCCGTTGTACAATTTTAAAAAATAATAATAATTTCACTAATCTGATAGAAAATAAGGAGGTTGGATTGCAAACCATAAAAAATCAGGATTAAAAATAAGTTAGAAGAGAAGACATGTTAGGATGTAAAATGCAATTGACTCATTTGTTTGGAATATACTGATTTTCAAACTTTTTTCAAAATTAATTAAGTATCCATAATATGACCTCATAATATGAATTATTACGTCATTGAATATTAGTTAATTAGAAAAAAAAATCGTTGGTTTTATAAGAACTATTATTATAATTTGTATCTCAAATTTGAAAAACAATTTTGAACATTTTTTCGACCAGTTAGTATCTTGAATAATGGGCATGTCTAGGTATGCTTAACCTTATCACAACTACGATAAATTTTATTTGAGAGAAAAAAGTAGACTGACAAATTTTTGGAAGTGTCAAATAAGAGGTTGGATTGAATTTAAGTGCGTTAAAATGGAAGAAGTGATATTTTAGTGACTTAACAATTATTTATATTAAAATGAGCTAAAAATTAAATCATAACTTAACCCGCTCAATTTTTTATTAGTTTTAAATTACCTGTTTGTTTTCATATAATTTTTTTAAGAATCTAATAAAATATTTCTCCTTATATTAGATATGTATATAACTTATCATGAAATTAAAAAAATAAATAGAAGTATTTAGATAAAGTTTATTCATGAATAATTTTGAGTTGTGTATCGGCAAGTCAAAATGATCTAATTTAATAATACGTGTATATCAATAATTCGCTCAAATCTAAATAGAATGGGCGGATTATGATTTTATGGATTTATTTTACCACCTCTATACATAATACATGTATGATCATTATGACAATCACAAGGGCTTTCCCATTCCGTCATTAAATGTTATTTACCTATGTCAATTATATAACTACGAGTGTACAAATATAAGTGTGTATGGATGAGTTCAATTGAATAGTTTTAACTTAAGCTTTATAAAACTATTTAGCAATACCTCAAAATCCTCATAAACCATGTATGCCAACATGGTTAAAGGATCATACTTTTTAGATGAATCCTTATTGGTTAGTAGATCCACTTAGTTGAGGTGTCTTATAGCCCGACAAGGTGTAGGACTGTTCTGATAGCGTAGGCGACACGTTGTATCGCCATGTAGCTCATAGTGATGGTTGTCCGTTAGAGAATTTCCCAATAGAGTTAAAATGTATTTTTAATATATCATTTATTATGTTGAGTTCAGAGATGAGTAAGTATTCTTGTAAAGCTTTAAATTATTTTAAATCCTTTAATTCTTTACATTCAGCTTGAGTATATTTTATCTATTATACTCCTTTCATTTAGTTATTTCGCCTCGACTATATTACATACTCATGCATTCAATGTACTAATGTCATTCGACCTACATCTTTTGTGATGCAGATACAAGTGTTCATGATCATCAACATGTATTTCGTTAAGATCACTTTGTGCTTCAGATAGCTTTGGTGAGTCTCCTTGCTTTCCCGAGGATTTCACATTTATTTTCCTTTAACTGTTGAGTTGTCGTAGGTCTTGTCCCGACATCTATCATTTTATTAGAGGCTTCATAGATAATTAGAGTTGAGAAGTCTCAATATTTCCCTTTTATTTTAAGATGTTGTCAGATATTTTACCCATTTTTTTATTTATAACATTGAGTACTTTCTATAATGACCCTCCTGGTCATTTCTATATCTTGCCTTCTGTGTCTCTCTTAAAGCGTTCATGTAGCGACCCTAAGTCATTTCTGACTTGCTGGGACTGACAGTTTGGTCACCTGGTCGTTCATTTGGTTATGGTGCGAGTTTTAGTGTTTTAGAGCTTATGAACCTTGAACGATCATTTTCGATCAATAGTTCAAGAAGACGACCTCATAATAGAATTATGACGGTTCCATCAGCTCCAGAATGGCCAAATTAGGCTGGTAGCATAGTTGGCATGAGTATCGAGGCCTTCGATGTAAGTTTGGATCATTAGGGGTTTTAGCCTTTGAATTTGGCCTAAGGTTGACTTTGGTCAACATTCTTGGAAAATGCGCTCGGATGAAAATTTCGTCAACGCGGTTAGCTTTGAAATGTTAATTTTGGTCTAGAACGACCTTTCGTTTGCTTCCCGAGGCTTCCAGTCTAATCTCGAGGTCCGTTGTGGAATTAGGTAAAAATGGCATTTGGGTGTGGGACAAACTTTTTATCAAGATGACCTCTGATGGAAATTTTGACTATGCCATTGAGTCCAGAATGTCGATTTTAGTAGGGTAGCGTATCTATTTTATTTTTATCGGGTTCTGAACGAATTCCGAGCACCCCGTCGGAGACTTTGAAGAATTTTGCCAAAGCTGAGATCTGGTGCAACTCTTTATCGACCAGATTTTGGGCCATTAACGACCAACTTTTGGGTTTTTAGTGACCAGTTTCGCCCTTTCTATAACCCCAACATAGCTTTATTCCTCACTTTCTTTAAAGTGCGATAACTTGAGCTTTGGAGCTCCAATCTGGGCGATTCAAAAGGCAAAGTTGTGAGTTTTTTAGGACAATTTGTTGGTTAGATCGGAATCTGATTTGGGGTCCTCATTCGAGGTATATTTCACAAAATACCTGCTGCCACAACCCTCTTTTAGTGAGCTTGATTTTGGGATTTTTGAGACTTGCTTTCTCATCCATTTTAGGATCGATTTCAGCTATTCCTGAGTCCATTTTGAGGGGTTTTTTGAGGAGAGTGTTGTGATGTTGCCAGAATTTACTGTAGACCGCCCGTTTCTGGTAAATATGCTGAATTAACTGTTGTCCCATTTCTTTAGTTCTTGAGGACAATTTGGGTTTTTGTTACATGTTTATTTTGTGCTATTTTCGAGCCCCGAATTGTGTCCCATCATAGAACACAAGTTCGGGGAGCTGTTAAGAACTTATCTTTGGGGTTAATTCTGAAATTTTTAGCGCAGGTTCGAATTTCTCCATTTTGACCCCGAAATTGGTCCATCTCTGTTTCTTGCAATTTTAGTGTCTAAACATCCGTAATAATGTTGTGACTCTATTTTCGGTAGCGGGGTAGCATTTCGAGGCCGTTCAGAAAGGAAAACCTCCGGAGGAGTAATTTTAGGGCACGCGTGATCGGCCTACAGGTAGGCTAAGGTTTCCCTCTCTTAGATTGAGTTCGAGCGTGTGAATGCATGTTGATTAGTTGAGATTTGGGTTGGTAGTTATTAAATCATGCATAGGTGTTTAGAAATCATGTTTCGGCCTCTTTCAAGAATTATCGGGAAAGTGTGAGCATGTTATGTGTTACTAATTGACCCTCCTTGGTATGTGGAGTGGTTGTATGCTTCATTACTATCTATCTGAAGCATGTTGGGCCTTATTTTAGGTTTGACTAGGGCTTTCCTTAGAAATACATGATTCAGAACTGTTAGGCCTTAGTTTTAGCCCGACATCGCTCGGCCGGCTTAGATCCCTGTAGACTAGTGTAGCAGACTTAAGTCTAATAGTTTGGGCCTTAGCTAGGAGATACGCTTGCTCCGACGATAGTTATCCCTATTTCTCCGATGTTATGGCTTCACGATTTACGTTGGCGACACTAATTCGGCTTTGCGATTTGAATTTGATTTTCGATTCGGTTCCAAGGACTTACATTGATTGGCTAACTGTGGACGGTGTTCCACAGAAATTTATGAGCATGGATCGATTGGGACTCTTTCAATAGCTACATTGGCACCTTTATAGAGCATTCGGTTTAAGGTCTGGCCTTTATCACCCAGATACTTATATAGAGCATCCGGTTAGAGGTCTGGCCTTAGTTACTTGATACTTGTGATTGGTTACTTGGATACTTTTGGTGAGCATTCGGTTCGAGGTCTGGCCTCCATACTGTCATATTATACTAATTGAGGTTGAGGTTCTAGTTCGATGTCCTTCGTTTTTGGGTTCTCTTATGCAATTCTCTCTAGTTATAGTTATTATGTGTACTCGTCAGGCTTATGGGGGTCCGTTTGAGTTTTAATTAAACTTGTGCACAAGTGTACCATCGGGCCTTATGGGGTCCCAGTTAGGTGTAGTTAGCTTATAGATTATTTTAGTTAATTCTTTTTACACTCGTGTGCATTCTATTGTTACTTAGATTTCTATTCTTGACCTCTGTTTGTGTTATTCCCTCTTTTCATATTGCCTTTACTTTTCAAGTTTAGTTGGCCTATGATGCCTACTGGGTAACTCCTATTTTGGTACTCATGCTACTCTTTGCATCTATTTCGTGATGCAGGTCTGAGCACCAGTGGTCAGTGTTGATCCAGTTTGGAGTAGTCTGATCCAGAGACAGGGGTGAGCACACGGCATTTTGTACTATTCAGTCTCCATCTGTATATATAAACCTGTCTTTTACCTTTCGAGACAGTCCAGTCTTTTTGGTCCACTTTTGGGACTTGTACTCGTTTTGTTAGTAGCTTTGTAATAGTGATTTTCAGGGTTCTGGGAGGAATCTTTATTTGTATTTATGTTTTGGGTTGCTTCCGTCTGTTTATATTGTTATCTTAAAATTTTGCCTACTCTTGTTTAGTTTCTGCCCTCAGACCCATTACTTGTTGTTCCGGATTACGGGTTGGCTTACCTATTGGTGGGTTATAGTAGGTGCCATCATGACTCAAGGAATCGGTTCGTGACACTTTCAGACATTGAATTGGGTCTGTTTGAGAAATTCTAGTTAAAATTTGCATGAAAGCTCTTTTTTCTTGAGTGAGTCTTTCGCTAAGTAGTCAGCTATGCCAAGGGTTTACTTAGGGATCAAAAATGGTTCTCGAGTACCGGTCACGTCTAGGGTGTAGGCTCAGGGTGTGACAACATGTCCATTAGATCTAGAAACATAGTATGCCTACACTCAAAATACTTCACAACAAAATGATTGTTGTTGAAAGGGAGAAATCAATTGAATCAGTTAGCTAGGAAACAAGTGATGAGAAGGATAATATAGATGGGAGAAAGAATTTAGGTGTCTGCTTACTATGGTTGCATGGGATGGCTCAATTGACATTTGAAAATAAGTAATAATAAATGTTTATTGACCAACTTAACTTGAATTTTATGTCTTTGGACCTAAATTAATAAATGTTTCTTGGTCAACTTAACTTGGATTTTATATATCTTTGGACTTAAATTAATTAAAGCCAAATATGAAATGTATTTCAGAGGTACATATTAACTTGACTAAGGTCCTATTATCTTTGAACTCATTTTTTAAGGAAAAAAAAGGTTCAAAACACACTACAACTATGGACGAAATTGTTGTTACACATATCAACTTTGCGAGGGATCGTATGACCCCCAGACTAACTTTTAATGTATTTTTATGGGTAGTATTAGCTAAGTTGAACCAGCTGATAACGCTAAACTACACTTCTTCCTATTCAAAGTGTGGGCGGTCTCTAACAAGCATAAACCCAACGATACGTTGCAGTCAATCCCACAGGGAGTGATACGGTAAAGAATTCAATTATGAAGTAAAAACATGTTCTAATCTTTTGTGGGAGAAACTACGCAACATAAACTAAATCAATGAATTTAGTTATCAATATCAAATATGGGGATTTAGTAACCAATTGTTAACATGGAACAATTAACACGATAGTTAAACAATTAGAGAGAAGACCATAGGAATGTGATATATCAAATGCTAATTTCACTTAATGGGTAATTATTAATTTCTTTTAAGTTGTTGAAATTCAATGGGTAGTCTAGGTTTTGAATACAATAGTTATATCTCGATCAACTATCATGTTTCGAGTGAGTTCTCTCGAACCTCAACAAGCTTAGCAATACCAAACAACCCAATTCCTTAATTAACCCACTTTCTCAAGCTGGGTTGTAAAGACGGAACCAAACCCACTTTCTCAAGCTAGATTTTAAAACACGATCAATACAACTATCAATCATTCATTCTACTCTAATACCTCTTTCTCAAGCAAGCATAGAGAGCTAAGTTAGAATTGAATTAGCAACTTCATTTCATCAATTAAAACATGAACAAACAATTGAACTCATTTCAAAACAACATTAGATTTAGCAATTAACAATACCCATAAGCTAATTAATGCATTTGACTATATGATCACACCCCTAAGGTAAGGGGTTTTAGTCAAACATAGCAAGAAGTAAGAGATCATTACCAAATAGATTATCCATCCAAATTGTTCACAATCAACAATACCCAATGCCAAAATTAAAGCTAGAATCCTATTTCCTCAAATCTAAGATCCAATGTTCTTCAAAAGTGTTCAACAATGTAAAAATATGAAAAACTCTCAAAGCTTAGGAATACACACTCTCTAGGAACTCTTTTTCTTTTTTCAAAAATTGAATATATATGTTTCCAAAAACTCAATGGAGTCCAATTGACAAAGTTAGTCAAGATCACCGATCCACTTGATGATCCACTGAGTTGTGCTTCTTCTCTCCTTTTGTCTTGGCTCCTGCATACAATTGTTCTGGAAGTTTAGGCGAGCTAGATCATGATTGCTGAACCATTCGGCGCATCACCAAATCATGATTTTCTTGCCAATTTGTCTTGGTACATAAGAAAACTTTTGGTGAGCTGTAGACTCTCTAGGCAAGTTGTTGAGTGGCTTTTGCAAGCTCCAGCTTCTGTTTTCTTCAACTTTTCCAACTTTTGCTTCTTTTCGCATCGTAATGTCCTTGTCTTGTTCTTAAACCTTCATTCATGCATATTAATACATGACCATAAGTTATGAGCACAAAGTAGGAATTGAGGACACTAATTGATTCAATAATAAGCCCTAAATGAGTCGATATTCCCGACTTATCAACATCCCCACCTTAAACTTTTGCTTGTCCTCATGCAAAACACAAGATCAATCATGCAAATAGGGATGTCTACAAATAGTGCTACTTGAGACTCAACATGAATGCACACAAGGTTTAATCTACACATGCAATGTTCAATTGTGCACCAAAAGTTTCAAACTATGACTAGCCATCATCAGATAGAGTTCAAGCTCACAATGCTCACTTCAAATGCAAATTTATTCTCAACAAGAGTATTCAAATGCGCTCACATCAGGAATGATTCCATTCTCTCACAAAACCAATAAAATTACAATTTGAGGAATCAAAATCAACTCTCACATTCCCAATGAGAAAAACATGCACGATTTTACCCATAGGCTTGCCAGTATTTTCTAACCAACACATCATTCGGCTCATGCAGGATCAGAAAGGTCTTTCAAGGCTTGAAATTGGGTTGAGAGTAAGGGTGTGATTATTTTGGCTTAGTGACTTCTACCTTCATAAAGCATGGCTCAAATTTCACCTCTTCTCTTTTTCTTTCATTCTTTTTATCTTCACACCTCATCTTTGACATATCCAAAGCACAAAAAAAAATTTAGTATGGCTCATCGGACACCGTTTTTATTTCCGCAACATTGCTCAATAGATATAATTTTATTTTTATTTTTCTTTTTTCACCTTTTTCTCGCCCCCCCCCCCCCCCATTTATATGGAGAGTAACTATATTTTTCTTCATCACAAGTTCCCAAGAAGGAATTTTACAAACTTCTTGCTTGATTTTTTTCCTCATTCTTACCATACCCCAACTTAGGCTTTTGATCTAAGTTGGCTATTAAAGTAAATCAATGTTTCACGAAGGTTTTAGGCGGGGAGAACAAGACCATATGTGTTCATGTTTCGTCCAAAAAAAAAAGGTTAAACTCAAATGGTGCCAAGCTAGGTTCACACACTCACAAGGTGGTCACACAAAGGTATAGCAATTAGGTTCACTCTAAAATATTTATGCCTAAGATCATTTCCTTCATTCACCAAAAAATAGTCAATTGGACCAATGACACAAGCTCTAGGTATCACTATGCACATATTTCAAGTAAACCTCACCACACAAGGGTTTCAACACAATCATCGATCATGACTCTATAAGTTAAGATCGCATGCAACAATCATTCAAGACTCACTTCGGCAATCCGACTAGTCACAATGAGATGCTAAGAGTTCACACATGACTTATGCAACTCAAATTTAACTAGTTGGACTTGCACAAAAATATCATTCGTCAAGAGCATTATTCAAGTCATCGATATTGATCAAAACTGACACTCAAATGTACAAGAGAACAACAATCACACACAATCACACAATTAAGAGAGAAACCAATGAAATAAAGCCAACATTAATTCACATTCAAGCAACAAATAGAATTTTTAACAAAATCAATAAAACATAAAATATCCAAAAGACAAAATAAACAAAATACAATTGAAAGGTTAGGTATAAAAATACCTTCACCCCACCAAAAAAAACTACACAGTGTCCTTAATGTGCAATAACAAAATTGAATGTATCAAGAGAAAGAAAAATGGAGTGAGAGTAAAAAACCCCTATCGGGCTAGGCCTGAGGTGGATTCTGCACATCTGGGTGGACCTAAATCTGGGCATCAGTTCCCGACTCAACTCCAACTCTGGAGGTTTATGAAACTATCTCTAATATGGGCTAAGACCTGCTCAAGCGAATCATGAAAGTATCGCACAGTGAGACCTTCGTAGCCACCCGTACCAAATTACCCTGCAGGTCCTTTAGATCCTCAAATATTGCCTCATCAAGAGCCTTTAACTCCTCCTCATCTATGTCAGATGTGTCAGACTCTCCATAATCATCAGTTGTAACGACATCTTCGATCACAATAGCTGGAGGGATCTCAAAAATGGCTGGAATATCAGCACTCAGGTCCTCGAGAACATCTACATTGCCCCATAATATCGAGATATAGGTGGACTTCAAATCATTTACATCACGTCAGAGACAGGTAATATCAACATTTAAGGCTGTCACATCCAAATAGCCACGATCTGACGTCTCACATACCTCAATCTAAGCAGTAAGAGCATCCATTGCCACCCCGTAGGCCATGATCATCTCCCGTTTTCCTCTTAACTCCTCTCAAATGGGATCCAATGTTGTAACTATTGCTCGGTCAATCATCAATGGCACAATGGCCTCAACACTCGAGGCCCTCACATCGGTCGAATAGGCAAGGTTACCTATTTTGTATATCATGGTCAATGTCAAGGGGGACAGGAAGCAGTAGCGGGAGCAGGTGCAGTAAAAGTAGAGGATCTAGGTATACCTTTCGACTGAACTGCCAGAGTAGACTAAGTAGTGTCGGCCTCCATCGCCTCTAAATTCACCACCAGAGAAGTGTCGACCAGAGCCTTCTTCCTTCTTTAAGCTTTATCTTTTGTGTACTCAGCGTCAATCCTCCGAATATCAGTGAATGATCCCGAACTCACCTAAATATCTGTCTTTGCCACAAAGGGCATACTAGCTCAGGGAACAAATCACTAATAAGCACTAAAAATGGCAATGAGGTTTCATTTTGTTTTGCCCTCATTACCATATCTTGTGAAATTACCGCCACGAGATTCAGTCACTCCCGATTAATAATACAACCCAGTGATATACCATGATTTTATGGTATTTTTAATGCATTTCACTTAGAAGTTGTGTGTATCTAGGGCTATATTGTATTAGAAATAATGTGTTTTGTGTTATGTTTGCAGGAAATAAGCTTGGAATGCAGTTAATGGAGATGAGAGTGGCAATTATGCAGAAGAAGCCACTGACGGAGTGATCCACAGATTGTAGGTCCTTTGACAGACTGTCGGTGGGCAGGCGTAGATAGAGCATCAGGGAATTCTTACCAAGTGTGGAACTACGAGGCAACTGATGGACCGTAGGTCGACCCACTGGTCGTTATGCACATCAGTAGATGGGTTCAGAGAGTTGAAGTTCTAATACCTGGTGAAAAATCTTAAGTATGGAGCCACGAAAAGGGACCTACAGACCGTAGGTCGACCCACGGTCCGTAGGTCGAGTCGTCAACTGATGTCGCGTTTCAAATAGCTTATTTCTTTATTTTGTTTTCTTTTTATTTGGGACTTTTTTTCTATAAATAAGGGATGAAAACCTCATTTTTAAGGGTTAGCCATTCATAAGTGCCTGGATGCCTTTGAGTTGCGAGTATTTGAGAGGCCAACCCCGATCGTCGATGTGACCACCTTCCAACAGGAGTTGTCTAGCCTTTGTGTCGATGTTGCTGCACTCCTAGCCCCCTAGATACTGAGCCAGAGTATGCCCCTAAGGCACCGGATGATGGGTGGTGATGACTTCCCTATTCAATGATTTTATGCCGCCGCCAGATTCTTCATGTGTCGCTAGGAAGCGCCACCGCTCTAATCATACTTCTGATGATGCTGAGGCTTAGAGATTGAGAAATAAGAAGCGCCAGCAGTTGGAGGAGGCCACGAGGGCGTCATTACTGGATAAGGAGATGAGACAACAGCAGGCCAGAGAGATAGGTGTTGGCCCATCTGGTAGTGTAAGCACTATTGAGGGTACTAGGATAGTTGATGGGAGAGCTATTGATGGCGTTCCTATTGTTGATCCAACGGGCTCCGAGAAACCAGACCCACCCGCTTCGTAAGAGGTCTTCAACGCATATACGCCACAGGTTTGCTTCACCCTATGTTTTAATTTTGTTTTTATGCATTGGGGACAATTACACCTTAATTTTTGGGGGGGTGGATGGATTTCGAGTGATAGGGTGAAGTCTGAGTAACCCAACTCATAATCCTCTCTTGGGATTTTCTTGCCTGTGTTCTTTTCCCCCAAGACTATTTAATTTTTTGTTGAACCATCATGTTTAGGAATGTATGTGTAGAAGTAAGTAGAAAAATGAAAAACATGATGGCATAAAAAGCATGAAAAAAATTATTTACGTCCAAAAAAATTGAAATGTACTAGATCTTTAGGCTTGATAAGTTGAATGTGATGGACCTCAAGATGACATGGTAAGGAACCGATTTGACCTCATGACTTAAGCTAAAACTTGAACTTTGTAATCAAATAATTCGATAATGAAACAATGTGCCAAATGTGTGTGAGAAAAGCTTGAATGTTCATACAGTGTGTGCCAATCTTGAACTTGCCCCGTTAGTACTGCTAAGATAATCTAGGCTAGAAGTTGGGAAATGATCATATTCCCTTGTTCAAATAAGTCCACTCAAGCCTAAAATGATCCAACCAAATGAAATAAATGTTCCCTCTAATCCAAATGTTTGAGCCTAATATAGATCACTTCTTTCAAAATTCACCTAACTCACCTTCCCTAAAATAATTGTTTTGGCCCCGGTCCCTCCTTAGACATGTGCACCTTGACTTAGACCAAAAATCTAAGTTGAGGGTGGCTAATTCAAAATGTTACCTTCATCTTGGCCTTGGTCCGACATCGCATATTGTGCACCTCAACTCATGCTAAACACATAAGTTGAGGGTGGCTATGAAAAAGGGTATGAAAAGAGTTTTGTGTTGAAGAGAGAAATAGAAAAGAAAAAGATATGACTTTGTGCAAAAGAAGCAAAAAGATGAAAAACAAATATTCTGAAAGAAATAAAGAAAAATAAAGTGAAAGAAAACGAAGAGAGTGAAAAATAAGAGCTATAAAGTCAAAGTCACATATATGTTGAAGAGAGTCAAGGGAAAGAAAATAAAATGAAAAGGATCTCAAGAATAGGTTGAGAAAAGAGGTAAAATGTCAATGTAATGTCAAGGAGGGCTAAAAGTCACTAAAAGGTACCCAAATGTACCATACCTGACCCTGAGCCTATGTTACAAGCTAAGAAAGTCCTATAGTGATCCTAGCAACTAGTTTGGAGAGTCTAAGCAGTAAAAATAAAGGCAAGCCTATTGTATTGAGCACCAACTGTACTTGAAGTCACTTTTGAGCGTGAGTGTTAAATCGAATACTAAAACTTGAAAGTCGTAACTATTGTGTGTGACAAAGGATTTCTTTTGAAGTGAGGGCACTAGTTACATTATTGGAGAATATATGCCTTGGTGATTGTTAAAGGTGTATGTTGTGATGTTTGTTGGTCGATCTATGTCATGTTTTGATCCGTATGAGTTAGCCTATTGAGTCTAAATGAAAAGATTTCCACTAAGGAAATGGAATGGGTTGAAATGGCCATATGATTACTTGAGTTTGTATGTCTGCTTCTACAAGTGTCGTTTAGAGTTTTAGTGTGTCACTTAAGGACAAACAACAAGTTTAAGTTGAGGGTGTTGATATGCTATGAGTTTACGATATTTTTGATGCATTTCACTTAGAAGTTGTGTGTGTCTAGGGCTATATTGTATTAGAAATAATGTGTTTTGTGTTATGTTTGCAGGAAATAAGCTTGGAATGCAGTTGATGTAGATGAGAGTTGTAATTATGTAGAGGGATCCACCCACATAGTGATCCACGGACCGTAGGTCTTTTGACAGACCATCGTTGGGCAGGAGTAGATGGAGCATCAGGGAATTCTGACCAAGTGTGGAACTATGAGGCAAGTGATGGACCATAGGTCGACCCACGGTCCGTCCTACACATCCATCAATGGGTTTAGAGAGTTGAAGTTCCAATATCTGATGAAAAATCCCAAGTATGGAGCCACGGAAGGGGACCTACGGACTGTAGGTCGACCTACGATTCGTAGGTCGAGTCGTCAACTGATACCGCATTTTAGACAACTTATTTCCTTATTTTGTTTCATTTTTATTTGGGACTTGTTTTCTATAAATAGGGGATGTAAACCTCATTTTTAGGGGTTAGACAACATCATATACTTTTAATTCTTGGTTTTTTTGTTGGAATTAATTTGCAAACTTTAGCAAGTTGATTTGAGGATTTCGTTTTATAAGATTTTCACTTTGAAATTCAATTGGAGATTTTTGGTTTTTTATCTACTCTAATTGTAAGTTCATGAATTCTTTTTATAAAATTATGAATTGTGTTCTTTTAAGCATGAGTAGTTAAATCCACAACTAGGGTTGTGGGAACCATGAGCAATTAACAACGTATGAATAATAATTACGTAATTCTTGAATAGTGTTTATGCATGCATTGGTAATTCTGTTGCTTAGAAGTCTTTTTAATAGTTGCAAACGTTAGAACTCGCCTCGTTCCTACTTGCCGAACCAAGGAGGTAATGAATGAGAAAAGAATTAGCAACAGAGATTTAGTGGATACTATCTAATAGTCTAATGTCAATTGGTGTGAGGATGAAAACTAAGCCATATATTGATGTGATGTCTAATATGAGGTAAAGGTAAGGGTTAGTAAAGTATACACTTGTAGACGGACCAAGATGTGTAGTGAAATTCCCTACTTGGAGGACCAATCACTTAGGGATACTTAACTTACCAACTTTGTATGTAAATCATTAGAAAAGGATTACTATTATTAGGATTACTACGTTAAGAGCTTGTGGGGAACACATACACCCTAGTTTCTCTATCATATTGATAACTTAAAGTTTGAATCCTTCTTACTTGTTACTTAATCAACAAACTAATATTTGCTTACACCCCCCCCCCCTTTATTTACTTGTCTCGAAAATAGTTTGACTAAGCGGATATAATAGTGAGTTAAGTTTAAGGTTGAACCATATTCCTCGTGGGATCGACCTCAACCTACAAGTTGGGTTCTTTATTTGACAATGATCACTTATACTTCTTTAGAGAGGTGTAATTTGAGCGTATCACCCAGCAGTGCAGCTTTTGATGTCGGATGATGGAGTCATTTTGTGATGGCATCAGGGTGCTGCTAATAAACCCAAACCAATATCTGGCTGTGACATTCAGATCCTTCTTCTCAATCACAGCTCCCGCCTCTAGTTAGGAAGGTGTGATATCACTCGGCAACAGGGCCAACCAGCCTTTCAAATCTTCCAAAGTTTTGATTTTTACCTTGTCGGCCAAAGAGTGAATAGGCGTGTAGTCTAGTCCAACAAATCATTAATGTCAGTTTCACTGCACTTTATATGCTTACCCGCACCTTCACGTAATCAGTTATTGTCATTGCTCCTGCCTTCTCTTTCCCTTACGAGATCAGCTTCGCATAGCCTGCATAAAATTCCCAAACCCATCAAGGAACATTTGAATTTCGGGAATTGGTGAACTGGTGGAACTTGTGGAAACAAAGTGTCTCCCACACCTCTGGATAGCTATCCACTACACAATTCGTGGATAATCGCTTCTCCTCAAGAATAGTACGCAAGTCAACTACTTTTAGTCAATTCATAGACCAAGGTGAATGTGATAGGGATGGGGGAACTTGAGGTGCTTGTGCTGCTATAAATGTTAGAGCCATCGGAAGTGTTGGAAGTGTAGCCAAAGGATCATGAACTGCTTTAGATCGCAGTTCTGAGCGCTTCCATTTGAATAACTCTCTCTTAGTTTCCGGTGTATGTATTGGAGTCCTGGACCACGTAGCTTTCTCTTTCTTAGACTCAGAAGAGGTGAGATAAGTGGAGTTGATACCCATGTTGTCCAATGAACTCGAACTAGAACTTGCTACCACTTGCTTCTTCCCTTTGCCTTTCACACTCCCCTGAAGAGGTTTAGAGTGAGTAGCCCAGGGAGGTGTAACCTTCGTTGTGATTATTACCCATTTTTCCTTCTTCTAGGGTGCTAGACCTCTTACAGGAAGCTTTGGTCTAGCCATACCTGTCGAAAAACACAAATAAAACACATGCGGTTGCAAAGGGTTAGAAAAATCATTTTCAAAAAATTGCAGGAGAACTCGCCAAACAACTCGGTGAGTTACCGAGACCGTTCGGCGAGCAATAGAGGGCTCACCAAAAGTTACAAAATAATCAGCAAAAATTCAACACAAAAGGGAAAGACCAAAGATCATTTAGCGAGTCACCGAGTTCACTTGGTGATCAGAGGGTGCTTCGCCAAATGTTACAGAAATAAAAAAACAAAAAAGAGGTGAGAAAGGCGAGACTAAAGCCATTCAGTGAGTCACTGAGTCTACTCGACGAGCACAAGCATATCGCCCAAAGCTACAGATTAATTCACCAGCATTGCAGGTCAAAAAGGCGATAAGAGGGGCAATTGGCGAACCACCGAGTCACTCGGCGAACTCGATTCAGTTTGTCAAATGGCCCAACATGCTAGATTCCCAACCCAAATATTAATTCTCAACGAGCAACCTATGACAACCAATTTCAAGTACAATTCAAGCCTACCCACAATGATTATCTATGTGGGGGTACTTGATGAGTCAGCAAATTGAACTCATTTAGGGCTTTGTTTTGATAGAAATAGTGTCCTCGAATGCTTATTTTGTCTCAATATCTGATGAAAACTCTTAAGTTTTAAGTATTAGAAGTTTTAGTGGAAGTATGGACACTTACGTGCAAAAAGGAACAAAAAGGCAGCAAAGAACGAGGAAGTTGAAGCATGAGCATCGCCAAGAACCTTTGGCAATCCGCTAAAAGAACAGACTCTGCCCTTTGTTCCAGTATGCGACGCCCTGAAGGAAGAGGATCAAAAAGACGATGAAAGGAGCAGTCAGTGCTTCGTCGAATAGTTTCACGAAGTAGTACTATACCGCCCAATGGTCCAGAATGTGAAGATGCTGAAGGCAAGCATGAAAGGGCGATGAAACAGAAAAACGGCGAGTCACCGAGTCATTCAGCGACATCGACTAACTTCGCCGAACTATCCACCTACACTAATTTCTGATGGCTATAAATACAGAACTCTTTATTAATTTTATAAGTTCCGAACCATTATTATTATTTTCAAAATAGAATAGTATGTTTTTAGATATTTTCTCTCAAGTTTGGAGAGGGTTTTGTGGGAGACTTGAAGAGAGAAGGATTTCATCTTCCCAAAGTTGGAAGTGGATCTTCTCCATTCTTCTTCCTTTGCTTAAATCAAGGTTTATAATTTCTTATACCCATTTGATTTGAGTATCATTTTAGGTGTATTTTGTTATTTCTTGATCTATGGCTAAAAACCCCCATTCTTGGGGTGTGATTTAGCAAATATGTATTGATATTGTTGTTAGGTCTTGCTTGTTGATAGGATAGATGTATTTTAGTGGTGATATCACCTAGTAGTTATGGTTTAATTTAATGGGTTTGTAGTTGAAAATACAAAACCACCCATGTGTTTTTGGCTTGCACGAGAGGGAGGTCGCAAAACCAAGACCACTAAACTGAAGGCCTAAGGAGTGGGTTGACATGAGTTTCAGCCCGAGAGGGTGAGCCCTAGTCTCATATCCTAACACTAAGCTCGAGAGAGTGTGGGGTAAGGCGTAGGCTGGTCTTCATGCGGCAAATGGGTGTCCGAGAGGAACCCATTTGAAATAAGGTAAGTTGCCCTAAAGGGAACTTATTTCCATCTAAAGCTTAGCCTAGTCACTATTATCTTGCAAATTTTCTATTGAAAGCATATACCCAACAATTTATCTCAATTTGTATTGCGGTCACACCCCAAGAACATTTCCCCATACTTGATTTTCTTGTTAATTTTTGCTATTTTAACTACTTGTGACAAAAACCCCAAATCGATATTTGACACTTTTTGTGTCACCCCCTTTAATTTATTATGTTTTTAATCATTAAATTATTTAGCTACGACTAGTTAGAGCTTAATTTTACTTTTCTATCAATTATCAAAACCACTCCCATGGGACAGGACCCCAACCTTTAGTTGGGTTACTATACTATCGATGATCATAGACACTTATACCATAGGTTAGTGTCGTTGGTCACGATAAGCATCAAAATGGCGCCGCTGCCGGGTAGTGGTGTCACGTGAAAATGTAGTTAACTAGAGCTTTTTATTCATTTTAGTGTAGTTTTTACTAATTTTGCTTTTACTTTTGTTCTTCTTTGTTTATTGTTTGTGTATGCAGGTCCTCTACATAGAGCCAAAAGAGGGGTGGCCTCATGGAAATGTGGAAAACCTCACTAATGGAACTTGAGTGAGGAGTTGCGTCGTGCCACGACGTTAAATAAGGCGCTTCTTGGGAGGTAACCCAAGGTTGTAAATTTAGGATTTAATTTTATAATTAATGGTGTGTTGATGTTGCAGATAAATCGAGAAATGTGTGGAAAATCTTAGGTTGGCAAGCAGAAAGTCCATTTCGCGAGTCGCTAAACATATCATCAAGCCCGAATGGATCCATTGTTTGTCTTAATAAAATAGTTGTACAAAGCCTGTAAAACTCGGTGAACTCAAAAAAAAGCTCGACGCATAGTCAACCTGCTTGGTGATCTCAACGTAGACTGTCGATCTCACCCCCAGAAAATTGAAGAATTTGAAGAAAGGGCGAGATAAATGACTACTCGGTGGATCGCTGAGTGGGTTGGCGAGTTGACTAACATCGTCAAATAGACAAGAACTGAAGAGTTATAAAGTGCCAAAAATCTCAGAATTTTTAAATTTTCCCACTCTCCCTCCTTTTAAACTTCTCAATTTCACATCAAGGTAATAATTTCTAGACTATTGATTGCCTTTAGTATTGTAGTCGATAATTAGTGCTTGTAGTGGATTACATTGCCGCCTAGTATTTCAAAAGTATTTTAATCGGCATCTAAGGTTGATTTTCCGAACCCCGAATTTATTCTTAGCAATTTTGTACTCATTTGCAATGATTTTTTTTTGTTATTTGCATTTGAGGACAAATGTTTTTATTTGTGGTGGGGTGAGGCCCACCTTCTTTTGCTTGTTTCGGATACTTGTGTTTTGGTGTACATTTGGGTTGTCTATTTTTAATTGTGTTTTTAAAAATTGCTTTGCGATTGTTTGAGCTTATGGCTCTCCTTTGGGTTTAATCAAAAAATAATTTTGACCCTTCCGAAAAAATTTCATTTTTCAAAAAATTTCTCCACCTCTTGTGTTGAAAGTGGTTGTTCTTGTACAAATTCAAGTCACGGTTTCGATCAATACCAATGACTTGAATAGTTCTCTCAAACGAACAAACATGAATGTGCGGCTACAACGAGAACAAATGAAGTTTCATAGACAATATGTGAACTGTTTGCATCTCGTTATGATTAGCCATTTCTCAAATTGATTCTCTTGTAGTAACCGTTGCACACTAGCGAAAGTGCGTACTCTTGTTTGACTTAAGTGTCGATGCCTTGTGTGATGAGCTTAGTTTGAACCTTGCATGAATAAACCTAGAATTTACCCTGTTAGTCTGATTGATTTACTAAGGTGTGCTCTTGAGATGATCTTAGGCAACTTTTGAAGAGTGTGAGCGAATTTGACATATACCTCTTTTGTGGCCTACCAGTGAGTGTGTGAAACTTTTTTGAACACCCTTTGAGCCTTACCTTTCTTTGGAGGAACCTTGATGAACCCTAGACCTTACTTGACCCACTACCTATAATCCTCTTGATTTGTGGTTTAGTGAGTAGCCAACTTAGGCCAAAAGCCTAAGTTGGGGGGTGTGGTGAAAAGGAAAAGGAAAAATCAAGAAGTGCAAGAAAAGTCCCCCTTAACCTATGGTATCGCATAAAAATTAAAACCCTTCAAAAAATGAAATGTGGAATAAAGTACGAAGGGAATCGAGTTTCAAGCAATCCATGGAGGAGAATAAAAAAGGTGACTTAGAAGCACTAGAAAAAAAATTAATAAAGGAAAAGAAGAAAATGCCTTGAGAATGCCACAACTCACGAGGAAAAAGTGACTGAGCGAAAATGGCCATACCTTTGCATTCAACCCCATTGCAAGCATTAGAAAGACCTTTTTGATCTTGAGTAAGCCGAATCAAAAGTTGATTGGAAAATAAGGGCAAACCTATGGGCGAAAACATGCATTGTGTTCCTCTTTTTTAGTGTGAGCGTTGCATCGAATTCCTGATCTTGAATTGATTAACCTCTGTGTGTGAATATGGAATCATTTTTCATGTGAGGGCATTTAGATACTTTTTGTTGAGCTTGAACTTGCACAAGTAGCAAGTATCGCGAGCATGAGAATCTTTGGTAATGGTGTGTCACAACTTGAATCTTTGAGTACACAATTCCTTGCATAAGTAAATTGAGTCTTATTGTGTGCACTCAAGATTGAGTCTTGTGTAGCACTATTTGAGACACCCTTTCTGAACGGTTGAACTTGAGTTTTCTTGAGGACAAGCAAAAGTTTAAGTTGGGGGTGTTGATGAGTCCACAAATTGGACTAATTTAGGGATTTATTTTGATAGAAATAGTGTCCTTGAATGCTTATTTTGTCACAATATCTGATTAAAACTCTTGAGTTTCAGGTATTTGAAGTTTTAGTGAAAGCATGGAAACTGAGACGCAAAAAGGAACAAAAAAAGGCTGAAAATAACGAAGAAGCTGAAGCATGAGAATCGCCAAGAACCTTTGGTGATCTGCCAAAAGGACAGACTCTGCCCTTTGTTCCAGTATGCGATGCCCTGAAGGAAGAGGATCAAAAAGGCGATGAAAGAAGCAATCAGAGTGCTTCGCCGAATTGTTCCACGAAGAAGTACTATACCGCCCAATGGTCCAGAACGTGAAGATGCTGAAGGCAAGCATGAAACGGCGATGAAACAGAAGAAGGGTGAGTCACCGAGTCATTCGACAACATTGACTAACTTTGCAAAACTATCCTCCTGCACTAATTTCTGATGGCTATAAATACAAAACTCGTTATTAATTTTATAAGTTCCGAACCATTATTATTCTCTTCAGAATAGAATAGTACATTTTTAGATATTTTCTCTTAAGTTTGGAGAGGGTTTTGTGGGAGACTTGAAGAGAGAAAGATTTCATCTTCCCAAAGTTGGAAGTGAGTCTTCTCCATTCTTCTTCCTTGGATTAAATGAAGGTTTAATTTCTTATACCCATTTGATTTTAGTATCATTTTAGGTGTATTTTGTTATTTATTGATGTGTGGCTAAAAACCCCTATTCTTGGGGTGTGATTTTAGCAAATATATGTTGATATTGTCGTTGGGTCTTGCTTGCTGATAGGATAGATGTATTTTAATGGTAATTTCACCTAGTGGTTGTGGTTTAATTTAATGTGTTTGTAGTTACAAATACAAAACCACCCATGTGTTTTGGAATCACCCGAGAGAGAGGTCAGGAAACCAAGACCACTAGAGTGATGGCCTAAGGAGTGGGTCGAAATGTGGTTCAGCCCGAGAGGGTGAGCCCTAGCCCCATAGCCTAACACTAAGCTCAAGAGAGTGAGTGGGGTAAGGCGTAGGCTAGTCTTCATGCGGCAAATGGGTGTCCTAGAGGAACCTATTTAAAACGGGGTAAGTTGCCCGAGAGGGAACTTATTTCCATCTAAAGCTTAGCCTAGTCACTATTATCTTGCAAATTTTTTATTGAAAGCATGTACCCAATGATTTATCTCAACTTGTATTTCGGTCACACCCTAAGAACATTTCCCCATACTTGATTTTCTTGTTAATTTTTGCTATTTTTACTACTTGTGACAAAACCCCCAAATTGATATTTGACACTTTGGTGTCGCCCTCTTTAATTTACTATGTTTTTAATCGTTAATATCTTTAACTACGACTAGTTAGAGCTTAATTTTACTTTTCTATCAATTCTCAAAATCACTCCCTTGGAACACAACCGCAACCTTTATTTGGGTTACTATACTATTGACAATCGTAGACACTCACACCGTAGGTTAGTGTCGTTGGTCACGATAACCATCAAAATAGCGCCGCTGCCGGGGAGTAGTGACACGCGAAAATGTAGTTAACTAGAGCTTTTTGTTCATTTTAGTGTAGTTTTTACTAATTTTACTTTTACTTTTGTTTTTCTTTGTTTATTGTTTGTGTATGCAGGTCCTCTACCTAGACCCAAAAGAGGGGTGGCCTGATGAAAATGAGGAAAACCTCACTAATGGAACTTGAGTGAGGAGTTCCGTCGTACCACAACGTTAAATAAGGCGCTTCTTGGAAGGCAACCTAAGGTCATAAATTTAAGATTTTACTTTTATAATTAATAGTGTGTTGATGTTGCAGATAAATCGAGGAAATTGTGGAAAATTTCAAGATGGCAAGCAGAAAGTCCATTTCGCGAGTCGCTAAATAGGTTTGCGATCTCGACTGGATCCGTCGTTTGGCTCAATACAAGAGTTGTACAGAGCCTGTAAAACTTGGCAAACTCGAAAAGCAGCTCGGCGCATCACCAATCTGCTTGGCGATCTCGATGCAAACCATCTATCTCACCCCTAGAAAATTGAAGATTTTTAAGAAAGGGCGAGATAAATAACCACTCGGTGGACCTCTGAGTGGGTCGGCGAGTTGACTAACATCGCTAAATGGACAAGAACTAAATAGTTATAAAGTGCCAAAAATATTAGAATTTTTAAATTTTCCCACTCTCCCTCCTTTAAAACTTCTCAACTTCACATCAAGGTAATATTTTCTAGATTAGTGCTTGCCTTTAGTATTGTAATCGATAATTAGTGCTTGGAGTGGATTACATTGTCGCCTAGCATTTCAAAAGTATTTTAATCGGCATCTAAGGTTGGTTTTCCGAACTCCGAATTTAGTTTTAGCAATTTTGTACTCATTTGCAAATTATTATTTTTTGTTATTTGCATTTGAGGACAAATGTTTTTATTTGTGGTGGGGTGAGGCCCACCTTGGTTTGCTTATTTTGGATACTTGTGTTTTCATGTACATTTTGGTTGTCTATTTTTAATTATATTTTTAAAAACTGTTTTGCGATTGTTTGAGCTTATGGCTCTCTTTTAGGTTTCACTGAAAAATAATGTAGACCCTTTCGAAAAAAATATAATTTTTGAAAAATTTTGCCACCTCTTGTGTTGAAAGTGGTTGTTCTTGTACAAATTCAAGTCTCGGTTTCGATCAATACCGATGACTTGAATAGTTCTCTCAATCGAACTAACACAAATGTGCGGCTACGACGAGAACAAATGAAGTTTCATAGACAATATGTGAACTCTTTACATCTTGTTATGATTAGCCATTTCTCAAATTGATTCTCTTGTAGTAACCGTTGCACACAAGCGAAAGTGTGTAGTATTGTTTGACTTAAGTGTCGATGCCTTGTATGATGAGCTTACTTTGAACCTTGCATGAATAAACCTAAAATTTACCCTATTAGTCTGATTGATTTAGTAAGGTGTGCTCTTGAGATGATCTTAAGCAACTTTTGAAGAATGTAAGCCAATTTGACATATACCACTTTTTTTGCCTACCCGTGAGGGTGTGAAACTCTTTTGAACACCCTTTGAGCCTTACCTTTCTTTGGAAGAACCTTGATGAATACTAGATCTTACTTGACCTACTACCTATAATCCTCTTGATTTGTGGTTTAGTGAATAGCCAACTTAGGCCAAAAGCCAAAGATGGAGATTTGGTGAAAAGGAAAAGGAGAAATCAAGAAGTGCAAGAAAGTCCCCCTTAACCCATGGTATCGCATAAAAATGGAACCCCTTCAAAGAAAATATGAAATGTGGAATAAAGTATGAAAGGAATCGGGTTTCAAGTAATCCACGGAGGAGAATAAAAAAGGTGACTTAGAAGCACTAGAAAAACAAATTGATAAAAGGAAAAGAAGGAAAAGCCTTGAGAATGCCACAACTCACGAGGAAAAAGTCATTGAGCTTAAATGGCCATACCTTTGCACTCAGCCCTATTACAAGCCTTAGAAAGACCTTTTTTATCTTGAGTAAGCTGAATCGAAAGTCCATTGGAAAATAAGGGCAAACCTATGCGTGAAAACATGCATTGAGTTCCTCTTTTTGAGTGTGAGCGTTGCATCGAATTCCTGATATTGAATTGATTAACCTCTGTGTGTGAATATGGAATCATTTTTCATATGAGGGCATTTAGATACTTTTTTTTAGCTTGAACTTGCACAATTAGCAAGTATTGCGAGCACGAGAATCTTTGGTAATGGTGTGTCACAACTTGAATCTTTGAGTACACAATTGATCCTTGCATAAGTAAATTGAGTCTTGTTGTGTGCACTCATGATTGAATCTTGTTGTGTGCACTCATGATTGAGTCTTGTGTAGCACTGTTTGAGACATCCTTTTTGAACGGCTGAACTTGAGTTTTCTTGAGGACAAGCAAAATTTTAAGATGGGGTGGTTGATGAGTCCACAAATTGGACTCATTTAGGGATTTATTTTGATAGAAATAGTTTCCTCCAATGCTTATTTTGTCTCAATATTTGAAGAAAACTCTAGAGTTTCAGGTATTAGAAGTTTTAGTGGAAGAATGGACACTTAGGCGCAAAAAGGAACAAAAAGGATGACAAGAACGAAGAAGTTGAAGCATGAGCACCTTCGGCGATCCGCCGAAAGGACAGACTCCGCCCTTTGTTCCAGTATGCAATGCCCTGAAGGAAAAAGATCAAAAAGGCGGTGAAAGGAGCAGTCGGCTCTTCACCAAATAGCTCCGCAAAGAAGTACTATACCGCCTAATGGTCCAGAACGTGAAGATGATGAAGGCAAGCATGAAACGGCGATGAAACAAAAAAAGGTCGAGTCGCCTAGTCATTCGGCGGCATCGACTAACTTCGCCGAACTATCCGCCTTCACTAATTTCTGATGGCTATAAATAGTGAACTCTTTATTAATTTTATAAGTTCCAAACCATTATTATTATTTTTAGAATAGAATAGTATATTTTTAGATATTTTCTCTCAAGTTTGGTTAGGGTTTTATGGGAGACTTGAAGAGAGAAGGATTTCATCTTCCCCAAGTTGGAAGTGGGTCTTCTCCATTCTTCTTCCTTTGCTTAAATCAAGGTTTAATTTCTTGTACCCATTTGATTTTAGTATCATTTTGGGTGTATTTTGTTATTTCTTGATGTGTGGCTAAAAACCCCTATTCTTGGGGTGTGATTTAGCAAATATGTGTTGATATTGTTGTTGGGTCTTGCTTGCTAATAGGAGAGATGTATTTAGTGGTTATTTCACCTAGTGGTTTTGGTTTAATTTAATGGGTTTGTAGTGGCAAATACAAAACCACTCATGTGTTTTTGACTTGCCCAAGAAGGAGGTCGTGAAATCAAGACCACTAGACTGATGGCCTAAGGAGTGGGTTGACATGAGGTTAAGCCCGAGAGGGTTAGCCCTAATCCCATATCTTAACACTTAGCTCGAGAGAGTGAGTGGGGTAAGGCGTAGGCTGGTCTTCATGCGGCAAATGGGTGTCCGAGAGGAACCCCTTTCAAACGGGGTAAGTTGCCTGAGAAAGAACTTATTTTCATCTGAAGTTTAGCCTAGTCGCTATTATCTTGCAAATTTTCTATTGAAATCATGTACCCAATGATTTATCTTAACCTGTATTGCGGTCACACCCCAAGAACATTTCCCCATACTTGATTTTCTTGTTAATTTTTGCTATTTTTACTACTTGTGACAAAATCCCCAAATCGATATTTGACACTTTTGTGTTACCCCCTTTAATTTACTATGTTTTTAGTCGTTAATGTCTATAGCTACGACTAGTTAGATATTAATTTTACTTTTCAATTAATTCTTAAAACCACTCCCTTAGGACACGACCCAACCTTTAGTTAGGTTACTATACTATCGATGATCGTAGACACTCATACCATAGGTTAGTGTCATTGGTCACGATAAGCATCAGTACTCACACTTCCCCCAATTGATCTAAATTCAACCAAACAACGATTTTTCCCTTAAGAACGACGTCACCCAATCCATCATTAGGTTAATTCAAGTTGTTTAGTGGAATTTGGATTACTTCAGAGTTCACCCGCACAAAACCCCAACATGCACACCTATAATTCAAGCAATTCAAATGTGAAACTCAAACCAATTTAGGCTAAAAAAGTTATAGGGCATGTTTGATTTCAAATTAGATTTCAACAAGCAATTTGACACACAATCAAGGCAAATACTAGATCCATTAACTACTCATACACATGCTCAACACAAATTATGCAATTGAAACAAATATGGAAAACAAACCTCAATTGTAGACACGCAAACACTTAGGTAAAAAGGAAAAGATGGAAAATACATCAGAACCCGACCACACATGAGGACACCCATAAAATTTAAACTAAAATTATAATCTAAGGCTTGATTGTAAGAGTGCAAGAGTCGAAAAGTTCAAAACTAAGGAAATGATTTGAATTTAAAACGGTTGAAAGGCCCTTGATCCTTCAGTTCGCGCCTTGATCATCGAGGTCTATTAACGTCGTTGATCCACTCAGGGAGTCGTCGAGTGGACTTTAGCCCTTCAGATTTAACAAAAAAATAGCCTTTTAGCTAGTTCAAAAGGCGAGCTATATCGGGCTCGCCGAGCCACTTGGCGATTCCCCGAGTGGACTTTAACTCACCCAATAGCCTTTTCCCCCAAATTTTCAAATTTTAACTTGCACATCCAACAAATGTTATTCAATTACATAAAGTAAAACTTGGGTTGCCTCCCAAGAAGTGCCTTATTTAACGTCGTGACACGACGTGGCCATGCATTCAAGCCTCATTCTTTGGGTTGACTAAAGTATCATTAAGAAGACCCCCTTTCTGTGTTGGATTTAAATAAGCAGAGATTTGGTCCATTTGAGTCTCAAGATGATTTATGGAAGCCGAGTGTGAGGTCATCATTTGATTTATAGAAGAGGCATCATCTTTTATCTCCTTGAGTACCTTGTCTGTTCCTTCCACCTTATTCAAGATACAGGCAAGCATATCCTCGGTCCAAAAGCTTTCGAGATCAATCTTTAGTTCTGAACCTTTGATAGCTCAGACGAGAACCCCTTGCTTGGTTTGACAAGAATTGTACCTCTTCGTTATGCATGGCTTCAAATTGTGCATCATCAGGGCTCACACCACTACTCGCACCAACCGCATTCACATCTTTGGAAACACCACCCATGACATATTTAGTCAACAAGCCTATTTGGGTCATTATCTTGGCCATATTCTCATCACGTTCTTGGTTTTTTTCCATTTGTTCCTTGGTGAGTCTGAGGTTCAGAGGAGACACTTGATCTTCCCTTGTCTACCATGCACAATTAATTTTAGTCATCTCATCAAGAAGCGCAGACGATGTGTCAAATGGTTGTCTCATAATACCATATCTAATGAGTTGATTAGCAATACCTTTGTTGATGGTGTCAAGACTTTGGTAAAAGTATTGAAATAGCACATTATCCGGCAACCCATGAGTCGAACATTGGAGGACCAATTTTTGGAAAGGCAACCACGTTTCATGGATAGGCTCACCATCAATCTATTTGAAGTTCTGAATATTATCCCTCAACTTAACCATCTTCGAGAGAGGGAAGAATCTTTCATAGAACACTTTTGTGATCTCTTCCCAAGAGGTGATAGATTTCCTTAGTAACTCGTTCAACCACTTTGTTGCTTCCCCCATTAGAGAAAAGGGAAACAAATAGAGTCGGAGTGACTCTTGAGTGTTATTATTGAAGGAAAACAGTCCACACACATCCACAAATTTTTGGATGTGGTCATGAGGGTCCTCATGAGTGATGAGTCTATGATTTGGACTCATTTAGGGATTTATTTTAATAGATTTAGTGTCCTTAAATTTTTATTTTGGGCCAATAACTGATGTAAATCCTTGATTTCCAAGTATTTCGATTGAGGAACAAAGCATGGACACTAATGAGCAAAAAGGAACAAGGCAGCTGAAAGAATGAAGAAAAGAAGTCCTGGTGATCGCCTAACCCATTGGGTGAATCGCCGAATCGCTATGATCTCGCCTAATGTTCCAGTGTGCCAAGCTCTGAAGGATAAAATCAAGTCGGTGATGGAATGGAGCAGTCGGCGTGTCGCCGAACGGTTCCACGATACAGTGCTAGATCACCCAAAGTTACAGAACTTAAAGATGTTAAAGGTCAAAGCAAAAAGGCGATGGAACTGACCAAGGGCGGAGAGCCAAGTTGATTGGTGATCCTGACTTATTGCGTCGACTGGTCCTTCGCAGCATATTTTTGGTGACTATAAATACATTTTTAAATTCTTAGTTTACTATCCAAGTTTTATTATTATTCAGTTTTCAAGTTTGGAGCTTATAACTTTGAGTATTGAGACAATATTTTCCTTAGCTTTGAAGATTTGGACATTTCCATTTTTGAGAAATTAGAAGTGGGTCCTTAAGATTATTCAACCTTGACCTTTGTAAAGATGAAATTAATCTTACTCAGTTGATGGAAACACAATTTGGTAACGATTTCTATCTTTTTATGATGTCTAGCTAAACCCCAATTCTTGGGGTGTGATTATATGATTATGGGTTGATTTAGCTGCTGGGTATTGTTAATTGATAGTTTAAATGATGTTTAAAAGTGATTTCAATCAGTAATTGTGGTTTAATTTGAAGGATTGTAGTTGCAAATGCAACTCTACCTTTGTGTTTTTGGCTTGCTCGAGAGAGAGGTTTTAAAATCAAGATTATTGAATTGATGGTCTGTGGGTATTGGGTTGTCATGGGTTTAGCTCGAGAGAGTGAATCCTAAATCCTTTTCCACACATTCAGCTCGAGAGAGTGAATGGACTAAAGCATAGGCTGTTCTTAATTGTTGCTCATTGGTGTTAGGGAGAAACTAATTTGATTCGGGGTAACTTGTTCAAGAGAAAGTTTATTCCCCCTAAAGTCTAGCTTATTCACTGATTTACAGCTATTTACTATCAATTGCAATCACCCATTTGTCTACCTTAGCCTATAATCCAATCACATCCCAAGAACCCATCTCTTTACTTGTTCCTTAGTGTTAATTGTTGTTGTTGTAGCTGATAATTACACTCAACCCCCCCCCCCCCGTTGATATTTGACACTTGTGTCACCCCTTAACTTGAATTATATTTTTAATTCGTAAATGTCTCTACCTATGATTGACTTGAACATATTTGTACTTAACTCTTGAATCTTAAGAACATACCACTCCCTATGGGATTTGACCCCAACTCACTTAGTTGGGTTATATTACTGACTAACGATCTTAGGCAATTGGAAGAAGTGCCCTGATACATGAAATCAAAATGGCACCACTACCGAGAAGTGGTGTTGGTTACAATTTTTGAATTAAGTTAAATTTTGTTCTTGTTAGTCATAGTTGAACTTACTTAATTTTTGTTTTGTTTCGCTTGTTTGTGTTTTAAAATAGGAAGTATAAGTGTGAACGGCAGCAATGACAGCCAAGTAGGCCATCAAGATGATCGGAAACCTCAACGATGTCAACGAGCCTAATGCTAATGACCCACATCTTATGGGTGGAATTGGTGCCATTCGCTTGCCTCCGACCGAAGGGTATGTGTTGTTCCATATCACAAGTACTATGTTCCAACTCTTGCAATTGAAGGGGTTGTTCAGTGGTTTGGCTCATGAGGATCCCCATGAGCATATTAGAAACTTTGTGGATGTATGCGGACCGTTCTCCTTCAAGAACATATCCCAAGAGTCGTTCCAGTTAAGGTTGTTCCCATTCTCTTTGATGGGAAAAGCATGTAAGTGGCTGGCTGAATTGCCACGTGAATCAATCACTTCATGGGAGGAGTTGGTCACCGTATTTCTAGTGCAATTTTTCCCTCCTTCGAAGATGATGACTCTACGGGATAGCATTCAGAGCTTCAAGCGTCTAGAGGGCGAGACAATTCATGAAACTTTGCTACGATTCAAGAAGTTAGTGCTCCAATGCCCAACTCATGGATTGCCTGATAACGTGTTGCTGCAGTATTTTTACCAGAGCCTTGACTCGGTAAACAAGGGTGTTGCTGGCAAACTTTATCCTGAAGGTTTGATGCAGTAACCTTATGTGATAGCGGCTCAGCTCTTGGATGGCATGACCAAAATCAATCGGGCTTGGTACACCCGCGAAGATCAGGTCTCCCCTCTCACATTCAAATTGACCAAAAGCAGATGGAGAGAGACCACGAGAGGGACTAACATGGCCAAGATCATGACACAACTTAACATTTTGTCCAAAAATGTAATGGGAGCTGGTGCTCGGAGTGTCAACGTCGTGGGTATCGGGTGTGCTAATCCTGATGAGGCAAAGTTTGAGGTTTTGTACAGTGAAAAGGTGAATTTCCTAGCCAACAAAGGTGGTGGTAATCATTCAAAATACTCGAGGCATGGTGGTAACCAAGGTTGGAATAGGGATGAGGATTGGAAGGATCGTCATCGAGAATGGAGGGATCAAAATCCAAATTGGAAGGATTGGGAGAAGGATAGGTATGTGCCTCCCCATGAGTGCCAAAAGCCAAAGGATTTGGAAGGTGGCCAGTCTGAGGATATGCTTTCTCGTATCCTCAAGAAAGTTTAGAGGTTTGATAAAATTTTAAAAGAAATTAAAGAAAATGTGTCGACCTTGAGCCAGACGGTTACTTCCCATTCAGTATCGATCAAGCAGTTGGAGACCCAAATGGGTCATATCTCATCTCATTTAAACCTGAGAGAGCAAGAGGGTTTGCCTAATGATACTATGGCTAACCCCAAGAATAAGGTTTAAGTGTGGACTTGCATCGTGCCGCGATGTTAACTAAGGCGTTGCTTGAGAGGAAACCCAAGTTTTATTTCTTTCTTTTTAAGTTTGAAATAATGGTGTATTGATTGTGCAGGTCAAAGTGTGGAAGGTGTCTGAAAAGTGCAGGTTGGCGAGCTAAAAGTCCAGTCGGCGAATTGCCGAAGTGGTCGGCAAGCCCAACTTGGACCATCGTTGGACTCAACACATTTTTAAATTGGAGTTTGTAAAACTCGGCGAGCCTAGGAGAAAATTGGTGAATCACCGACCAAGTCGGTGATCACGACTTTGTCCGTCGTTTGGACCCCACATTAACTAGAAGTCCTGTAAAACTTGGCGAGGTAAGTGCCGACTTAGCGTGTCGTCGAGTGGGTCGGCAAGCAAAACTAATGTCGCCAAATGGGCGATAATTGAACGGTTTTTAAAGGCTAGAGGTTTAAACTTCCAACTCTTTCATTTTCCCTCACTTTTGAACGTCCCAAACTCATACCCGCACTTTAGTATCCTATATTTTTTGCAATTTTATCGCATTTTAGTCATTAGATTTGTGTTCGAAGTTGGATTACTTTGTCGCCTAGCAATTCAACTTGATTAATCGGCATCTAAGGTTGGTTTTCCGAACCCCAAATCTTAATTTAGCGATTTTGTACTCATTTTCAATGATTTTATAATAATGATGTGTGATGGGCCTCTCTGATCATAATCGTATATGTGTGTGCCTTTTTTAATTCGAACATTTTGCACGTATTGCCTTTATTGTTGAAATCCCGTGGTTTTGTGCCTTAATAATTGTTTAAAATTGTGGGGTTGTTTTTGCATGTTATTGGGTCTAGTCGGGTGAAGTCTAAGTATCCTGTATTTGTGGCAAATGACGTATTTTGCCCAATGATGGAGCGGTTGACGTCATTCTTAAAGGCAAAAGTCGTCAAATGGCCAACTTTGGCTAAACCAAGAGAAGTCGGAGTATCCCGGGGGCATGGGTGTAATGGGTCTTAGTTTAATTTGATGGGTGCATATTTTGATTTTGTTTTCGGGGGTTGCGGGGTTGAATTTGGAAAGTTGGGTTGAAAGTAGGCACACTAGGTCGTTTGGCGAGCTAGGTCGAGCTCGCCGAACTACTTGGCGGTTCATCGAAGTTCTCCATATCACCTTTAATTTCATGCTAAATGTGAAGTTTTGTTCTATAACTTTCGATGAGAAACCTGAGGTCGCCGAATGTACTCGGCGACTCATCGAAAGTCCTTCTTGTTCGCCCTTTGTTTACGCCCCTGACCCTTAATTACATTATAACTTTCGGCGGGCTAGTTCTTGCTTGCCAAATTTTGTCGGCAATTCGCCAAAAGGGCCTCCCATCGCCAACATGCCAAAGTTTTCTGACATTCTTGAGCCAATCCTTTCGGCTTGCCCGATCTAGCTCGCCAAAGAAATTTGGCGACTCATCGATCGGTTCAGTTAGTCTGTCTACAACTATTTTTCTGTGCTTTAAATTAAATTGTTTTTAAATTTTTCCTGTTGTTTTGCAGATATGGCAAGGAAAAACATGGACATGCCACCCCGCAAAAGAGCACGGGGTATTGTGATAAACGAAGAGAGAGCAAACCCTTCCAAAAAGGGTAAGGAAAGAGCCTCCAAAAGGAGGCAAGGGCAAAGGTCAAAGGTCCATATCTGAGGCTCCAGAGCACAACTCTGATAGTGAAGGTTCCCATACAACATTCTCTGAGTCGAAGGACGACCAGCCCCTACAGTCCCGGTTGGTTGAGATTCGTGCTAGATCTCGCCCTGACTCAGCTAGAGTCCGCTCAGCCTCTACCCCAGCAGGTTTAGTGCTAGCTCTGGCACCTTCTGTGGCTCTAGTTCCACAAGTGGTACCTCCTCCCAGGTTTCTCAACAGGTTGAAAGGTGATGGATTGCGAACTATCCTCGAGGAGAAGTTGTTATCTACAGAAGACCTTGAGGGAAAATACTCCGGGGTGAGGGACACCCTCCGCTTCCACCGATTTGATCAGTTCACCAGGCCTCGAGGCCCATATATTCGTTCATGGGTCCAGGAATTCTATACATCGTATGGTGACTTGGTTCCAAAAAGCAAGAAGAAGGCCAGTGAGTTCAGACCGATTAAGTCAGTTGTGGTCTGGGGTAAGGAAGTTAGATGCGATATCGAGTACGTCAATACCGTACTTGACAGGGAGTATGACTTTGACTACCCTAACCTGGCTACCATTACAGAATCTTTAGATGAGCTCAAGGGCTAGCTGGCACCCCTCATCTCAGACACCACCCCGAGGTGCATAGAGGCAGGAGTCCCCGATCGATAAGAGGCACTTGACTATAGCTGCATGTTATTGGTTTGGATTCATCAACAGCTCTATTATGCCTTCCCAAAATGATTCTATTCTCCGTCATCCTAAGGCGGCCTGCCTTGGGTCGATTATTTCTAGGAAGAGCATTGACATGGGCTTATTATTGAGCAAGAGATGGCCATGAGGGCCAAGCAAAGGCAGACTTCACTTCCATTCCCAGTCTTGATCACGGAGTTGTACCAGCGTGCTGGAGTACCTCGGGATAATATGAGAGTTATTGAGGTTACCCCTTATTCCTCCACTGACATCCGGCATATTGAGGCTGAGTACACACGAGAGGAGGACAACAAGAGGAAAGCAGCTCCGGTGGATACATCCCCGGAGGTGGACATTGATTTGATACTTGTAGAGGCATTTTTGCCTACTTCGAACCCCGAGGCTTCAAGTACATCTGCCCCTTCTTCTTCTTCACAGGCCTTGGGTGCCTCTACCTCGTCCTAGCCCACCAAGATTACTCAGGCGATGATCCTAAAGATGGGACACCTGGCCCATTCAGCTGATGTGAAGGCGACCCAACTTGAGAGATCCATCCCATGGATGATCGAGAGTGCCATCATTGTTGCACTAACCCCTTCCAGACTTCCATTGACACTCTCACAACGAGAGTCGAGGCTTGTGAGAGCAGACAGGGGGAGACCTCCAAGGTTGCGGCTTTGAAAGCCGAAGTAGCAGATTTGAGAAAAGATGTAGACTATCTAAAGTCTACTGACTTCACTTCATTACTAGAGGTTGCTGATGATGTCGACACTCTTGAGACTTCAGAGACTCCTCCGGCTACCACAAGAGATGTACATATGGATGGTACAGCAACTGATGAGTCGAAGGCAGAGACCAACGAGGAGAAGATAGAGATAAGGGAGGAGAGCATATATGGAGATTTTCCAGATCTCGAGGAAACGATTGTGCAGTCGATGATCCAGACATCGCTGACAAAGACATTCATGGTAGCTCCTAGTGGACCTACACCTTTTGAGGTAACTCCGGACACTGATGCCCAAGTTCAGAGTGACGCACCAGGCACTGATCCACCGACAGATGGAGTGATTGCGTAGACAGGATACCTTTTTGCCTCCCTCTCTGTCTTATTTTTCTCGACTTTTGGATATTATTTTGCTTGCATTTGAGGACAAATAGCTTTTGCTGTGGTGAGGTGAGGCCCGCCTTTTGTGATTATTATTATGTTTATAAATTTGGGTTTTGTGGTATATATTGTGTTTTGGCACTATTTTTGTGGATGGTTGAGCTTGTGGCTCCTTGTTTTTAATTGAAATGATTTTTGGACCCTTTCGAAAAAATTCGTGCCACCTCTTGTTTGTGTCTGAATGTTGATGTTCTCTTGCAACTTTGAGTATTGGTCTTGATCAATACCAATGACTTGAATAGTGCTCAGAATCGAACAAAAATGAATGTACGGCTACGATGAGGCCAAATGAAGTTGCATAGACAATATGTGATCTTTTTTCATCTCGTTGTGACTAGCCAATTATCAAATTGAGTCTCTTGTAACGAACATTGCACACTAGCGAAAGTGTGGAGTCTTGTTTGACATTAGTGTCAATGCCTTGTGTGATGAGATTACTGTGAACCATATGTGATGACACCTAGAATTTGCCCATTGGTCCGGTTGACTAAGTGATGCAATTTCTTGACATGATCTTAGGTAACTTTGAAGAGTGTGAAACAATTCGACATTATACCTCTTTTTGTGCTCTACCTTGAGAGTGTGTGAACTTCGCTTGAACACTTTTTGAGCCTTACCCTTTTCTTAGAAGAAACTTGATGAAAATATGACCTTTCTTGATCTATTACCCCTAATCCTCATCATTTGTGGTTTGTGTGAATAACCAACTTAGGCCAAAAGCCTAAGTTGGGGGTGTGGTGAAAAGAGAATGTAAATCAAGAAGTGCAAAGAAGTCCCCTTTTGACCCATGACTTTGAGAAACATGGAAGCCCCAATACAAAAAAAATACAAAAAGAGAGAAAAAGAAGAAAATAATGTAAAGAAAAAGAATGAAAAAGTTGTGGAATAAAGTTGTGAAAGTGCAAAAAGAAATGGGGTGTCCAATAGTCCATGGAAGATGAATAATGGGGTGACTTGTGAGCACGAATGAGAATGATGAAGAAAAGGAAAGAAAGTGTTGTTCACACCACATTTCATGAGGATTACAACCATTGAGCCTAAATGACCATACCTTTGCTCTCAGCCTCGTTACAAGCCTTGAAAAGACCTTTTTGATTTTGACTGATATGAAACAAGTGTTAATTGGAAAATACGGGTAAATTTATGGGTGAAATCATGCATTGTGTTCATTTTTGTGAGTGTGAGTGTTGATTGTGATTCCGGAGCTTTAAATTGTTGAACCTTTGTGTGTGAATATGGAATCATTCTTTGTGTGAGGGCATTTGAGTACCTTTGTTGAGCTTGAACTTGCATTTGAAGCAAGTATTGTGAACTTGAGAATCTTTGATGATGGTGAGTCACAACTTGAATCTTTGAGTGCATAATTGATCCTAGCATGAGTAAGTTGAGTCTCTTTGTGTGCATTCATGATTGAATCTTGTGTAGCACTGTTTGAGACATTCTTTTTGAACTGCTGAATTTGAGTTTTACTTGAGGACAAACAAAAGTTTAAGTTGGGGTGTTGATGAGTCTACGATTTGAACTGATTTACGGATTTATTTTAATAGATTTAGTGTCCTCAAATGCTTATTTTGTGCAAATAACTGATGTAAATCCTTGATTTCCAGGTATTTGGATTAAGGGACAAATTATGGACACTAATGAACAAAAAGGAACAAGGCAGATGAAAGAACGAAAAAAAGAAGGCCTGGTGATCGCCTAACCCATTGATTGAGTCGCTAAATGGCTATGAACTCACCTAATGTTCCAATGTGCCAAGCTCTAAACGAGAAAATCAAGTTGGCTATAGAATGAAGCAGTCGGCGTGTAGCCAAACGGTTCTGCGATGCAGTGCTAGATCGCCCAAAGTTACAAAACTTGAAGACGTTGAAGGTCAAAGCAAAAAGGCAATGGAACTAACCAAAGGGCGAATCTCCGAGTTGATTAATGCATTCGATTACATAATCACACCCCTAAGGTAAGGGTGTACCACCCCGTATTCGAAACAGACCAAAAATACAGATTTTGAGAAGTTACAGATGCAACCCACAGTTGCCATCCATGGACCGTAGGTCAGATCACGGCCCGTGCTGGTGGTTCATGGTTCACCACTACAACCCCTCCCCAAACCCATATCAAAAAATCAGCTAAGTCTTGACCCAGGGTCCGTAGGTCAGACCACGGTCCGTGGTCTGTGTCTGTGGATCGAGGTCCCCTTTACCCAAGCTCTGACACAAATTACTGCTAACCAATTAGAGGAAAATTATTGATTGGGTCAACTTCAAATAGTCATAACTCTTAGCACAAAAGGAATTATGTGTCCTATCACCTATGATAAGATATATAATTGAATCCTCTTTCCAATACCATCGAGTTTGCTAAAATCTGACCTTCGAGTAAAATGTTATGCTCATTTTAATGAATCCATGTCGGGCAGACTTGACCTACGACTCCAATCTACGGACCGTAGATTGACCTATGGTCCATAGATCCCGTCCGTTGATCACTCCGACAGTAGTTAAGTCAAGGCTCTTTTGGTCTTTTCCTATTTCATTGGACCCCTAAGCTACGTCGTTTAGACCCTAAATTATGAGCTTTTAGTCAGTTTAAGCCTAGAAACATAAGTAGAACTTACCTAAGTCAAATCATTAATCAAAACTTAGACAATTAGAAGCAAGAGAGGAGAAAAAGGTCAAGAACCCTAGGTCAAGAACGCAGCAAGATTCCATTAGTTCCAGCCCTGAAATTGAAAGATTTCTCTGTGGAATTCGTCACCATGTATGTGGAATTTCACTAGTGGGTTCCTTTCACCCATTTGGTCCCTAGTTTTCAGTCAGTTTCTTAATTACCTTATTATGACTAGACCTAGGGTTTCTTGAAAGTTAGAATTATTGAGTTCCTAGCTGTTAGAATGATCCAAATCAGATTAGTACGTTAATATTCAGTTTAATGCATGAATTCCAGAATCTTAGCTATGTATTTCTTTAATTCTTGAATTACACATGCTAGGTCAGATATTTCAGTTATTCAGTTATACATGCCTCAGTTATTAATGCATTCAGTTTGAACTATCCAGTAACTTACAGTAATTCAGTAATAATGTGTTAATTACTTAATCCATTGGGAGTAGCATAATACCGAGTTGGACTAGGGTTCAGTGTACCCATATAGTCCCAGAACTACTAGCCATATAAGTTGTAAGTCCCCTCTGTAGGCATCATTTCAGTGATCACGCCAGCATGCATCTATATCTCTGGCAGGGTATATTGGGTCCTCTCGATGGGCGTATACATCGGACTCCACATTTAGCTCATGTGGTTTTATTATCAGTTATTAGTAGCTCCCATAGTTCAGTCAGATTCTATTGCATTGACCATTTATCAGTATATCTAGTATTCAGTTTCAGCATGTTATAAATTGGTCATGGCATTCAGTATCTATATCATGTTCAGATTATATCATCGCTTATTTGTTTTGTTCAGTTATATGTTATTTCAGTTGTATTCTATCATGCATGCTCAGTACCTTTCAAGTACTAATGCATACTCTGCACTACATCTTCTCGTGATGTAGGTTCAGGTTCTCAGCATCCAGATCACGCTTAGATCGGTTCCCGATCTCCCGTTCAGCAGAATCAGTGGTGAGTCCTCATTCTGCGAGGACAATAGTCATGAGTTTCTTTTCAGTATTTTTATTTCTTTAGTTTCAATTTTTCTAGACTTAGCTGGGGCCTGTCCCAGCATTTCTGGTCAGTTAGAGGCTATTTTCAGACATAGTTAGATTCAGCTTAGTATTGAGTCAATATCTTCTTTGTATTAAACTCATTAATTTTCATATATCGCAGTTATAGTATATGGGTATTCCCCATCTTTTCATTTTATTTATGATTTAGCTTCTGCATCAGTTTATTATCTTTAGTATGCTCATGATCATGCCAGCAGGGTTAGCTTGGGATAACTTATGGTCCTAGGTCCCGTGTTCGCGTCTCGGGGGTAGTCTCGGGGTGTGACAAACTTGGTATCAGAGCATTAGGTTTAAGTATCCTAGGATATCTAAAAAGCCGCACTATGTAGAGTATTTTTCATAGATGTGTAGTGCGCACCACATCTAATGAGAGGGAGGCTACAAAGTGTCTTAGGAAAAATCTTCATTTTCTTGTTACTTTTATCATGTGTGAGGTATGATCTAATTCCGTTCTAACTTGACGTTCTATGTTTCAGTGATCATGCCTCCTCATAGAGCTAACGCCAGAAATGTGAATGCCAGGAATGCAAACGCAGCTCCTCTTGTCCCTAATCAAGAAGTGTCGAATGCAGAGTTCAGGAACGCCATCCAAAAGTTTGCTAAGAGTGTGGCCAACCAAAACAATTAGCGGGCTCTAGTTCCGGTAAATGCCAATGTTGGGTCAGCTGCAGCCAGGGTACGAGACTTTGTTAGGATGAATCTGCCAAAGTTCTTAGGATCGCAAGTTGTAAAAGATCCCCAAAACTTCATTGATGAGGTCAAAAAGATCTTTGAAGTGATGCAGGTCACTGGGAATGATTGGGTTGAGTTAGCATCTTACCAACTTAAGGATATGGCTCATATCTGGTATACCAGTGGAAGGAGAACAGGGGTACAGATGTAGCTCCTATCACTTGGAATTGTTTCAGTGAAACCTTTCTGGACAAGTTTTTCCCCATAGAGTTGAAAGAAGCAAGGGCCTAGGAATTTATGAACTTTAGGCAGGGTAACATGACGGTCCAAGAGTAAAGGCTCAAGTTTAACCAACTCTCCAGCTATGCTTCTCACATGGTTGCGAATTCCAGGGGTCAGATGAATAAGTTTCTGTACGGAGTGTCAGATTTTGTGAAAACAGAGTGCAGGAATGCTATGTTGTTGGGAGATATGAACATCTCTAGGCTCATGACTCATGCTCAGCAGGTTAAGGGTGATAAGCTTAGGGAACAGGCTAAGGAGACTAAGAAAGCAAGAACAGGTAACTACAAGTATTCCCAACAGAAATCGGGTGGTGGAAATTGCTCGCAGTTTCAGTAGAAGTCTTCGACTCCAGCCCCTTCATTAGCTAGTGTTCCATCCCCCAGATTTCGTAATGATCAGAAAGGTAAGGCGTCAGGCTCTAAGTCTCAAGGTAGTGTTTCAGGCACCAAAACTTACCCAACTTGCCCGAAATGTAATAAGAACCATCCGGGTGAGTGCCTTGCATGTAAGGATGAATGCTTTAAGTGTGGTCAGTCTGGTCATAGATTGAAGGATTGTCCTTCTAGACAGGATCAAGGAGGAAATAATGGTAGAGCTCAGTCTACAACTTCAGCAGCACTAATAGGTCGCACAACTCAGCAAGGTAACTCTTCTGGTACAGGTGGCGAACAGCGCCAAAACAGGCTATATGCTCTTCAGGCGCGTCAAGATCAGGAAGATTCTCCTGATGTAGTCATTGGTACATTACGAGTCTTTAATCTTGATGTTTATGCTTTATTAGATCCAGGGGATACTCTTTCTTTTGTAACTCCTTATATAGCAGTCCAATTCAGTGTTAGTCCAGAAACTTTACCAGAACCTTTCTCAATCTCTACTCCAGTCGGTGACCCAGTTATAGCTAGAGGAGTATACAGAAATTGCCTAGTCATAGTCTCTCAGAAAGTCACCTCAGCAAATCTTGTAGGGTTAGAAATGGTAGACTTTGATGTCATTGTAGGCATGGATTGGTTACATTCCTGTCATGCCTCAATCAATTGTAGAACTAGGATTGTTCGTTTTCAGTTTCCAGACGAACCAATCTTAGAATGGAAGGGTAGTATCTTAGCGCCTATGCGTCGATTTATTTCTTACCTTAAGGCCAGAAAGATGATCTCTAAAGGTTATCTCTATCATCTAGTTCGGGTTAAGGATTCTAGTTCCGAATCTCCAACTCTTGAGTAAGTTCTTGTGGTTAATGAGTTTCCAGAAGTGCTTCCAAAAGATATTCTCGGAGTCCCTCTCGATAGGGAAATTGACTTTAGAATTGATCTCATTCCAGATACCTAGCCTATCTCTATTCCTCTTACAGAATGGCTCCAGCTGAGCTTAAGGAATTAAAAGAGCAGTTGAAAGACCTTTTAGATAAAGGCTTCCTCATACCTAGTATTTCGCCATATGGTGCACCAATGTTGTTCATAAAGAAGAAAGATGGTTCTCTCAGAATGTTCTTTGACTATAGGAAGTTGAACAAGGTCACAATTAAGAATAAGTATCCCATCCCCAGGATTGATGACTTGTTTGCCAACTTCAGGGTGCTAGTCATTTCTCAAAGATAGACCTCAGATCGGGTTATCATCAGCTTAAAGTCAAAGATAGTGACATTCTGAAGACAGCCTTCAGAACTCGGTATGGTCATTATGAATTTGTAGTCATGTCATTTGGACTAACCAATGCTCCTGCAGCTTTCATGGATTTGATGAACAGAGAGTTCAAGCATTACTTGGACTTGTTCGTTATCCTCTTTATTAATGATATCCTCATTTACTCTAGGAATGAGGAAGAACATGCGAGTCATTTGAGAGTTGTTCTGTAAACTCTTAAAGATCACCAGTTATATGCAAAATTTAACAAGTGCGAGCTTTAGTTACAATCAGTTGCCTTCCTTGGGCATATTGTGTCTAGTGAAGGAATTCGAGTAGATTCCCAGAAGATAGAAGCAGTGAAACAATGGCCCAGACCTACCTCTACTACAAATATCAGAAGTTTCTTGGGTCTAGCGGGCTATTACAGACGGTTCGTGGAAGGATTTTCATCCATAGCCTCACCATTGACTAGGTTGACTCAGAAGATGGTCAAGTTTCGATAGTCAAATGATTATGAGAAAAGCTTCACAGAATTGAAAACTATGTTGACTACATCTCCTGTCTTGACTCTACCAAAGGGTTCAGATGGTTATGTGATCTATTGTGATGCATCCAGGGTTGCCCTAGGTTGTGTGTTGATGTAGTGAGGTAAGTTATAGCTTATGCTTCTAGACAGCTTAAGGTGCATGAGAAGAATTATCTGACTCATGACCTCAATCTTGCAGCAGTGGTGTTTGCACTCAAGATTCGGAGACACTACTTGTATGGTGTTCATGTAGATGTGTTCACAGACCATAAGAGCCTCCAGTATGTACTCACCCAGAAAGAGTTGAATCTTCTCCAGAGAAGGTGGCTTGAGTTCCTCAAAGATTATGATATGAGCATGCATTACTATCCAGGTAAGGCGAATGTAGTCGCATATGCTTTTAGTAGATTATCCATAGGTAGTGTAACACATGTTGAAGAAGAAAGAAGAGAGCTAGCAAAGGATGTTCACAGACTTCCTCGCCTAGGAGTTCATCTTATAAGCATATCAGATAGTGGTGTAACGGTTCAAAATGGGGAAGAATCTTATTTGGTAGTGGAAGTTAAGGAAAAGCAAGACAGCGATTCGATATTACTTTAACTTAAGGGTGCAGTCCACCAACAGAGAGTTTGAGGTTTTCTCCCAAGGGGGAGATGGTGTGCTTCGCTACCAGGGTCGATTACGTGTTCCTAATGTGGGTAAGTTGAGACAACATATTCTTGCAGAAGCTCATAATTCCAGATATTTTATTCATCCAGGTGCCACTAAGATGTACAGCGATCTGCGGGAAGTCTATTGGTGGAATGGTATGAAAAGAGATATAGCAGATTTTGTGGCCAAGTGCCCCAATTGCTAGCAAGTCAGGGTAGAACATCAGAAACCAAGAGGCATGACTCAAGAGATTGACGTTCCTACTTGGAAGTGGGAAGTGATCAACATGGACTTCATCACAGGTTTACCTAGTACTTGCAAACAACATGACTCCATTTGGGTGATTATTAATAGGGTTACTAAGTCTTCTCACTTTTTGGCGGTCAAGACTACAGATTCGGCGAAGGATTACTCCAAACTTTACATTAATGAGATTGTAAGGTTGCATGGGGTTCCTTTGTCTATCATTTCAGATAGATGTCCTTAGTTTACCTCTCATTTCTAGAAGTCATTTCAGAAAGGTCTTGGTAGTCACATTAATCTTAGCATAGCATTTCATCCGCAGATGGATGGTCAGGCAGAGCGTACCATTCAGACCTTAGAGGACATGTTGAGAGCTTGTGTGATCGACTTCAAGGGTAGTTGGAATGATCACCTTCCTCTTATTGAGTTTACCTACAACAATAGTTACCATTCCAACATTTAGATGGCCCCTTATGAGGCATTGTATGGGCGTAGATGTAGATCTCCTATGGACTGGTTTGAAGTAGGTGAAGCAGCCTTGATAGGGCCAGATTCAGACCATTATGCTATGGAGAAAGTGCAACTTATCAGAGATAGACTTAAGACAGCCCAGAGTCGCCAGTAGTCTTATGCAGATGCAAGGAGAAAGGAACTAGAGTTCCAAGTTGATGATTGGGTTTTCCTGAAGGTGTCACCAATGAAGGGGGTGATGAGGTTTGGCAAGAAAGGTAAGCTCAATCCTAGATATGTAGGCCCTCAACGGATCTCAAAAAGGATTAGTAGAGTGGCTTATGAGTTAGAGATACCAGCAGATTTGGCAGCAGTGCATCCAGTCTTTCACATTTCACTTTTGAAGAATGTGTGGGTGATCCAGCATCCGTAGTGCCATTAGAGACTGTGGCTGTAAAAGATAGCCTTTCTTATTAGAATGTACCAGTTGAGATTCTTGATCATCAAGTTAAAAGGTTGAGAAACAAAGAAGTCACTTCAGTCAAGATTTGGTGGAGGAGTCAGTCGGTAGAGGGAGCTACTTGGGAAGCAAAAGCGGCCATAAAAGCCAAGTATCCTCACCTCTTTCCTTCTGATTCCACTCCAGCTTGAGGTAATAGTTCCTCTTCAGTTTTTCAGTCATTCATGTGTAAATTCAGTCTTAGAATCATGTTCCTTCAGTTTGTACTTGCACTTTTAGCGTATTTGCATGTTCTTGGAACTCAGTTCAGTTAGAAATTCAGTTCTCAGTGTTTAGTGGTAGGGATTGCAGCCCTCTCCCTCCATTTCAGCTAGTTTAGTCTTCCTTCGAGGACGAATGGTCCCAAGGGGGAGATAATGTAACACCCCGTATCCGAAACAGACCAAAAATATAGATTTTGAGAAGTTGCAGGTGCAACCCACGGTTTCCATCCACGGACCGTAGGTCAGACCACGGCCCGTGCTGGTGGTCCATGGTTCACCACTGCAACCCCTCCCCAAATCCAGCTAAGAAAATTGGCCAAGTCTAGACTAACGGACAAACACACAATCCGTAAGTCAGACCACGGTTCGTGGTTTGTGTCCGTGGATCGAGGCCCCTTTTACCCTGCCTCTGATGCAAATGATGGCTGACCAGCATAGACCGTCGTTCGATCCACAGTCCGTAGGTCTAACCGTAGGTGAGGGTCAACAGCCAATTAGAGGAAAATTGTTGATTGGGTTAACTTCAAATAGTCATAACTCTTAGCAAAAAAGTAATTATGTGTCCCATGACCTATTATATGATAGATAATTGAATCCTCTTTCCAACGCCACTAAGTTTGCTAAAATACGACCTCCGAGTAAAAAGTTATGCACGTTTTAATGAAACCCTGTCGGGCAGACTTGACCTACAATTCCAATATACAGACCGTATATTGACCTACGGCCCGTAGGTCCCGTCCATCGATCACTCCGACAACAGTTAAGTTAGGGGTCTTTTGGTCTTTTCCTATTTTGTTGGACCCCTAAGCTACATCGTTTAGACCTTAAATTATGAGGTTTTAGTCAGTTTAAACCTAGAAACATAACTAGAACTTACCTAAGTCAAATCATTAATAAAAACTTAGAAAATTAGAAGCAAGAGAGGAGATAAAGTCAAGAACCCTAGGTCAAGAACGCAGCAAGATTCCATTAGTTCCAGCCCCAAAATTGAAAGAATTCTCCATGGAATTCGTTACCATGTATGTGGGATTTCACTAGTGGGTTCCTTTCACCCATTAGGTCCCTTGTTTTCAATCAGTTTCTTGATTCCCTTATTATGACTAGACCTAGGGTTTCTTGAATGTTAGAATTGTTGGGTTCCTAGCTGTTAGAATGATCCAAATCAGATTAGTACGTTAATATTCAGTTTAATGCATGAATTCCAAAACCCTAGATATGTATTTCTTTAGTTCTTGAATTACACATGTTATGTCAGATATTTTAGTTATTCAGTTATACATGTCTCAGTTATTAATGCATCAATATCAGTTTAATTGTTGCATTCTCAGTTTGCATGTTCAGTTTGAGCTATCCAGTAACTTACAAAAATTTAGTCATAATGTGTTAATTACTTAATCCATTGGGAGTAGCATAATACCGAGTTAGACTAGGGTTCAGTGTACCCATATAGTCCCAAAACTACTAGCCACGTAGGTTGTAAGTTACCTCTGTGGGCATCATTTCAGTGATCACGCCAGCATGCCTCTATACCTCTGGCAGGGTATATTGGGTCCTCTTGATGGGCGTATACATCGGACTCCACATTTAGCTCATGTGGTTTTATTATCGGTTATTAGTAGCTCCCACAGTTCAATCAGATTCTATTGCATTAACCATTTATCAGTATATCGAGTATTCAATTTTAGCATGTTATAAATTGGTCACGGCATTCAGTTATCTCAGCATTCAGTATCTATATCATGTTCAGATTATATCATTGCTTATTTGTTTTGTTCAGTTATATGTTATTTCAACTGTATTCTATCCTGCATGCTCAGTACCTTTCAAGTACTGACGCATACTATACGCTACATCTTTTCGTGATGTAGGTTCAGGTTCTCAACATCCAGATCACGCTTAGATCAGTTCCCGATCTCCAGTTCAGCAGAAACAGTGGTGATTCCTTATTCTCCGAGGACAATAGTCACGAGTTTCTTTTCAGTATTTTTAGTCCTTTAGTTTCAGTTTTGCTAGACTTAGTTGGGGCCTATCCCAGCATTTCTAGTCAGTTAGAGGCTATTTTCAGACATAGTTAGATTCAGCTTAGTATTGAGTTAATATCTTCTTTGTATTAAACTCATCAGTTTTCATATATCTAAATTATAGTATATGGGTATTCCCCATCTTTTCATTTTATTTATGATTTAGCTTCCGCAACAGTTTATTATCTTTAGTATGCTCATGATCATTCCAGCAGGGTTAGCTTGGGATCACTTGTGGTCCTAGGTTCCGTGTCCGCATTTCGGCGGTAGTCTCAGGGCATGACAAAGGGGTTTTAGCCAAACATAGCAAAAAGTAAGAGATCGTTACCAAATAGATCATCCATCCAAATTATAACAATTAGCATTATCCAATGCCAAAATTAAAGCTAAAATCCTAAATCCTCAAATCCGAGATCTGAATCTTCTTCAAAAGTGTTCAATAAAGTAAAAATGTGAAAAACTCTCAAAGCTCAAAATACACTCTCTGGGAACTTCTTTTCTTCTTTCAAAAAATAAATTTATACATTTTCAAAAACTCAACACGAAGTCCAATTGGCGATGGCAATCCACTGAGTTGAGTTTCATCTTGCCTTTTGGCTTGACTCCTTCATCCAATTGTTCTAGAAGTTTAGGCGAGCTGGATCATGACCGTTGATCCATTTGGCACATCGTTGAATCATCATTTTCTCGCCAATTTGGCTTGGTACATGGGCTACTTCGCTAGAACATTTGGTGAGCTGGAGACTCACTCGGTGAGTCGCCGAGTGACTTTGGTGAGCTCCAGGTTCTTTTTTCTTCAGCCTTTCTAACTTTTTATAACGCTCAACTACACTTCTTACAATTCAAAGTTTAGGCAGTCTCTAACATGTATATATCCAACGATGAGTTGGGGTCGATCCCACAGGGAGTGATACGGTAAAGAATTCAATTATGAAGTAAAGACGTGTTCTGATCTTTTATAAGAGTACGAAACTACACAACATAAACTAAATCAATGAATTTAGTTATCAATATCAAATAGGGGGATTTAGTAGCCTATTGTTAACAAGGAGCAATTAACACGAGTGTTCGACGATTAGAGAGAAGACCTTAGGTGTGTGATCAATCGAATGTCAATTTTGCTTATTGGGTAATTGTTAATTGCTTTAAGTTGTTGAATTGAAATGGGTAGGCTAGGTTATGAATAAAATATCTATCTCTCGATCAACTATCATGTTTCGAGTGAGTTCTCTCGAACCTCAACGAGCTTGACAATACCAAAAAACTCAATTCCTTAATTTACCCACTTTCTCAAGTTCGATTGTAAAGATGCAGTCAAATCCACTTTCTCAAGTTGGATTTTAAAGACGCAAAATCAATACAACAATCAATCATTCATTCTACTCTAATACCTCTTTCTCAAGCAAGCATAGAGAGCTAAATTAGAATCAAATTAGCAACTTCAGTTCATCAATTAACACATGAACAAACAATTGAATTCATTTCAAAACAACATTAAATTCAGCAATTAACTATACCCATAATCTAATTAATGCATTCGACTACATGATCATACCCCTAAGGTAAGGGGTTTTAGCCAAGCATAGAGAAAAGTAAGAGACGTTACCAAATAGATTATTCATCAAAAATAATTAACAATCTGCAATACCCAATGCCAAAATTAAATCTAGAATCCTAAAACCTCAAATCCGAGATCCAAATCTTCTTCAAAAGTGATCAACAATTTAAAAATGTGAAAAACTCTCAAAGCTCAGGAATACACACTCTGGGAACTCTTTTTCTTCTCTCAAAAAATGAATTTATACGTTCCCAAAAACTCAACACAGAGTCCAATTGGTGAAGTTAGTCGGGATCACCGATCCACTCGGGGATCCGCCGAGTTGCGCTTCTTCTCGCCTTTTGGCTTGGCTTCTGCATCCTATTGTTTTGGAAGTTTAGGCGAGCTGGATCGTGATCACCGATCCATTCGTCACATCGCCGAATCATCATTTGCTCGCCAAGTTGTCTTGGTATATAGGCTACTTCGCTGGAACTTTTGCCAAGCTGAAGACTGACTCGGCAAATCGTCGAGTGGCTTTTACGAACTCCTGCTTCTCTTTTCTTCAGCTTTTCCAACTTTTTCTCTCCTTTTCACATCATAATGTCTTTGTTTTGTTCTTAAACCTTCATTGTTGCATATCAACACATTAACAACAGTTATTAGCACAAAGTAGGCATTGAGGACACTAATTCATTGAATAATAAGCCCTAAATGAGTTGAAGCTTCCAACTCATCATCAGCAAGTAGACAAAAAAAAAAAATTATATACTCTTTAGGTTTAGAATTAAGTTGGAGTTATCACTTTTGTCCCTTTTTAGTTATTGTCTTTCATTATGATTTAGTTTATATTTTATGTTTGGACATCTATAATTGTATATCTTAAGTGTTGTGTTTTAAGTTTAACTTGTGATTTATATTAAAAGGTATTTTTAAGAGATTCGATATTATTATTTCTCCTTGTCACTACAAAAAATGGCTCAATTTATGGCGGTAAATTTGTGATAGTTTTAAGAAAGCCCACTATTAATTCATTTTGTGATGTTTTATTCTAACTCCCACAATATATACCTTTTTGTGGTGGTTTTATTATAAGGGTTAGAAAAACGCCACAAGTTAGTTTAATTTGTGGCAATTATCAACCCCGCAAAAATTGTTAAATTCGTTACTTTTAGAAATTATATATATATATATATATAAACTTAGATGCAAAATCAATAATCATATTATTATTTTTGTTTATTAATTTGCATTCAAATTTTATTTAACCTCTTGTAATATTAGTTGATTTTTTAAGATAAAACATTTTTATCAATAGTTATTAGTTAATATAAAATAATAAAAGATAAAAAGAAAAGCTTGTTCCCACAAACTCAATTAAATAATCACCTCCACCACCTCCTACACCCCCTTCCCACGTACTAAATATATATTTCCCCCACAACTCATTCATTACACAACCCTCCTTCTCCCTTCTTCCTTTTTACCCCATTATTTGGTTCAATTATTTTGTGAATGTTTTTTTTTCTAATTACTTTTTTATTTTGTAGGTTTTGCAAAGTGGGATAGATGGTAAATATTTTTTAAAATATAAAGGTAATTTTCTGCTCTATGAGTTTGATGATTCACATTCAAATTTAAAATATATGCTATTTTTTATTATTATTTAATCTATAGGAATTTTATATTTTGCAAGTTGTGAAACATAATGCATTCATGTTTAACATATTTCAGAAAATGTTTGTATTCTCATCACATTATTAAGTCCTTCATATTCTATGTTTAATTGAATTTTGGTAAGCCTTATTTTTTCTTTATCAAAATGTACAAAGATATATGTGTATAGATATATGTTTAACTAATTATGTATGAGGTTCTTGGTTTCATTGTTGCAGCCTGGTGAGGATATTTAGCTTGCTTCACCCGTGAATAAAAGATTGGATGACAACAACTCAAATTACCAAACAAATGCTATGATGTTTTTTTAATGTTTATTTGTTGCCTCCTTTAAAACTGTATTGTCTAAGTTATTATTCACAAGTTTGTATTACTTTAATTTTATATTAATTTAAACTTGTAAAACTTATTAATATAAGTTTGTTTAATGAAATTTGATTTTTATTGAATGTGTTATTTAGTAAAATTATTTATTCATATTATTTTGAAGACTTAGTGTTATCCATATTTATTGTTAAGATGATAATAATTTTGTAAGACTCCACAAATCAAACTATGTAAAAATTGATTTCATATCACCATATTTTAAATGCATACAAATTTAATTTTTAAAAGTGTGAGATCATATTGTGAAGGTTCTAAACCATCACAAATTGAAATTAGAAAATCTCCACAAATTAAATAGTCATTTTGTGGAGGATGTCGTGGAGTTAATTAGAACCGCCACAAATATGCTCGTAGCAAGGGTAATTGTAGCGTTTTTAAAAACCTCCACAATTCAATTTATGGAATCCCTAAACCGCCATAAATTGACAAAATAACCCCCATAAATTGAGTGTTTTCCGTTAGTGTGTGTGTGTGTGTGTATTTCAAATTACAAACACAACTTTAATTATATTAATAATTATTGGCATAACCGAATAATTGAACCAAAAGAAGTCAAAACAAAAAGAGAAAAACCAAACCAAAATTGTTTTGGTTTGAATTGAATTACACTTTTTTCAAAATTAAAAATCAAAGAATCTAAATCATATAGTATAAAATCAAACGAAAAAATCAAATGCACACCCAACACTTCAAGCTCATTATTTTTTTATTTTGATGTCCAATTTGGTTAATTTTAGTAGCAGAATTTTATTTTTTTTTGCATACGATGCCAACCTTTTAAACGCTGAGTAGCGGATGAAAATGATTAGGCAACTTTATATTATCAGGCAATTTCACACAACTTTTAAAAATAACGTAAAATTTTTAAGCAAAAAATATATTTAAAAAAGGAACACGATAACCCACTATTATACTAACAATTTAAAAGAAAAATTAAATATAGTAAATAAAATTTTGCCATTAATATAAAAAAATTATTATTAGTATTAATGCTCAAAAATAATCTAAATAATAAAATGAAAAGAAAATGAACGTTATCATATATTTAAAAATAAATACTAGCCATTTAAAAGATATCATCATTCCTCCTCATGGCTATATATTACAAAGAATAAAATAGTAGCAAAACACAATTACGTAATAAATTGTTACCGACTTGGAATCAATTGATGCTGGAATAAAATAAATGTGACATACGAAGCATATATATAAAGTAAATATGTATTTAGGATTTGTGATATCATCATCATTCTATATAAGTGGTGGCTTCTTTCGACAACCAAGGATCTTTCTATAATTTTCCTTCTAATGTGTCCTATGAGCATACTACACGTGGTTTAACACATAATTGATAGGTGGCCTGTCACTATTTACAAATTGGTACCCTACGCTTCTTGGGACTTTGAATTAAGGGTGACAAGAAGGTGACAAGATAAAATGACGGTGACATAAGTCTTAATTATTGAATATAGGTGACAATTATGTAATTAAAGATTAAGGATTGTGAGAGTTGCCCTTCATTCTATATAAGTGGTGGGTTCTTTCAACAACCAAGGGTCTTTCTATAATTTTCCTTCTAATCTATCCTATGAGCATACTACACGTGGTTTAACACATAATTGATAGGTGGCCTTTCACAATTTACAAATTGGTACCCTACGCTTCTTGGGACTTTGAATTAAGGGTGACAAGAAGGTGTCAAAATAAAATGGCGGTGACATGGGTCTTAATTATTGAGTATAGGTGACAATTATGTAATTAAAGATTAAGGATTGTGAGAGTTGCCCTTAAGTTTTAAAGTTGACAGTTTGGTCCATTGTATTAAATAAGGGGTAAAAGGGTAAATGACTAAAACCTAATTTAACCAATTTTGGTGGGAACCAAACCTGGAGGGAAGCTAGCGAATCGAACCAAAAGGGAAATAAAAGCCCTCTTTTCTCCACCTCCCAAACGGATTCCTCCTCCTCTTCTTCTTCAACCGCCGTTCTTGCTTGCTTGCTTTCTTCCCTACATGGTCTTGGCTGCTATTCTATGTGCTTGAATAGCTGTGGATCTTCTTCTTCTTGAATCAGATTTAGCTAATCAGTGGATCAGATTTCCTTCTGTATCAATTGGAATTACTTCATAAGTGATTGTGTTCACATACCATTGTTTTAGAAGTAAGATTAATAGTTCTTCTTCTTCTCCTTCTCCTTCTCCTTCTCCTTCTTCTTCTTCTTCTTCTTCTTCTTGAATCAGATTTAGCTAATCAATGGATCAGATTTCCTTCTGTATCAATTGGAATTACTTCATAAGTGATTGTGATCACATACCATTGTTTTAGAAGTAAGATTAATAGTTTTTTGAATCATTCATCATCACAGGTATTGCAATTTTTCAATAATTTGCATTCGCGTTTCCAACGAAGGTTATATATGTTGTAACGGTTGACTATTGAAAGCAGAGATGATAGTCTTATGTTGCAACACAAAGGTTATTTCAATCGCAACAGAATAGTCATATGTTACAACATATAACTTACACAAGTCGCAACATATAAATTACACATGTTGCAACATATGATTTATGTGTCGCCACAGAATAGTTATATGTAGCAACATATGACTTTACGTATAACTTACATGTCGCAACAAAATAGTCATATGTTGAAACATGTAATTTATTTGTCGCAACAAAATAGCTATATCTAGCAATATATGACTTACATGTCACAACAGAATAGTCATATATTGCAACATATAACTTACACATTTTGTTACAACATATTATTTATGAGTCGCAACAGAATAGTTATATGTAGCAACATATGACTTTATGTCGCAACAGAATGGTCATATGTTGGAACGTACCACTTACATGTTTCAACAGAATAGTTATATGTGGCAACATATAACATACATATGTAATAGTACTAATTGTTTTTTGAATTAATTTCTTCATTAGTACTAATTATTTTTTGAATTAATTTCTTTAGGTACAATAAATTGAGGGATTATTTGTAGGGATTTATTGTTGTGGTGAATGGATCGAGAATAAAAATCAATATATTTGGAATTGGAAGGATGGTAAGAAAGGGTCAGTAGGGATGACTGTCGAAAAAAGTATTTTGTATGATGATTTTGTGAAGCCTTATACAGAAAAGGCGTGGTAATTTTTAATATTTTTCATATGTATTCACGTTTTTATCAATGTATTCTGCCTTTTACATGTGTTATTTCTTCTGTAGTTTGATTTTTCCAACCATAACGATCCAAATACATTGAGAATGATTAATCAAGCAGCAGACAGAGGCCATATTTGTGCATCATATGTGCTTTCCATAATTTCAATCTTCAAGAGCGATGAATTCATGAGAGAAGGCTTAATGTTCTTTGTCAACATGAAAAAAACTGAGCCACTAAAAATCAGGAGATGTCGACAGAAGTTACAATATGTTTTAGGTGAAATGTGGGTGAAATGTGGGTGCCAGAACCTCATTTGTTGGGAGAAAGACCCATTTGTTGCACTGTTCATCAACATGAGCAAAGCGTTCGCAAGAATGATTGGCCTAGGAAAAGTGACGATGAAGATGAAGATGATATTCGTTGTGAATTATGTAGTTATGATTTAGAACTAAATTATGTAGTTAAATTTTGGCTTATACGTTATATGTGGCAACATATGTATATCCTAAAATATGGTTTTTGGTATTAATCCAATTAAATTGTGACATAATACAACATTTAACACTAATATATAGTCCTATAACATATTTAAGTACAAAATTATGGTCTAATACAACAACTTTCATCAATTCTATCAATTATTTTTACAAATAATATCATCTTTGCTAGTTCATCATACAATGACTAAGTAATTCCATATGATAGTTATATAACACCATGATAAATCGTTGTTCGAAGTGTTATAACATATTTTTATTGCGTAATTATGGTCTAAAGTACTAAAATATGGTCAATTTGATAGTTTGCATTGCTAAATTGCTTAATTTATCGATTAACCCATCCATCAAATGTCATATGTGGAACATAAGTACGTTACGTTGGATAATATATTGAATTTTTCAATAGAAATTACCAACCAGAATATGTCATATGTGGCAACATATGTATATCCTAAAATTTGGTTTTTGGTATCAATCCAATTAAATTGAGACCTAATACAACATTTAACATTATAGTCCTACAACATGTCTAAGTACAAAATTATGGTCTAATACAACAACCTTCATCAATTCTATCAATTATTTTTACAAATACTATCATACAACGAGTTCATCATACAATGACTAAGTAATTCCATATGATAGTTATATAACACCCTTGTAAATCGTTGTTCGAAGTATTATAGCATATTTTTATTGCGTAATTATGGTTCAAAGTACTAAAATATGGTCCAATTTGACATTTTTCATTGCTAAATTGCTTAATTTATCGATTAACCCATCCATCAAATGTCATTTGTGGCAACATATGTACGCTCTATGGGATAATATGTTGAAATTTGTAGCGAATTATTACATATACGTCATATGTGGCAACATATGTATATCCTAAAATGTGGTTTTATATTAATTCAATTAAATTGTGACCTAATACAATAATTAACACTAATATATAGTCCTACAACATGTCTAAGTACAAAATTATGGTCTAAACCAACAACCTTCATCAATTCTATCAATTATTTTTACAAATACTATCATACCACTAGTTTCATCATACAATGACTAAGTAATTCCATATGATTGTTATATAACACCCTTGTAAATGGTTGTTTGAAGTGTAATAGCATTTTTATTGCGTAATTATGGACAAAGTACTAAAATATAATCCAATTTGACATTTTCATTGCTAAATTGCTTAATTTATCGATTAACTCATCCGTCAAATGTCATATGTGGCAACATATGTATATTCTTGGATAAAACACGTAAGTACTTTATAAAGTCATAGGCCCACCCTCTAAAAGCTGGCCCAATCGGCCCATTATTTCATTTTCTAGAAGGGATATATATAAATTAGGGTTTTCATTTTCATTTCAAGAATAGGGTTTTCATTTTCTTCCTCGCCGCTTCGCTTTCTCTCTCTTCTCTCTCTTCGCATGGATCTCGGATCTCTGGAGTGCATGGGATATAATGATGTTATTTATTTCATCAGTCTTTTTTGTTCTTTGTTTTTTAACATACAACTAATTGATTGGGGTTTGGTCAAACCAAATCAATAAATAAACATAGTTTTGCACTTTAGTTCCAACATTTTTACTTGTTCTTAACATAACATAACACCCATGTGTTGCTTCATATGAGTCAAATGTTGCAACATTTGAGCCACATGTTGCTATAGATGACTCATTTGTTGCTACAGATTCTTCAAATGTTGCAACATATCACTCTTATGTAGCAATATTTGACCATATGAGGTATATGTTGCTACAAATGACCCACGTGTTTCTACATATGAGTCAAATGTTGCAACATTTGAGGCATATGTTGCTACAGATGACTCATGTCTTGCTATATATGAGTCAAATATGGCAACATTTTAGGCATATGTTGCTACAGATGACCCATGTGCTGCTACATATGAGTCAAATGTTACAACATTTGAGGCATATGTTGCTACAAATGACCCATCTGTTGCTACATATGACTCATTTGTTGCCACAGATGACTCATTTGCTGCTACAGATCACCCTTATATAGCAGCATTTGACCATGTAGTGGATAGATAGACTTAAAAGGGAATTGGTTGAAGTAACATAACATATAACATCACAGATAAAATAAAACACTGTCATTAATTACAAACACATTGTCAAGGCTCCAAGTTCTTATCTACTATCCCAGCAACCCGATTGCATTGCATTCGACCAGCTGTATTGTCACACAACAAGGTGTTGGGAGGTTGAATTGGTGTGTTGGTAAACAAATGTTCAATAAATACAAGCGAATATGACCCGCACGCGGCACTGGTGATATTTTTTACCATGGGTTTCAATCAACCTTCAAAATCCCATGGTTCATTGAGGAGTTTATCTGACAAATGCTTCATTATTCCACTTTGCCTCAACAAGATTGACAGCAAGTCAAACACAGGTTATATGAATGTCAAAAATGCATCATGTTCCGTACACATCAGGTTGCAGTCATAAACATTCATGTGACCCTCGTGCAAGAGGATCTCAAGAGTCACAAAATGAGTATTGCTCATGTCCATGACTGCCAAAATTCTTTTTTGCGCAATCCAATCGATGCCTCAGGATATGGATTAATGCCTTTGGCGTAGTCAATCATATCGTCATTCTATACAAACTCATTAAGTAAATGTGTAAGCTTTTGCCACCAACTTTGGTTGCTTCCTCGATGATCTTGTCATACCTTTGTTTGAAGTTGGTATAAGTTAAGATCCATGATTCTATTCGTGAAATCATAGTGCTCGGGGTATCTCAGCGCCCCACTCCCATGAGGCTGAGAATTTCATCAATATACTGAAATAACAATTAATATTAAAAGAGTAAGAGTAATAATTGAAAAGATAAAACAAACAAACATTATAAATTGAAGGTTAGTAGAGAAAAATTTCCCAGTCTTCCCACCAAATGGTTGTACTACCTTGTTTTAAAAAAAAATCGACAATATAATGTTGCAACATATGACAATTCAAAAATTGTTATATGTTGCCACATATCTCCTTTCTGTTGGGGCACATGCAGATAGTTTTGTGGGTTTTTTTTACAACAAAAAAGTTATATATGTTTCCACATATGACCTTCTGTTGAGAACATGCGGATAATTATGTAATTTTTACAACAAAGACTATATATGTTCCAAAAAAAATAAAAATAATAATAATCATTAATAATATCGGCAAAAAAAACACTTCACAAATTGTTTTTTTACAACTTATCAACAAAAAAGGTCAATGGTATACATAACCATCAAAACTAAATCTAACCAATGGTAGTAACCATAACAAATCTAATCAATGGTAGTAGCCATAACATTTTCATCTGGACACAAATAATAAAATATTCATATTGCTGCTCACATCTTTCGCATCGACAAGAATAACATTTGATGTTAGATGAGGAAGCAACACTACCAAAAGATTGAGCCAGTGGCACAAATGAAGCTCCTTGTGACATTTTATCTACAAGGTAAATAAAAAAAAATTGAGAGTTTACAACTGATTATAAAATAATAAGGGTAGGTTGACACAAATGAGCATTATGTTGCCACATCTATACCTTTTGTTGACAGCAATAC